>JAZKJV010006506.1:0-373218 GCA_037367405.1 Ottelia alismoides
GATCGATGGTCCAAGCACCTCCTCCTCACTGCAACAAGGGCCAACGCGAGCTGTCACCTCGGTGGTTCCGATGGAGGTCACGGGAGTGAAGGTAGGGAGCCAAAGATGAGGCGCGGAGGCGGCGGAGGTCGGGATATATATGGAGACAGGGCCGATTAGGGTTAGGCGATGACGACTAAGGAAGGCGGGGATTTCATGGCGAAAGATCCGGCGAGGGAGATGGATGATCGGCGAAGAATCCGGGCACGGGGTTTGCGTGGATGACAGCCTGGAGACGCGTGGAAAAATCGGCGAAGGTGGGGCGGCGCGCATCTTCCAGAAAAGGAAGGAGTCCGCGGGGGAGTTGACCGGGGTCAACAATCCCCCGTGGACCAATCAGGGGCTGCCACGTGGTTATTTTTTTGTTTATTTAATTTAAGGTAGAAAAAGGCCGAATTAAGAAAAACTCAAAACATGAAATATTTTTCTTTTATTTTTTTCTATTTTTTGGTGATTTTTAATTAATTTTTGGAAATAAAAATAGGGTAGCTATATATATAGGTATATGTACACTATATAGATTTTAATTTTTGATTTTTTTATTTGTTATTTTTATGTATTTTTATGCCCATTTTATATTTTATTTATTTACATCATAAAATAAAGAACAAAATGGTATTTTTATTTTAATTTAATTATTTATATTCATAGTTTAGATAAATAGTTATATACATTTATATACATGGTATATACACTGTATTTTTGTATTTTTAATTTTTGTTGTTTTTATTTGATTTTTGTTTTGTTTATTTTTATTTATTTTATTTACAAAATATGCCTTAGAATATTCACAAAAAGTTTTGAAAATAAATTCATTTATTTATAGGATTAAATAAATAAAGGATGATGGTCTTTACACATGGTGAAAGGGCATTTTTGAATTTTTTTTGATTTTTAAATTTTTATTTTGTTTTTAATAGTTTCTAAATATACACAAAATATGTACAAGCATATTTTTGGGTGAGGAAAATATAATTTTATTTATTTACAGAAGTATATACACATGAGCTCCTATCTCCCTCTACTTTGTCTTTTATGCGGTCAGGCCCATGCCGAGCCCTCCCTTGGGTCAAGTTGCTCAATATTTATTCTAAATATTTCCCTCTTTTTTTTTACTCTTTATTCTTTTATTTTTGCACAAAAACATGCTAATTATAGGTTTTTACACAATGCATGCTTTTGGTAATTATTTGTATTTACACATATCTACATGTATTTGCAAAGGTTTTTGTAGCTAAAATATAAGAATAAAGAGTGATGAATGGGTATTCATCACCCCCCTATGCTTAACTTTGCTAGTCCCTTAGCAAACACTTATTTGAAAAAGAAGTGAAAAAGAAAGAAAAAGAAAAAGAAAAAGAGGATGTACATGGATCAAGGTTGATTTATTAAACTTTCCTTCATTAAATTGAAATATGGAGCTCGATCAGATCTTTAGATTATTAATGTGTCGGAACCTTATTTGGACTTAAGCTTAAAACTCAACAGTCTCCAAGTTCCACCAATCTATGGGCAAGACTCCTCAATAAACCAGATCAGAACAAGTCTACATACACAAAATCTAATGACCATGAATCTTTCCATGCGGTGTAAGTGATATGTGGCTCCCCACCTCAGAAGTAACAAAGAAGCAACCTCCCTCAACCTGGTAACTCTAATGCCTCGGTCTAGCAACTCTTTCCTCGAGAAGCGGGGTATTCCCTTCTAAGTTCAAGTGCAACCGGCTCAAGAAGAGGGGGTAGAAGTATAGAGTTTTGGAAGCTTAGCCAGTGTAGCCAATTCTCCCGCTGCAAGCTTCATGAGATGTAACATTGATACCATAAGCTTTTGCTTTATTTGACTATGTATACTCCGGTGGGGTTATTAAATTTTCAATCCGACCCACCACTTTTTTGGAGTTCTTTTTGCATTTTTGCATTTTTTTTTTCAAGAACTTCTGTACAACATATCTACATGGTGCAGCATATAAGAAATTTCCTCTTGAGCCAGTAGACTATCCCTCTTTTGAAGCTTTATTGCAACCCACGACTTCTGTCTTTAGCCTTCATCACCACTAGACCAAGTTGAGGTGCACTTCCTTCACTAGAAGAAGAAGAGAGGTTCCGCCTAGAAGTACTACCCTCATATGCTACCCCAAGCCAAAGGAAACTGCCTCCTCACCACCTCATCCGTGAAGAGCCATGTGCAAGTGCAGGTGCAAGTCAAGCCATTGTCTCTAAGAGTCATGCGTGTGTTGTTAAGTGCTCTACTTAGGCTCATCAAGATGACATATGCTTATAGCCTAGTGGACTCAAAGAATTAAGTCCTTATGGACCTGAAAAGCCTTAACCCTAAGTCCTATAAGGTTCCTCTTAAAGGTAAGTGGATTAAGATCTTATTCAAGCTCCATTTCTTAATTTAATTCCAGGCTTAGTTTAAATGTCAACTCTCATCCAGGAAAAACTATATACATATATGTACACAAGATGCTATTTACAAATATTTTACAATCATGCAAAATTTTTGAAAAATGTTCTGAAATTATGGATGATGATGCATGAGGTGCAAGTTTTGCAAAAAGATATTTACACACATTTACACAAGATTTTTGCAAACTTTTGATTTTCAAAACATTTTGGAAAAATTTTGTACTATATACATAATTTTGATACAAAATATTTACACAAGCTTTACACAAAAGATTTTTGAAATCATTTTTACAAAAATACTTTGTACACTAGCTATGTATGTGCAAGATAAAAGAGGTTTATGTACATGAAAAATTTTTAAATTTTTGTGATTTTTAGCCATTTTATTTATTAACACACTCACACAAAGTACGAGTTATGGCTAAAGTATATATGAAATATATACACACCCCCCCTATACTTAGCTCGAACGATGTCCTCAGAGTGATCAAGAGCGATGAAGAAGACATAACTCGTGCTTAGTAAAAGGGAAGTGAAAAGGAATGGCTAAGTACCGGAATGAATAAATGAATAGAATGAGAGGAACTCGGTGGTCTCCCCCTATACTTAGGATTAACTAATCCTAAGTATAGCAAGCTATACATGAAGGGAAAGCCGAGTGAAGAAGATACAGAATCTGCCCCCCCTATACTTAGGGTAAAATATCCCTAAGTATAGGCAGCAAAAACAGGAGCAAAAAGAATAAAAAGAATACCCGCAGGTCCAACATCCCCCCTATACTTAGGGTAAAGTACACCCTAAGTATAGCATAATCATAAGATGAGAGACGAGATGTGGGACTAAAGAATAGAATGATATGGACAACTGGATCTATACAGGCGGAAGAACAGTGAAAATCAGGCGTGAGATGCAAAAGATGTGAGTCAAAAGACCACATCTCACGCAAAATGAATAGCGGCAATAATAACGTCCCGCGGCTCATGATCTAGAAATGGCTTGAGCCGCTGGCCGTTTACTCGAAAGGTACTCTCAGAGGATAACTCAGATATATCAATGCTACCGTTATCGTGTACCTTTCTGACCAAGTAAGGTCCCTTCCATTTGCTCTGTAGCTTTCCTGGAAATAATCTGAGCCTTGCATCAAACAACCATACTTTCTGTCCAATCTCAAAATGCTTGTGGCTGATATGAGAATCATGCCACTCCTTCACTTTCTCCTTATAATGTAGGCTGTTTGAGAAAGCTGTATCTCTAAGCTCTTCCAAGGCGGCTAGCTCTGCCCTCCTCTGGTCTCCTATACCATCTGGATCCATAAGAATATCTGTGACTGCCCAAAGTGACTTGTGCCTCAGCTCAACAGGTAGATGGCACGGCTTGCCATAAACGAGGCGAAAGGGAGATGTACCCAATGGAGTCTTGAAAGACGTCCGATATGCCCACAAGACCGAGTCCAAAAGCTGTGACCAATTCTTTCGGTCAGGGCGGACGACTTTCTGCAAAATATTCTTGATCTCCCTATTCGACACCTCAGCTAGACCATTTGTCTGTGGATGGTATGGTGTGGCAACACGATGGTCTATGCTGAATTCGTTGGCAAGGGCCTTCACCTGGTCGTTGATGAAATGAGACCCCCCATCAGAAATCAGAACTTGTGGAACCCCGAACCGCATGATGATGTGCTTCTTCAAAAATCTGCAAACTGTCTTCGCATCAGCGGCTCGGGCGGGGATAGCCTCGACCCAACGACTAACGTAATCTACGGCCAACAGAATGTACTCGAATCCCTGACTCTTAGGGAATGGACCCATGAAATCGATGCCCCATGCGTCAAAAACCTCACAGAAGTGAATGGGCTGCATCGGCATCATATCACGTTGTCCACAAGTGCCCATCCTCTGACAGTCAGTACACCTCTTCACGAACTCATCAGAGTCCTTGAAGAGTGTGGGCCACCACAAGCCAGATTGGAGCACTTTCTGTGCCGTTCTCCTCCCAGAATGATGTCCTCCTGCCTCAAGCTTGTGGCAGTAAGTGAGGACACTATGATGCTCCTCCTGAGGGATACACCGACGCCAGATGCTATCCCCTCCTTCGTGGTAAAGGATGGGATCCTCCCAGTGGTAGGACTTGGCCTTCGCAAGGAAGGTCTCAAGCCTCTGCCTGGGCCAATCTTGTGGGACTTTCCCAGCAACGAGAAAGTTCACAATATCGGCATACCACGGGAGTGAGGTGATAGCAAGGATCGCCTCATCTGGGAAGGTATCATGAATGGGATCAATCTGCTCAGAATCCTCAGGCTGCTCTAATCGGGAGAGATGATCCGCCACCACATTCTTAACTCCAGGCTTATCCTTGATCTCAATGTCGAACTCCTGGAGTAGAAGGATCCATCTAGTAAGTCTGGCCTTGGCATCCTTCTTTGACATGAGGTACCTGATGGCGGTGTGGTCTGTATACAAAGTCACTCTAGATCCAATGATATACGATCTGAACTTATCTAGGGCAAACACTACTGCTAGCATCTCCTTCTCTGTGACCGTATAATTCCGCTGGGCAGAATCCAATGTGCGGCTAGCATAGTGTATGGCAAATGGAACTCCGTCCCTCCTCTGTCCTAGCACGGCCCCTACGGTAAAATCAGAGGCATCCGTCATGATCTCGAATGGGAGAGACCAATCGGGTGGCTGAAGGACAGGAGCCTCAATAACACGCTGCTGGAGAGTCTCAAAGGATGAAAGACACTTGTCATCGACAAGGAACTCGGTGTCTTTCATCAAGAGGTCAGTCAACGGTCGGGCAATCTTGCTGAAATCATGAATGAATCTCCTATAAAAACCAACGTGCCCGAGAAATGACCGTAGCTGCTTCAAATTGGACGGCGGTGCGAGTTTTCTAATGACGTCAACCTTGGCCGGATCAACCTCCATGCCCCTGTTGGAGATGATGTGGCCAAGCACCGTCCCTTGAGTCACCATGAAGTGACTCTTCTCCCAAGACAGAACCAAGCGGGTAGCAATACATCGCTGGAGCACTCGGTCTAGGCAGTCAAGACAGGAATCGAATCCGTCGCCGTAAACCGAGAAGTCGTCCATGAAGACCTCCAAACACTCCCCTACCATGTCCGAAAAGATCGACAGCATGCATCTCTGAAAAGTCGCAGGGGCGTTGCATAGCCCAAATGGCATGCGTCGAAAGGCGTATGTACCGAAGGGACAGGTAAAGGTGGTCTTCTCCTGATCCTCAGGAGCGATGGCCACTTGATTGTAGCCCGAGTACCCATCTAGGAAGCAATAATGGCTCTTCCCTGCCAGTCTCTCTATGATCTGATCAATAAAAGGCAGGGGGAAATGGTCTTTCTTGGTGGCCTGGTTGAGTCTCCTGTAGTCAACGCAGACCCGCCAAGAGGTGGGTACTCGTGTAGCAATCTCCTCTCCCGACTCACTGATCACAGTAGTGATACCAGTCTTCTTGGGCACCACATGCAAGGGGCTAACCCACTTGGAGTCGGAAATGGGATAAATAAAGTCTGCGCTCCACCATTTTGATATTTCCTTCATGACAACCTCTCTTAGGTTGGGGTTCAGTCGCCGCTGGAACTCACGCGACGGCTTTGCCCCTTCCTCGAGATAGATATGGTGGGAGCACAACGAGGGACTAATCCCATGGAGATCTGCTACGCTCCATCCAATTGCCTCGCGGTTCTTTTCAAGAACCTCCATCAGACGGGATTCTTGTTCTCCAGTCAGATCGGTAGAGATGATGACTGGGTACATCTCAGACTCTCCCGCAAGGAATCGATACTTCAGCGAAGTAGGGAGCGGCTTTAGTTCTGGACAGCTGGGTGCTGGCAAATCTGGCTTCTGAAGAAGATTTGTGTATGCTGACAATTCTACCAAATCTGCCTGGGAAAATGCTAACGAACTCTCACAAACTGGATCTGGAGAAGGCGGGTCCTCTGCATTGTCTCTAATCTGCTCTGCCTCTACCTCCTCCTCATCTGTAGGCTCAGGTGGATCCAGGTCTGGCATCTGACATCACAATCTGCCCAATCAGACTCTGAATCCGAGGGATCTGTATCAACTGCGGTGGCATCAGTACCACCGTATAGCAAGGTGGCCTCAGTACCACCATCACTGAAACTCGTGTCGCGATCAAGGTCCGACCCTGCTGACTCAATAGTATCCTGAACCAGGGCTGTGCTCTCCAGACTATCCTCTGCTATCATCTCTGCATCAGCTGTAGCTGAATATGAGAGGATGGTCTGTGCTGCAGGATCTGCCCAAGCTGCCTCATCATCTGTGATCACAAAATCACAGTCCTGGTGGATGTCTGGCTCTGCGTCTGTCAGCTGCTCTGAATCTGTATTGCCCTCTGAGCGGGATTTATCTCTGGATCTGTGGTCCTTAACCGTCTCTATTTGTATACTCTCGCCCTGGACGCGAAAGAATACCTTCCCACTGTCATGGTCAGTCACCGCCTTGGCTGTGGCCAAGAATGGGCGACCGAGAATGATGGGGGAATCGGTCAACGAGTCAGGGGTCTCCATGTCCAGCACTACGAAGTCCACGGGGAATTGCAAACCCTGAATCGTGACGATAACGTCTCGCAACAACCCCTTTGGCCTCTTGACAGACCGATCAGCAAACTGAAGGTATGTCCTGCTCTGTCTAAGAGTGCCCAACTCTAAATGGTCGAGAAGGGCTGCCGGAAGAAGGTTAATTGACGATCCGCTATCTAGTAGAGTACGGTCGAACCTCTGCTCACTAATCTGACATCTGACATACGGGGCTCCTAAATCTGGCCTCTTGGTCGGCAGATGGTTCTGGATCGCGTAACACGTGGCTTTGGTCAACACATGAATCTCTGTGGTTTTATTCCTCTTCTTCCTCCTGACTGTGGTCCTGTCTCTCAAGGATCGCTGAAGAAGAGGGATGTGCTGCAAAGCCTCATTGAGGGTCAGCTGGATGTGAAATCGGTCTATCATGCCCTGGCTGAACTCCTCCTGCTCTCTCTTTTTTGGATCTTTTTCTTTTTTCTTCCCCTTCCCCAACTCAAGGTCTCTAGGAAAGGGGATCACAGGGTCCTTCTCAGATGAAGGACTAGGAATAGGCCTAGACGGTTCGATGACCGGATCCTCACAAACATCATACACCATAGTGGGATCAGAAGAAACTAAACCTTTTCCTTTATTCAAATTAGAGTTCTGAGAAACATTCATACGAGGAGAGACAACATCTCTATCAAAATGAATATTGGTGGCCTCAGTACCACCTCTAGCTGGCTCCACAACTAGACGTCTTGCGGCTTCAGTACCGCCGGTGGAAATAGCATCTCGGGTGGCATCAGTACCACCGTCATCATCATGTGCGGCGTCAGTACCGCTCTCCTCTTCCTCATCTGGCGCTCTAGATGGATCCTCGCGTTGTCGCTCAGATGAGGCGCCGCCTGCTGGTCTTCTACCGCTCCTAAGTGTGACAAAATCAGCATCAAATAGATCCGACGAGATATCATCAAATGAGTCACTAGAAGTGGTAGGCTCAGTGTGAACTACCTGCTCAGATTTCCTCTTCAAGTTATTCGGATTAGGCTCGATCTGTGCAGGGATGGCGGCCTTACCTCTCATCAGGTCCCGCATCTCCTGGCGGAACTCGTCCATCTCCCGTCTAAATGTAGCCTGCTGCTCTGTGAAGATGCGGGCTAGATCATCCCATGGCGGGGCTCTCATGGGAGCCCGACGGGTTGCCTCTCTGGTAATGAGGCTGTTGGACCTGGTGTTGCTGCGGCTGAGAGGGGTAAGAGGAAGGATGCTGCTGCTGGTGAGCCTGCTGCTCACGTCTCCAATTCTGTCCCTGCTGCTGGTAGGGACGAGGTACGAATGATGATGGCTGGTGTGGCTGGTATGCTGGGGGCTGCTGGTGATCTCTCTGCTGGGAGTACTGCCCTCCCTGACCGGCTGGCTGCTGTTGGGACTGGTTACCCCCATTCCCCCACCTGAATCCGGGATGATCTCTTCGGATTCCAGGTTGAGGGCGGTCATACCAAATCCCGTTGACATCCATCAACGGTTCCGCATCGTAAGGGGCTGGTGGGAGTACATCCAGAGGCTGATCCGGCCGATATACCACCATCTGTAAGTCTGGAGATGGTGGTGACTGGTAAGAGGGCTGCTGCTGCTGGTACGGCTCCGCCTGCACAAGGTGAACTTGTCTAGGCTGCTGCAAGGAGCTGGAGCGCTGGGACGAGCTGCGGCTGCCACCGGAATCGCCTCGCGACTGAAGACGGGGCTGAGAGGCCGTCTGTGCCTCTTGAAGGCACAAGAGATGGGTCTTCACGTCGCTCAGAGTTTGTGCCATCTGCTCCATCTGAGTTATGCCCTGGCACTGCTTCTTCTCTATTATTTCCATGCGGTCCAACTTCTCGCTGATAATCCCCATGTCCGCAGCGGCCGACTCTGCCTGTGCGGCTGTAACTGTGGACGAACTGGAAGGACCCGCATCAACCCGTGCTATCCGCTGGTACTGCACGGGTCCTGGCGGCTGAACTCTCTGTGTGTACAACCGAGTCTGGGACATCACCATGTAATTTTCGGACATCTCCTCATAGATGGCCCAGACTTGGTTGTGGTCCTTGGCAAAGTAGGACCCGCCGCAAGAAGCATTCACCAGTCCCTGAAGCTCTGGCGTCAGCCCACTAAAGAAGCTCTGAACTAGGTTCGGCTTCGAAATGTCGTGGTGTGGGCATCTATCCAGAAGCTCTCTGAACCTCTCCCATGCCTCGTGAAATTGCTCGTTAGGGAGCATGGAGAAGTTGTTGATCAGGGCCCTTGCTGCATTCGTCCGCCCGAGTGTATAGTACTTGTTCAAGTACTCGGTGCGGAGCTGCTCCCAGGTGTAAACAAACTTCCCTAGATGCTTCAGCCAGGCGGCTGCTCTATCTGCCAGTGAAAAAGGGAAGGCCATCATCCGAATCGTATCTTGGTCCACACGACGGTCGTGAACAGTGCTACAGATCATCAAAAACTCCTGGAGATGGAGGTGGGGTTCCTCAGTGGCGAGTCCGTGAAAATGAGGAAGCATCTGCAGGGTGTTCGGAGGGAACTTGAAATCCCCCACGATAGCAGGTATCACCACCCACTGGTGCATCAGTGTAGATCCGGGGTTGTGTAGCTCCCGCATCGGTCTTGCTGCGGCGGCGGCTGCCGCTGCTGCGGCAGCTGCTGCGGCTGCTGCCTCTGCATCAGCGTCAGGAATGTCCTCAGGCTCGCTCGGCTCGTCTCGCTCTGCTCGGAGTCGCTCCAACTCCCTCCTCATCTCTATCATGAATGCCCCCTGATCGCGTAACTGTTGCTGAACTGTCTCTAATGACGCGATCAGGGTGGAGTTAATCGCTCCCTGGTCTAAGACAAAATGTTTGGGCTGGCGATCGTCTGAACTGCCGGCTCCGGCCATAGTGACGTCTGCAAAATCAGATGAGCCCAACTCAGGTTCTGTCAAATTAATTCGTCTTTCCTCGGGCTCATGTCTCTCAGTAGCAAAAGAAAGGGGATCGAGGGGGAACAGGGTGGAATCGAACTCGGGCCCGGAAAGCTGGTCTCGACTCTCACGGGCCAACCTAGATGATGGAGTAGACGCGCCTGAAAGCGGTGCAGCCAGAGGCTGCCTAAGAGATCGTCTACCCATCATCTTGATCTGGCGAGTTGGGCGGATGGGATCTGGAGAAAATATGATCGCAAAGCAAACCCCCGGTTCACCAACGCAACACAATCTGAAGACCGTGAAAGATCGGTCAATTTATCTTGTCAATTTTATTTGGTGAACACGCAAGATATCAGAGCGCTTACGTGACCTGTTAGGATACCCGATGCTACTTCAACCGACTGGCCCGCACGGAAGAGTCGGTAGTCAGCTAGAAATAGCACCGGAGGGTCTACCTAGGGTACGGGTCACTCTCTCGCGCATCCAAACCATACAAGGAGGGGGTTGCTCTCCCCAAGACAAATTTTTAATGTGAGTGTCTTTTAGGGTCAATAATGTTATCCAGTCCCAATTTTTTTTCTTTTTAATTTTTTTTCAAAATAAATACAAGCGGCCTAACGATTTTTCCGATTCTCCTGATGATTAAGCCAAAAACAGAGGGAGAAGACGAGAAAAACCGATGCGCGAAGAAATCAATGATGCATGCAGAGATAGAAATGCGTACCTTGTCTCCAGCACTCTACATGCAAGTGATCCGCGCAGAATTTAAAGACAGAAATAAAACTACCTACATGATGCAACGGGAAAAACCGAGTCCTAGATGAGCAACTTCTATCGCAGAACCGTCTAACTCAGTTACCCGCCTTCGATCCAAAGAGTCCGGTCTTGGCTTACCCCTCCTCTTCTCGACAGGTCGAGTTCAGGAGTAGCGCTTGTGGGGTAGGCTCGCGGCACGTAGGCTCTCAGGAAAGCGACTGAGTTATTTTTATTATTTATTCTTAGTAGGTCCAATTAACGATCTATAGGAACAGATCAGCAATTAGGTGTGGGGATCCTACTAATTACGGCACAAGCAAGAGAAATTCCTAAATCTAGGGGCTCGAGAAAAACCGCGTAAACACCGGAAAAGGCAGCTAGCTATTAAAACCGCAGAAAAAGCCGCGAAAATCCAAATGGGTCCCCCGAGTACACGGTACTCGGCGAAACAGACCCTGCAAAGTTACAAGTGTCCACAAGTCCAAAGTCTAAGTTATTACAACAAATATTGTTCTCTCTCTCTCTCTCAGAAATAAAAGTTCCTTCTTCTCTCTCTCTTCCTCCTGCACGGGTCCTCTAAAAAGAAGTTCCAAGTCGTCCAAGCAGTACCTCGCACAAAAAATCAAAGAGAGAGTGTCAGAGAACAATGATAATAGAGAGAGACAATATGGAAAAAAATGACTACAAAGCCGTGCTCCCCGGCAACGGCGCCATTCTGATGACCGGCCAAATGACAGAGGTAAAGGTACAGAAAATTAGGTCGTTGCGACCTCTATCACTCAACTAAGTCAATCAAGAAAATGAACCACTCGAAAAATGCGGAAAGTAAAACAAAGCGGTCCTGCTATGATATTAACCTGGTATAGCACCCAGGGTCGAACACAAGGAGCACGGATTGGCCTTGCAGCCTACGATGTAGTCAGAAATCCAAGAGAATACTTTTTAGTATTTTTTTATTTGTTTTTATAATTTTTTTGGATTTTTAGAATGTGAAGGAAATGAAGAAAAGTATAAACAAGCACACTTGGGCAATTTATTTAAAGCATCAAAAATCAAGCAAAAATTCCTAAAAAATTGTTTTTATGTTTTTTTAAGTTTTTAGATGTTTTTGGTGAATTTTTGATATTTTTCTAACGGGCAAATTATTTTTAAAAATCAAACAGTGTAAAAAATGAAAGGTACTGTCCAGCAAGGCTTGAGACCCAAAAATAAAATACTTAAGGATCTTAAAAAGCCTTGGAGGTAATTTTCCTATAATCTAGAAAGAATAAGGAAAATTTAGGCACCCTAATTATTGTTTTTGGACTTTTAATTTATTTATTATAATTTTTATGAGTTTTTAGGGGTTTTTCAATTTTTAGGGTTTTTTAAATGATGAAAAATAGCCAAAATGGCCTGGAAAATCACACAACAAGCAAACTACAGTATCTAATTTTTTTAGAATTTTTGGGGGTGATTTTATATTTTTTTGGTATTTTTAAACCTAGACAGTAGCTACAAAGGCTATTTTTGAATTTTTAAAAATACTAAATAAAATCGAAAATGTCCTCAAAAATCACAGAAATTACTACACCATGGCAGGGGCCATGTGTCGAAATCTCATTGGATTTGGAGGTGATTTACTATTTCATTCAAAAATGCAAAGAGGGCACAGTGCACAAGGACCAATGTGCAAATACCCGAGAATCTGGGGGCTCTGGTGCAAATTACCCAGCAAGTCACGCGCGTGGCGCGTGGCTGGGGCACACAGGGACCAAATGGTAATAAAAACCAAGTCTTAGAGCCTTTTGATAACTCGTATCAAAAGCCCAGGGACTCGGTTGCAAAAAGCCCAATAAAATTCGCACATGCGTAATAAAAATACCCACAGGGCATAACTGCAATTACTCAAAAATATTCATTCCTTTCATAACAACCCGGTTCTACAGGACAAAAGATGTAAAAAGCCCAACAAAGCACGTGGCGAAGCACGTGGTCACATACACACAGGGGCATACATGCAATTAAAACTAAGCACAAGGTCCACAGTGCAAATAACCCTACGTAAATAAAGTTTTAAAACTATTTACAGGACTGGAAATAAAATGACAAACTAAGAGGGGGTCCTAAGCAAATTACCCTTTTATTTGGCGACGGTTGGATAGGCGCCACGTGTAAGATCGGGCGGTGGAGACGAGCGGCGCCTTTGACCTTGAGAAGCTGCGCCTGATCGAACGATGGCGGGTCGTCCACGTGGAGATCGGACGGTCCTCGTGCGTGATGGCCGAACCCTCGGTGAATCAACGGCTGAGATCACGCTGCGGCTGATCTGACGCTCTATGCAGCTCCCCGAACGAACAGTCGAGATCTGATCTGGAGCGAAGGTGTCATCGGACGGCTCTGGAAGATGGAGGAAGAACTCGACGCCGGCGAAGTTCGCCGGCCTCCCGCGTGCGCTCCGGTCCTCCTCAGCTGCTGCAAATGATCGGAACACGTTCCTGGTGCAGCCCCGCAGCTGATGGTCTTGGCCGATGGCCCAGCCGAGCCTTGGAGGGGCTCCGGCGAGGCTGGCGGCGCGAAGCTCCGGTCTGAACTGTAAGGGGGGCTCAGATGCCTCCCTTTGGACCTGCAAAGTAGACAGAAGGCTTCGCGGGTCGAGGGCAAAGTGCCTCGACCCAAAGAAGCGGGGTGAAGGTGGTCTGTGCGGTGGGGCGAACGAGCTCCGGCGAGGCGGAGATGGTGGAGCTCGACTCCCAGATCCTGTGCGATCTGGGTTGAGTGAAAGGGTGTAGAAGGTGCGTGAGGGAATGGCGAAGGTGAGCGTAGGTTCCGATGGTCGAGAAGATACGCAAGATGACCGGAATCAGAGGAACTCGTCGGAGATATGATTTGGGGGAAACCTAAAATTAAACGAAATAAAAGAGCTAATCGACTACCTGGGTGGAGCGGAAGACTGTGCTGGAGTGTGGCTAACTCCTGGTCGTAGCCTCGAAGGGCGTCAAGGCCTGAGGCTCGAGCTCCGGTCAGACGTCGGAGCACGGCGGCGCAAGGCAGCCGGATCGATGGTCCAAGCACCTCCTCCTCACTACAACAAGGGCCAACGCGAGCTGTCACCTCGGTGGTTCCGATGGAGGTCACGGGAGTGAAGGTAGGGAGCCAAAGATGAGGCGCGGAGGCGGCGGAGGTCGGGATATATATGGAGACAGGGCCGATTAGGGTTAGGCGATGACGGCTAAGGAAGGCGGGGATTTCATGGCGAAAGATCCGGCGAGGGAGATGGATGATCGGCGAAGAATCCGGGCACGGGGTTTGCGTGGATGACAGCCTGGAGACGCGTGGAAAAATCGGCGAAGGTGGGGCGGCGCGCATCTTCCAGAAAAGGAAGGAGTCCGCGGGGGAGTTGACCGGGGTCAACAATCCCCCGTGGACCAATCAGGGGCTGCCACGTGGTTATTTTTTTGTTTATTTAATTTAAGGTAGAAAAAGGCCGAATTAAGAAAAACTCAAAACATGAAATATTTTTCTTTTATTTTTTTCTATTTTTTGGTGATTTTTAATTAATTTTTGGAAATAAAAATAGGGTAGCTATATATATAGGTATATGTACACTATATAGATTTTAATTTTTGATTTTTTTATTTGTTATTTTTATGTATTTTTATGCCCATTTTATATTTTATTTATTTACATCATAAAATAAAGAACAAAATGGTATTTTTATTTTAATTTAATTATTTATATTCATAGTTTAGATAAATAGTTATATACATTTATATACATGGTATATACACTGTATTTTTGTATTTTTAATTTTTGTTGTTTTTATTTGATTTTTGTTTTGTTTCTTTTTATTTATTTTATTTACAAAATATGCCTTAGAATATTCACAAAAAGTTTTGAAAATAAATTCATTTATTTATAGGATTAAATAAATAAAGGATGATGGTCTTTACACATGGTGAAAGGGCATTTTTGAATTTTTTTTCATTTTTAAATTTTTATTTTGTTTTTAATAGTTTCTAAATATACACAAAATATGTACAAGCATATTTTTGGGTGAGGAAAATATAATTTTATTTATTTACAGAAGTATATACACATGAGCTCCTATCTCCCTCTACTTTGTCTTTTATGCGGTCAGGCCCATGCTGAGCCCTCCCTTGGGTCAAGTTGCTCAATATTTATTCTAAATATTTCCCTCTTTTTTTTTACTCTTTATTCTTTTATTTTTGCACAAAAACATGCTAATTATAGGTTTTTACACAATGCATGCTTTTGGTAATTATTTGTATTTACACATATCTACATGTATTTGCAAAGGTTTTTGTAGCTAAAATATAAGAATAAAGAGTGATGAATGGGTATTCATCAGTGCTCACGCTGGTGGCGGAGCACCGGCGGCTGTGCTCGCGGCGGCGCACGGCGGTTGAACCACCGGATCAGTGGATTCTTGGGAACTCGGGCCTCGCTTCCACTCCAAAACACGCAGCTGTCACTCGGGTACTCTGGAGGAGCTCCTTGGCAGCGAGCAGGAGTCCAAAGATGGAAGAATTAGGTCGCTGGTGACGACTATAAATATGGTGAGGGATCCGAGAAGAAAGGGATCGGAGAGATGTTCGGGCCTCGGATCCATCAAACCCACCCCCGGCGAGGGTCCTGGATGATCGGAGATTAATCGGAGCCCGGGGTTTGAGGTGTTGGCTGTCGGATCGAGCGGGTAGAAAATAGGCAAATCGGGTCGGTCAGCTCTAACCCGGCTCTGGTGGTCCTGGGGGGAGAGTTGACCGGGGGTCAACAATCCCCCGTGGACCAATCAGAGCCCGCCAAGCACAAAATTTTTATTTATTTATTTTAGGCTAGAAAATGGTCGAATTACTAAAAACTTAAAACATGAAATATTTTTATTTTATTTTTTTCTATTTTTTTATTGATTTTTAATAAATTTTTCAAAATAAAAATAAGGTATTTACATTATATAGCTATATATAGGTATATGTACACTATAGTGGTTTTTTATTTTGATTTTTAATTTGTTATTTTTATACAATTTTATTCCCATTTTATATTTTATTTATTTTCATTATAAAATAAGAAATAAAAAGGTATTTTTATTTTATTTTTATTATTTATATACATAGGTAAAATAAATACATGTACACATTTATATACATGGTATATTTACAATATGTTTTTGTATTTTTATTTTATTATTTTTATTTTGTTTTTGTTTTAATTGTTTTTATTTAATTTATTTACATTATCTAACATAGAATATTTACAAAAATTTTGGAAGTTAATTTTATTTATTTACAAGGTTAAATAAATATATAAGAGTGGTTCATGTACATGATGAAAGTGGTGTTTTTGTTCTTTTTGATTTTTACCCTTTTTCTTTTGTTTTTATACTTATAAATATGTACAAGTATTTACAAGCATATTTTGGGCTATTTTTGTGAGGAAAAATATTTTTTATTTATTTACATAAATATTTACACATGAGCCCCTATCTCCCTCTACTTTGGCTTTTATGCGGTCAGGCCCATGCTGAGCCCTCCCTTGGGTTAGGTTGCTCAATATTTATTCTAAATATTTCCCTCTTTTTCTTTTTAATCTTTATTCTTTTATTTTTGCACAAAAACATGCTAATTATAGGTTTTTACACAATGCATGCTTTTGGTAATTATTCCTATTTATGCATATCTACATGTATTTGCAAAGGTTTTTGTAGCTAAAATATAAGAATAAAGAGTGATGAATGAGTATTCATCAGGCTCCGATGATCCAGCCGAGCTCTGAGGAGCTCGGGCGAGGTCGGCGGAGCTGTGCCTCCTGGCTGAATGGCGAAGGACCTCAGATGGCCTTCGTTCGACCTGCAAAGCAATCCAGAAGACTCGCGAGTCGAGGGCAAGCTGCCTCGACCCGGTCAGGTGGGGTGACGGTGAGCTGTGGGTCGAAATGGCGAGCTCCGGCGAAGGGGGTAGACGGGGGAGCTCGGCTCCCAGCTCCTGTGCGAGCTGGGTTGGATGGAGGGGTGAAGAAGGTGCGTCGGAAGAAGGCGGATGCGATGGTCTATTCCGATGGTCGAACGGAGTGATGGAATGGTCGAAATCAGCTAGAGACGGCGGCGGCACGAATTGGGCGTAATCGAAAATTAAAGGAAAAGGCGGAGCGAAATGGATACTTGGGTGGACGAAGAGACTGGGGAGGAGCTGGGAAAGCTCCTGGTCATTGCCTCGAGGAGCTTCTCCCTCCGAGGCTCGGTACTCCTGCTGGTGGCGGAGCAGCGGCGGCGTAGCTCGCCGGATAGATGGTCTCTCCTTCTCTCCTCGCTTCGACAGCACCGGACGCGAGTTGTCACTCTCGCGCACTCTCTGGAGCTCACAGGGCAAGGATTCGAATGGCCAAAGATAGGGAAATAGGGTGGCGGAGCTCGGCTTTATACGTGGGGGTGATCCAGAAAGAATCGCGTGGGTAGGGAAATCAGGAGCGCGGATCTCGATGCGGTGGCTCCGGCGAGGGTCTCGGGTGTATCGCGAAGAAGTCGGACCCGGGGTTTGGTGAAATGGGTGTCGGATCAAGCGGGTAGAAAAGGTAGAAATCGGGTCCGTCACCCAGATCCGCGGGGAAGAGGGTCCGCGGGGGAAGTTGACCGGGGTCAACAAACCCCCGTGGACCAATCAGGAGCCGCCAAGCACAAAATTCTTATTTATTTATTTTAGGCTAGAAAATGATCAAATTAATAAAAACTTAAAACATGAAATATTTTTATTTTATTTTTTTCTATTTTTTTGTGATTTTTAACAATTTTTTCGAAATAAAAATAAGGTATATACATAATATGTAATACATAGGTATATGTACACTATATAGGGTTTTTAATTTTGATTTTTAATTTGTTATTTTTATACAATTTTATTCCCATTTTATATTTTATTTATTTTCATTATAAAATAGGAATAAAAAGGTATTTTTATTTTATTTTTATTATTTATATACATAGGTAAAATAAATACATATATACATTTATATACATGGTATATTTACAATATGTTTTGTATTTTTAATTTTATTATTTTTATTTTGTTTTTGTTTTAGTTGTTTTTATTTAATTTATTTACATTATATAACATAGAATATTTACAAAAATTTTGGAAATTAATTTTATTTATTTACAAGGTTAAATAAATATATAAGAGTGGTTCATGTACATGATGAAAGTGGTGTTTTTGTTCTTTTTGATTTTTACCCTTTTTCTTTTGTTTTTATACTTATAAATATGTACAAGTATTTACAAGCATATTTTGGGCTATTTTTGTGAGGAAAAATATTTTTATTTATTTACGTAAATATTTACACACATGAGCCCCTATCTCCCTCTGCTTTGGCTTTTATGCGGTCAGGCCCATGTTGAGCCCTCCCTTGGGTTAGGTTGCTCAATATTTATTCTAAATATTTCCCTCTTTTTCTTTTTAATCTTTATTCTTTTATTTTTGACAAAAACATGCTAATTATTAAACTTTATACAATGCATGCTTTTGATAATTATTTGTATTTACATGAATATACATGTATTTGCAAAGGTTTTTGTAGCTAAAATATAAGAATAAAGAGTGATGAATGGGTATTCATCACTATACAGCTTCAGACGCCAAGAACCCAAAGGTATCAAACCAGAAAGGGATGAAAACATGTTGATTATCAATACAAGCCTTCTCATGTTTAGCAACTTTGACTGAGACAGCTTTCTGCGCAGCGTATCCCGCAGTTAAATCAACACATGCATGTATTTTGTTCATTTTATAACAACTTCGATTGTGAACATAATATACTGACATTACAATAAAATGGATTTATAATGACATTTTTTAAATATGATATTATATCGTCCGTTGTTAAATATCTAACGACCAATGTTGTATCTATTATTATATAGTTAGAGTGACGCCGTTTATTCTTTGTTATTTTTCAAAATTTTAGCTAATAATAGCTCATTGTTAATTCAAAATTTAGCAACTATTAGTTAAAATTTTGAAAAATTAACAATTGAAAAGAGTTGGTATGTGTATGTATCTTTCTTAGGAATGTATTATTAGCTTTGTGTTATTTATTATGGGGATTAAGATATTTTTAATGTGATTCTTGTATACAAAAATTAGTATTTAAATGATACCATGGACCACAGATCTAGTTTATTTGGGATTGGGCTTGGGATTAAGCCCGATTTGTGAAAAAAAACACACGAATCTAAGCCTGATCCATTACCAAGTCACAATTAATGAGCTCTTAGGTGCCGTTCGGGTGACGGGTTAAACTCCCTTACCCCCTTTACTCTACATCCCCCTCTCTCCCCGTGGGCCTCACTTTATCCTTTTTTTAAAAAAATTAAATAAATCAATTTTACATCATCAATCATATCAAAAAATAAATACATTATAACATTATATCATATAAAAATTATAAATCACTCCACTTCTACCCACTTTTCTAAACTTCAATGCAATCAAATCACAATAACTACTCACTTTTTCAAACTTCAATATAATCATATCACTCCAAACCTACTTCTAACCCACACCCAGTTTAACCCTCTATCCAAACATCAAAATCTAAAAACGGGTTACCCACTACCAGTTTAACACGCCTTAACCCGCCAACGAAATTCTTATCTGACCCGACCCCATACTAAACCCTCTAGATGTTAAATCCTATGCAATAAATTCCCACTTTATTAGTCCTGGACATTTACACAAATAATATTTGTTATTTTCCTTTTGCATTTACGCGTTCCAATAAATACGTGTGGTATACGTAGTAGGGATGTAAACGGACGGATACGGATATAGGTATTACCATATCCTTATCTGTTTCAAAATATGGATAGGATACGGAAACGGATATCATACAGATATCAAAATTTGAATATTGTATCCTTAAATATGGATACAGATTCAGAATCAGATAATCATGATTCGGATACGGATATTTAAGAAATGGATACGGATTATCCTATAAATATTAAGTGGATCCTCATACTTTTAATTAGAAATGATGTCTTTACGAAATTGTAATTGATGGATGAGTAATTCTAAATTCAATAAACTTATAATGTTACATAATAAATAAGAAACAGTCTCATTCCGAAAATATATTTTGTAAAAGATGGGGATTCAGGAGAGAAACAGAAACACAACGCACGTTGTTTCGTATTCCAATTAAATATAGTAAATATAGAAATGGAAATGCACGGCATGTTGGGCATGAGATTCGAGATCTCGACGATTATGTCTTTTATATAAAATTTTACATATATGCCCATCAAGATATCTATATTAGCACATAGATGTACATGTGATAAGTGACCAGATAATACAGATATATGTATCCATATCCGCGAAAAATATATACATCCGTATCCGAAAAAAATCTATAATGATATTTGTATCTGAATCCATTTTCGCAAAAAAAATTAAAACTAGTATTAATATCCGCTAAAATTTGAAAATGTAAATCCGTATTCGCTTAAAAGCGGATACAGTAGTGGACGAATACAGATATATCCGCATCCGGTTGCATCCCTGATACGTAGGGATGCAGACGATTACGGATATATTCGTTTCCGATCCGTCACTGTATACAGATTTAGGAATCCGTATATATACTCGTGTTAAAATGGATGCGGATATGGATATCGTTTTGATATCCGTAAATATCCGTATCCATATCCATGTATCCGTTTTCGTATAATATAGTCATAGATTTATTTTGAACCTTATATAACATAATTCTACCCATCTTTTACCATATTTGTATAATTTTTACAAACACATTTAATATATTTATATCATGTGTTTTCCATACAATTCGTATATATATATTTAAGTTGATTCTATAGAGTGTTCCTAACATTACTCGTATGCGATTAGTATCCATTTTATATCAGTATTAATTTTTCAAGGATGTGGTAAGATAGTTTTGATATCCATCAATATTCGTATCTGCATCCGTATTCGTATTAAAAAATGGATAAGAATACAATAATACATGTATCTGTATCGGTATTCGTCTATTTGCATCCTTAGGCATACAACAAAATATTTTTTATCACTTGTGTCCCTCTACCTTCTACAATAATAGTTATGCATTTCCTTTGAATAGCGGTTGTGCCACTGACTTCTTCCTTAATTATCACTTGTATCCTTCGGTTAGTTGAACTCAATAACTGTTTTTTTTTTCAAATCAATCATAAATTCAAAGGTTGGAACTCAATCGCTTAATTTTTTCAAAGGTATGGTTTAGAACAATGAAGTTGGTTGTATGATTATATCAAATTGATTGTTTTTAAATGTAATAGAAAAACCACTCTTGCATAAATCTATTATAAAAATATAAGGTCACTATTACAATATCCCATTAATTGAGCATTGGAAACGAATATATTGTTGGTATAACTCTTTAGGGATCTTATACGATATTGATTAAGCAGTCATTTCTCAAGGTTTTTTTGCCACAATTACAGAATTTAATGATATAGATCATTGTCAAAATAAATATATTTGATATGTTTTTCTAAATTCGTATTTGGTTCCATTATAACTTTCTTTATTTTGAATTTATTTTTCATTAAGAACATCTCAAATAAAAGTATTCACTGCAACAAAATTGAGTTATAGTAGTGCATGTTCTTTTGTCAAAATCCGTCACTAGATCAGTCATTGAGATATATATATATATATATAATATATATATATATAGAGTTCAATGTGGCTGCCCGCAAGGGGCAGCCAACATGGCTGCCCCCGGCCTTATTTTGATATTCTTTTATTTTTTTTCAAAAAATGTCGCCATGTATATTCATCCCTATATCCCTCCTATATGTCATTCGAATTTCGTCAGAAACAGAGACTCCTATGGCCTCCATCCAGACAGTCATTTTTTAACGGTAACAGGATTTTTTAAATCGACACCATCTCGATGGAGGCCGTAGGAGTCTTTGTTTCTGATGAAATTCGAATGACATGTAGGAGGGATATAGGGATGAATATACATGATGATATTTTTCAAAAAAAATAAAAAATTTGACGAAAATAGCGCGGGGGCAGCCATCTTTGGCTGCCCGCAAGGGGCAGCCCCATTTTATCCATATATATATGGGTAAAATGGGGCTGCCCCCAGGGAGAAGCCAATTTGGCTACTCCCACCCCTATTTTTTCCTCATTTTTTTATTTTTTTAGAAAATAAAAATTTGTATATTCATCACTATATCCCTCTCACATTCTATTAAAATTTCGTCAGAAACAGAGACTCCTAAGCCCTCCATCCAGACGTCAATTTTTTAATGGTCGCAGGTTTTTTTAAATCGATCATGTTTGGATGGAGGCCATAGGAGTCTCTGTTTCTGACGAAATTTTAATAGAATGTGAGAGAGATATAATGATGAATATACAAATTTTTATTTTCCAAAAAAATAAAAAAATGTGGGAAAAATAGGGGCGGGAGTAGCCAAGATGGCTACTCCCTGGGGGCAGCCCCATTTACCTCTCTCTCTCTCTCTCTCTCTCTCTCTCTATATATATATATATATATATATATATATATATATATATATATATGTATATGTATATGTATGTATGTATGTATGTATAGAGGGTCATATGTGGCTGCCTGATAACCCCAAAATTCCGAGTGACTAAGGCAAAGGCAAAGGAATGGTCGTTGTGACCTCAATCAATCGGATGGGTATATCAAGAAAAATAGACCACTACGAGAAATAAAATCAATCGAAAATGCGAAAGCGGTCTCGCTATGTGATTAACCTGGTATAGCTCCCAGGGTCGAACACAAGGAGCACGGATTGGCCAAAGGCCTACGAAGTAGTCAAAGAATCAGAAAAAGGGAGAAAACATTTTTTAGTGGTTTTTAATGGTTTTTATATTTTTTTTTGGATTTTTAAGTGTGAAGGAAATGAAAGAAGCACAAAAACAAGCAAGCTCCAACTAATTATTTAATTTATCCAGAAGTGAGCAAAAATTCGAGCAAAATTGTTTTTATGTTTTTTAAGTTTATAAGTGTTTTTGGTGAATTTTTGAGATTTTTCCAATGTGTATTTTATTTTCTAAAAATCAAACAGTAAGAAAAAGATAGGGTACTGTCCAGCAGGGCCCAAAACCCAAAGATAAAATATCTAAGGATCTCAGATGGCCCTGGAGGTAATTTTCCTGTATTCTATAGAAAATATGGAAAATTTGGGCACCAAAATTATTGTTTTTGGATTTTTAGATTATTTAATATGATTTTTATGAGTTTTTAGGTGTTTTTAGATTTTTAGGGTTTTTACTCAATGAAAAATAGCCACAATTGGCTAGAAAATCAAACAACACACAAAGATCAGTAACTAATTTTTGTAGAATTTTTGGGGGTGTTTTTATATTTTTTTTGTGATTTTTCAAGTGAAACAGTGCCAAAAATAGATGTTTTTGAATTTTTTAAAATAGCAAACAAGATCAAAAATGTCCTCAAAAATCTACAAAAATCCTACACCATGGCAGGAGCCATATGTCAAATTTTCATTAGATTTGGAGGTGATTTGATATTTTATTCAAAATCCAAAAGGGGGCACTGTGCACAAGGACCAATGTGCAAATACCCGAAAGTCTGGGGCTCAAGGTGCAAAAATCCCAGCAAGTCACGCGCGTGGCGCGTGCCTGGGGCACTCAGGTGCCTTTTGGTAATAAAAACCAAGTTTCTGGACTTTTTGGTAACTCGTACCAAAAGTCCAGGGGCTTGGATGCAAAAATCCCACTAAAATCCGCACATGCGCATAAACAACACTCACAGGGGCATAAATGCAATTACCAAAAAGTTATCATTCATTTCAGAACCCAACAGAACTACAGGGAAACAGATGTAAATAGCCCAAACAAGCACGTGACGAAGCACGTGGTCTCACATACACAGGGGCATAAACGTAAATAAAAACAAGCACAAGGTCCCAGTTGCAAATTACCCTACATAAATAAAAGCACGAAAATATTTACAGGACTAGGACTAAAAAGACAAACTAAGAGGGGGCCCTAAGTAATTTACCCCTTTATTTGTCGACGGCGGGATGCGCGCCACGTGGAAGATCGGGCGGTCCTAATGAGCTGGCGCTTTTCTTCGTCTGCCCTTGAGCCGGATCGACGGTGGAGGCGAGGACACGTGGAAGATCGAACGGGGTGGAGCTCGGGTGCCTCTCTCCTCTGCTGCTATCGGTCCAGATGAGCCCCTCCAGGTGATCGACGGTCGCTGCTCCTCGGAAGATGGACGGTTGGGATCAAGACTGGAGCGGAGGAGCCATCGGACGGTGCTGGAGGATGGTGGAAGAACACTCCTCCGGCGAGCTTCGCTGGCCTCGTGCGTGGGTTGTAATCCTCCTCAGCTGCTCCTGATGATCGGAGAAGACCCGCTGTGATGCCCCGCAGCTGGTGGTAGCCTCCGATGGCCCAGCCGAGCCCGGGAGGGGCTCCGGCGAGGCTGGCGGCGAGCGAGCTCCTGGACTGAAATCGGGAAGCCTCAGATGACCTCCTCGGTCCCTGCAAAGCAAACCAGAAGCTTCGCGGGTCGAGGGCAAAGTGCCTCGACCCAAAGAAGCGGGGTGACGGTGGCTGGTGGGTCGGTGCGAATGAGCTCCGGCGAGCGGTAGGTGGTGGAGCTCGACTCCCAGCTCCGGGGCGAGCTGGGTTGGATGAGTGGGCGTAGAACGTGCGTCGGAGGGTGGCGAAGGTGTGTGGGGGTTCCGATGATCGAGATATTACGCGAGATGGCCGGAATCAGGGGAACACGTCGGAGAGTCGATTTGGGCGAAATCAGAAATTAAACGAAATGGAAGAGCTAATCGACTACCTGGGTGGATCGGAAGACTGTGCTGGAGTGTGGCTAACTCCCGGTCGTCGCCTCGAAGGTCGTCACTGCCTGAGGCTCGAGCTCCAACTAGGTGGCGGAGCACGGCGGCGCACGGCTGCCGGATCGATGGTCGGGCACCCTCCTCCTCGCTGCAACACGGCAGACGGAAGCTGTCACCTTGCTGAATGCAATGGAGGTCACGGGAGTGAAGGTGGAGAGCCAAAGATGGAGCATGAATGCGGCGGAGCTCAGGCTTTATATGGTTGCAGGTCCGGGAAGAATCGATCGGGTAGGGCGAGCTGGAGCGCGGATCCCAAGGCGAGGGCTCCGGCGAGGCTCTCGGATGTGACGTGATCAATCCGGACCCGGAGTTGGGGCAAATGGCGATCGGGTCACTCGTAGAAAGAGGGGAGAAAACGGGTCGGGCGAGCGGACCCGGGCTCTGGTGGTCCTGGGGGAGGTGTTGACCGGGGGTCAACAATCCCCCGTGGACCAATCAGAGCCCGCTAAGGCTTATATTTTTATTTGATTTTTTTGGGGCCTTAAATGGCCGAATTTTCAAAAACTTAAAACATAAAAAATATTTTTTTTAATTTTTTCTATTTTTTTTGTGATTTTTAATTAATTTTTGGAAATAAAAAAAGTATATACATAGTAGTTATACATAGGTATATATACACTATATTGATTTTTGATTTTTGATTTTTAATTAGTTATTTATATACATTTTTATTCCTATTTTATATTTTATTTATTTATAGGATAAAATGAGGAATAAAAGGCTATTTTTATTTTATTTTTATTATTTAGATATATAGGTGAAATAATTATTTATGTATAACTATATACATGGTGTATGTACAAGATATTTTTGTATTTTTAATTTTGTAATTTTTATTTGATTTTGTTTTGTTTCTTTTTATTTATTTTATGTACAATATGTAACATAGGATATTTACAAAAAGTTTTAGAAATAAATACATCTATTTACAAGGTTAGATAAATAAGGATGGTGGTCTTATGTACATGGTGAAGGTGTATTTTTGCATTTTTGACTTTTAAGTTTTTATTTTGTTTTTAATAGTTTATAAATATGTACAAAATATATACAAGCATATTTTTGGATGAGGAAAATATTATTTTATTTATTTACAAATATATACATAAGTGAGCCCCTATCTCTCTCTATTGTGGCTTTTATGCGGTCAGGCCCATGATGAGCCCTCCCTTGGGTTAGGTTGCTCAATATTTATTCTAAATATTTCCCTCTTTTTCTTTTTACTCTTTATTCTTTTATTTTTGCACAAAACATGCTAATTACATATTTTTACAAGATGCATGCTTTTGTGAATTATTCCTATTTACACATATCTACATGCATTTGCATAGGTTTTTGTAGCTAAAATATAAGAATAAAGAGTGATGAATGGGTATTCATCACCCCCCTATACTATACTTTGCTAGTCCCTTAGCAAACACTTATTTGAAAAAGAAGTGAAAAAGAAAGAAAAAGAAAAAGAAAAAGAGGATGTACATGGATCAAGGTTGAGTTATTAAACTTTCCTTCATTAAATTGAAATATGGAGCTTGATCAGATCTTTGGATTATTAATGTGTCGGAACCTTATTTGGACTTAAGCTTAAAACTCAACAGCCTCTAAGTTCCACCAATCTATGGGCAAGACTCCTCAATAAACCAGATCAGAACAAGTCTACATACACAAACTCTAATGACCATGAGTCTTTCCAAGCAGTGTAAGTGATATGTGGCTCCCCACCTCAGAAGTAACAAAGAAACAACCTCCCTCAATCCGGTAACTCTAATGCCTCGGTCTAGCAACTCTTTCCTCGAGAAGCGGGGTATTCCCTTCTAAGTTCAAGTGCAACCGGCTCAAGAAGAGGGGGTAGAAGTATAGAGTTTTGGAAGCCTAGCCAGTGTAGCTAAGTCTCCCGCTGCAAGCTTCATGAGATGTAACATTGATACCATAAGCTTTTGCTTTATTTGACTATGTACACTCCGGTGGGGTTATTAAATTTTCAATCCGACCCACCACTTTTTTGGAGTTCTTTTTGCATTTTTGCATTTTTTTTCAAGAACTTCTGTACAGCATATCTACATGGTGCAGCATATAAGAAATTTCCCCTTGAGCCAGTAGACTATCCCTCTTTTGAAGCTTTATTGCAACCCACGGCTTCTGTCTTTAGCCTTCATCACCACTAGACCAAGTTGAGGTGCACTTCCTTCACTAGAAGAAGAAGAGAGGTTCCGCCTAGAAGTACTACCCTCATATGCTACCCCAAGCCAAAGGAAACTGCCTCCTCACCACCTCATCCGTGGAGAGCCATGTGTAAAGTGCAGGTGCAAGTCAAGCCATTGTCTCTAAGAGTCATGCGTGTGTTGTTAAGTGTTCTACTTAAGCTCATCAAGATGACATATGCTCATAGCCTAGTGGACTCAAAGAATTAAGTCCTTATGGACCTGAAAAGCCTTAAACCTAAATCCTATAAGGTTCCTCTTGGCGTTAAGTAGATTAAGATCTTAGTCAAGCTCCATTTCTCAATTTAATTCCAGGCTTAGTTTAAATGTCAACTCTCATCCAGGAAACACTATATACATATATGTACACAAGATGCTATTTACAAATATTTTACAATCATGCGAAATTTTTGAAAAATGTTTTGAAATCATGAATGATGCATGAGGTGCAAGTTTTTGCAAAAAGATATTTACAAACATTTACACAAGATTTTTGCAAACTTTTGATTTTCAAAACATTTTGGAAAAATTTTGTACTATATACATAATTTTGATACAAAAATATTTACACAAAATTTACACAAAAGATTTTTGAAATCATTTTTACAAAAATACTTTGTACACTAGCTATGTATGTGCAAGATAAAAGAGGTTTATGAAAAATTTTTAAATTTTTGTGATTTTTAGCCATTTTATTTATTAACACACTCACACAAAGTACGAGTTATGGCTAAAGTATATATGAAATATATACACACCCCCCCTATACTTAGCTCGAGCGATGTCCTCAGAGTGATCAAGAGAGATGAAGAAGACATAACTCGTGCTTAGTAAAAGGGAAGTGAAAAGGAATGGATAAGTACAGGAACGAATAAATGGATAGAATGAGAGGAACTCGGTGGTTTCCCCCTATACTTAGGATTAACTAATCCTAAGTATAGCAAGCTGTACATGAAGGGAAAGCCGAGTGAAGAATATACAGAATCTTCCCCCCCTATACTTAGGGTAAAATATCCCTAAGTATAGGTAGCAAAACAGGAGCAAAACGAATGAAAAGAACACCCGCAGGTCCTACATCCCCCCTATACTTAGGGTAAAGTACACCCTAAGTATAGCATAATCATAAGATGAGGAAAGGGATGTGGGACTAAAGAATAGAATGATATGGACAACTGGATCTATACAGGCGGAGGAACAGTGAAAATCAGGCGTGAGATGCAAAAGATGTGAGTCAAAAGACCACATCTCACGCAAAATGAATAGGGGCACAAATAATAACGTCCCGCGGCTCATGATCTAGATATGGCTTGAGCCGCTGGCCGTTCACTCGAAAGGTGCTCTCAGAAGACAACTCGGATATATCAATACTACCATTGTCGTGCACCTTTCTGACGAGAAAAGGTCCCTTCCATTTGCTCTGTAGCTTCCCTGGAAATAATCTAAGCCTCGCATCAAACAGCCATACTCTCTGTCCAATCTCAAAATGCTTGTGGCTGATATGAGAATCATTCCACTCCTTGACTTTCTCCTTATAATGTAGGCTGCTTGAGAAAGCTGCATCTCTAAGCTCCTCCAGGGCAGCTAACTCTGCCCTCCTCTGGTCTCCTATACCATCTGGATCCATAAGAATATCTGTGACTGCCCAAAGTGACTTGTGCCTCAGCTCAACAGGTAGATGGCATGGCTTGCCATAAACGAGGCGAAAGGGAGATGTACCCAATGGAGTCTTGAAAGACGTCCGATATGCCCACAAGACCGAGTCCAAAAGCTGTGACCAATTCTTTCGGTCAGGGCGGACGACTTTCTGCAAAATATTCTTGATCTCCCTATTCGACACCTCAGCTAGACCATTCGTCTGTGGATGGTAAGGTGTAGCAACACGATGATCTATGCCGAACTCGCTAGCAAGTGCCTTCACCTGGTCGTTGATAAAATGAGACCCCCCATCAGAAATAAGAACTCGTGGAACCCCGAACCGCGTGATGATATGCTTCCTCAAAAATCTGCAAACAGTCCTCGCATCAGCGGCTCGGGCGGGGATAGCCTCAACCCAACGACTAACATAATCTACGGCCAACAGAATGTACTCAAATCCCTGACTCTTAGGGAATGGACCCATGAAATCGATGCCCCATGCGTCAAAAACCTCACAGAAGTGAATGGGCTGCATCATCATATCACGTTGTCCACAAGTGCCCATCCTCTGACAGTCAGTACACCTCTTCACGAACTCATCAGAGTCCTTGAAGAGGGTAGGCCACCACAAGCCGGATTGGAGCACTTTCTGTGCCGTTCTCCTCCCAGAATGATGTCCTCCTGCCTCAAGCTTGTGGCAGTAAGTGAGGACGCTATGGTGTTCCTCCTGAGGAATACACCGACGCCAGACGCTATCCCCTCCTTCGTGGTAAAGGATGGGATCCTCCCAGTGGTAGGACTTGGCCTTCGCAAGGAAGGTCTCAAGCCTCTGCCTGGGCCAATCTTGTGGGACTTTCCCAGCAACGAGAAAGTTCACAATATCGGCATACCACGGGAGTGAGACGATAGCAAGGATCGCCTCATCTGGGAAGGTATCTCGAATAGGATCAATCTGCTCAGAATCCTCAGGTTGCTCTAATCGGGAGAGATGATCCGCCACCACATTCTTGACTCCAGGCTTATCCTTAATCTCAATATCGAACTCCTGGAGTAGAAGGATCCATCTAGTCAATCTGGCCTTGGCATCCTTCTTTGCCATGAGGTACCTGATGGCGGTATGATCTGTAAACAAAGTCACTCTAGATCCAATGATATATGATCTGAACTTATCTAGGGCAAACACTACTGCTAGCATCTCCTTCTCTGTGACCGTATAATTCCGCTGGGCGGAATCCAATGTGCGGCTAGCATAGTGTATGGCAAATGGAACTCCATCCCTCCTCTGTCCAAGCACTGCCCCTACGGCAAAATCGGAGGCGTCCGTCAAGATCTCGAATGGGAGAGACCAATCAGGCGGCTGGAGAACAGGAGCCTCTATAACATGCTGCTGGAGAGTCGCAAAAGACGAGAGACACTTGTCATCTACAAGGAACTCGGTGTCTTTCGTCAAGAGGTCAGTCAACGGTCGGGCAATCTTGCTGAAATCCTGAATAAATCTCCTATAAAATCCAACGTGCCCCAGGAATGACCGTAACTGCCTCAGATTGGACGGCGGTGTGAGTTTTCTAATGACATCCACCTTGGTCGGATCAACCTCCATGTCCCTGTTGGAGATGATGTGGCCAAGCACCGTCCCTTGAGTCACCATAAAGTGACTCTTCTCCCAAGATAGAACCAAATGGAACTCGATACATCGCTGGAGTACCCGGTCTAGGCAGTCAAGACAAGAATCGAATCCGTCGCCGTAGACCGAGAAATCGTCCATGAAGACCTCCAAACACTCCCCTACCATGTCCGAAAAGATCGACAGCATGCACCTCTGAAAAGTCGCAGGGGCATTGCATAGCCCAAATGGCATGCGTCGAAAAGCATATGTGCCGAAGGGACAGGTAAAGGTGGTCTTCTCCTGATCCTCAGGAGCGATGGCCACCTGGTTGTAGCCTGAGTACCCATCCAGGAAACAATAATGGCTCTTCCCTGCCAGTCTCTCAATGATCTGGTCAATAAAAGGGAGGGGGAAATGGTCCTTCTTGGTGGCCTGGTTGAGTCTCCTGTAGTCAACACAGACCCTCCAAGAAGTGGGTACTCGTGTAGCGATCTCCTCTCCCGACTCACTGATCACAGTCGTGATGCCCGTCTTCTTGGGCACCACATGCAAGGGGCTGACCCACTTGGAGTCGGAAATGGGATAAATAAAATCTGCGCTCCACCATTTGGATATTTCCTTCATCACGACCTCTCTCAGGTTGGGGTTCAGTCGCCGCTGGAACTCACGCGACGGCTTCGCCCCCTCCTCAAGATAGATATGGTGGGAGCACACTGCTGGACTAATCCCATGGAGATCCGCTACGCTCCATCCGATCGCCTTGCGGTTCTTTTCAAGAACCCCCATCAGACGGGATTCTTGCTCTCCAGTCAACTCGGCTGAGATGATGACTGGGTACATCTCTGGATCGCCCGCAAGGAATCGATACTTCAGCGAAGTAGGGAGCGACTTTCGCTCTGGAATGCTGGGTGCTGGCAAATCTGGCTGCGGAAGAAAATGAGTGAAAGCTGCTAAATCGGCCAAATCTGCCTGGGAAAGTGAAAGCGTCCTCTCGCAAACTGAATCGGGAGAAGGCTGCTCAACTGCACTGTCTCTGCTCGGCTCTGCGTCTACCTCCTCCTCATCTCTAGGCTCAGATGGACTCAAGTCTGGCATCTGATCATAGCAATCGGCCCAATCAGACTCTGAATCCGAGGGATCTGTATCATCCGCGGTGGCATCAGTACCACCGAACAACAAGGTGGCCTCAGCACCACCATCACTGAACATCGTGTCGCGATCGAGGACCGGCTCTGCTGCCTCTATGGTATCCTGAACCATGTCTGTGCTCTCCAGACTCTCCTCTGCTATCGTCTCTGCATCAGCTGTATCTGAAAGTGAGAGGGTGGTCTGTGTCTCAAGATCTGCCCAAGCTGCCTCAGCATCTGTGATCACAAAATCACAGTCCTGGTGGATGTCTGGCTATGCGTCTGTCAGCTGCTCTGTATCGGTACTCACATCTGAGCTGGCTCTGAGTCTGGCTCTGTAATCCTCGACCGTCTCTATTTGTATACTTTCGCCCTCGACGCGAAAGTACACCTTCCCGCTATCATGATCAGTCACCGCCTTAGCTGTGGCCAAGAACGGACGACCCAGGATGATGGGGGTATCGGTCACTGACTCAGGGATCTCCATGTCCAACACTACGAAGTCCACGGGGAATTTCAGGCCCTGAATCGTGACGATAACGTCTCGTAATAACCCCTTCGGCCTCTTGACAGATCGATCAGCGAACTGAAGGACTGTCCTGCTCTGTCGAAGAGTGCCCAACTCGAAGCGGTCGAGAAGGGCTGCCGGAAGAAGGTTGATCGACGATCCGCTATCTAGAAGAGTACGGTCGAACCTCTGCTCACTAATCTGGCAGCTGACATACGGGGCCCCTGAATCTGGCCTCTTGGCTGGCAGTCGGTTCTGGATCGCGAAGCACGTGGCTTTCGTCAGCACATGTATCTCTGAAGTGTGGTTCCTCCTCCTCCTCCTGACTGTAGTCCTCTCTCTCAAAGCACGCTGGAGAAGGGGGATGTGCTGCAAAGCCTCCTGGAGGGTCAGCTGGATGTGGAATCGATCAATCATACTCTGGCGGAACTCCTCAAACTCTCTCTTTTTGGGATTTTCTTTTTTCTTCCCCTTCCCCATCTGAAGGGCTCTAGGGAAGGGGATCACTGGGTCCTTCTCAGATGAAGGACTAGGAAAAGGTCTAGACGGTTCAAGGACCGGATCCACACATACATCATGCACCACAGTGGGACCAGAAGAAAATAAACCTTTTCCTTTATTCATATCAGAGTTCCGAGATACATGAACACGGGGAAAAACAACATCTCTATCTGTACAAACACCGGTGGCCTCAGTACCACCACGGGCTGGCTGCCCTGCTACTGCTGCTGGTGCTAGACGTCTCGCGGCATTAGTACCGCGTGCTGGCTCGGTTGGACGGGTGGCGTCAGTACCACCTCCTCGAACTGGTGACGTGGCGGCCTCAGTACCGCCGGTAGGATCAGCATCCTTGGTGGCATCAGTACCACCGTCATCATCTGGAGCGGCCTCAGTACCGCTCTCCTCCTCCTCATGTGGCGCCTCTGGAATGTCCTCGTGGTGAAGCTCAGATGAGGCGTCGCCGCCTGCTGGGGTCCTACCGCTCCTAAGTGTGACAAAATCAGCATCAAAAAGATCCGAAGATGTATCATCAAATGGGTCACTAGGAGTGGCTAACTCAGTATGTACTACCTGCTCAGATTTCCTCTTGAGGCTGTTCGGATTGGGCTCTATCTGGGCTGGTATGGCGGCCTTCCCTCTCACCAGGTCCCGCATCTCCTGGCGGAACTCATCCATCTCCCGTCTGAATGTGGCCTGCTGGTCCGTGAGGAGGCGGGCGATGTCATCCAAAGCGGGGCTCTCGTGGGAGCCCGACGGGTGGCCTCTCTGTGGGTGAGGCTGCTGGATCTGCTGCTGCTGGTGCTGGTAAGCGGGGTAGGTAAGAGGGTGCTGCTGGTATCCCTGGTGAGCCTGCTGCTCACGTCTCCAAGACTGTCCCTGCTGCTGATAGGGACGAGGACCGTAGGATGGCTGCTGCTGATATGCTGGGGACTGCTGCTGAGGGTGGTGCTGGTCTCTCTGCTGGGAGTACTGCCCTCCCTGTCCTGACGACTGCGGCTGGGGCTGGGCACCACCACTCCCCCACCTGAATCCGGGATGGTCTCGTCGGATCCCAGGCTGGGGGCGGTCGTACCAAATCCCGTTGACATCCATCAACGGCTCTGTCTCGTAGGGGTCTGGCGGCAGTACTGCCAGAGGCTGATCCGGCTGGTAGGGCACCATCTGCATCTCTGGAGATGGTGGTGACTGGTAAGTGGGCTGCGGCTGCTGGTACGGCTCCGCCTGTACAAGGTGAACCTGTCTAGGCTGCTGTGAAGAGCTGGAGCGCTGGGACGAGCTGCTGCTGCCGCCGGTATCGCCTCGCGACAGAAGAAGGGGCTGTGAAGCCGTCTGTGTCTCCTGAAGACACATGAGCTGGGTCTTCATGTCGCTCAGAACCTGTACCATCTGCTCCATCTGCGTGATACTCTGGCACTGCTTCTTCTCTATCAGCTTCATGCGGTCCAACTTCTCGCTAATGATACCCATGTCCGCAGCGGACGACTCGGCCTGTGCTGCTGCAACTGCGGACGAACTGGATGGACCTGCATCGACCCGTGCTATCCGCTGGTACTGCACGGGTCCTGGCTGCTGTGGCTGGGGTCGCTGAGAGTACAACCGGGTCTGAGACATCACCATGTAGTTCTCTGACATCTCCTCATAGATAGCCCAGACCTGGTCGTGGTCCTTGGCGAAGTAGAACCCGCCGCAAGAAGCGTTCACCAGGCCCTGAAGCTCTGGCGTCAAACTGCTGAAAAAGCTCTGAACTAGGTTCGGCTTGGATATGTCGTGGTGCGGGCATCTGTCCAAGAGCTCTCGAAACCTCTCCCAAGCCTCGTGGAACTGCTCATTGGGGAACATGGAGAAGTTGCTGATCAAGGCCCTCGCTGCATTCGTCCGCCCGAGTGGATAGTACTTTTTCAAGTACTCGGTGCGGAGCTGATCCCAGGTGTACACAAACTTCCCTAAGTGCTTCAGCCAGTTGGCTGCTCTGTCTGCCAGTGAAAATGGGAAGGCAATCATCCGTATAGTGTCCTGGTCCACATGGCGATCGTGGACAGTGCTGCAGATCATCAGAAACTCCTGGAGGTGGAGGTGGGGCTCCTCAGTGGCTAGCCCGTGGAAGCGGGGCAGTAGCTGCAAGGTGTTGGGGGGAACTTGAAGTCCCCCATGATAGCTGGCACTACCACCCAATGATGCATCAGAGTAGATCCGGGGTTGTGCAACGCCCGCATCGGCTGTGGTGGTCCTCCCCGCCGCTGCGGCGGCTGCGGCTGCTGCTGCTGCTGCGGCTGCTGCCTCTGCATCTAGCATCTCCTCAGGCTCGCTCTGCTCTGAACCTCGCTCTGCTCTGAGCCTCTCCAACTCTCTCCTCATCTCTATCATGAATGCTCCCTGATCGTGGAGCTGCTGCTGAACCGTCTCAAGTGATGCGATCAGGGTGGAGTTGATCGCCCCCTGGTCAAATACAACATGATGGTCTCCTCGTGGACCTTTGGGGGAATCGTCTGCTCTGGCGGCCATAACGACGTCTGCAAAATCAAATGAGCCCAACTCAGGTGCTGTCAAATCTGATAATCTCTCCTCGGGCTCATGTCTCTCAATACCAGAAGAAAGGGGGTCGAGGGGGAACAGGGCGGAATCGTACTCGGGCTCGGAGAGCTGGTCTCGGCTCTCGCGGGCTAACCTAGATGATCGGGTAGACGTGCCCGAAAGCGGTGCAACCAGAGGCTGCCTAAGAGACCGTCTACCCATCATCTTGATCTGGGCGAGTAAGGCGGATGAGATCTGGAATCAAATATGATCAAAAACAAAACCCCAGTTCACCAACGCACGCGAGCTGAAGACCGTGAAAGTTCGGTCAAATTATCTTGTCTATTTTATTTTGGTGAACACACAAAGTGTCAGAGCGCTTACGTGACCTGTTAGGATATCCGATGCTATCCCAACCGACTGGCCCGCACAGAAGAGTCGGTAATCAGTCGGGTCTAGCACCGGGAGGCTCTACCTAGGGTGCGGGTCACTCTCTCGCGCATCCAAACAAGACAATGAGGGGGTTGCTCTCCCCAAGATAAAATTTTTAGGGTGAGCGGTTTTTAAGATCAAGTATGATTAGCAGTCCCGGTTTTATTGTTTTTCTTTTTAATATTTTTCAAAGCAAACAAAGGGCCTAACGAATTTTTCGGTTCTCCTGATTATTAAGTCCGAAAACAGGGGGGAGAAGACGAAAAAGCCGATGCGCGATGAAATCAATGATGCATGCAAAGTAAGAAAGGCGTACCTGACTCCAGCACTCTACATGCAATATGATCCGCGCAGAATTTAAAGACAGAAAATAAACTACCTAAATGATGCAAGCGGGAAAAAAACCGAGTCCTAGATGAGCAACTTCTAGCGCAGAACCGTCTAACTCAGTCACTTACCCTCGATCCAAAGAGTCCGGTCTTGGCTCACCCCTCCTCTTCTCGACAGGTCGAGTTCAGGAGTAGCGCTTGTGGGGCGGGCTCGCGGCGCGTAGGCTCTCAGGAAAGTGACTAAGTTATTTTTATTATTTATTATTAGCAGGTCCAATTAACGATCTATGAGAACAGATAATCAATTAAGTGTGTGGATCCTACTATTACGGCACAAGCACCAGAAAATCCTACAGTTAGGGGCTCGATCAAAAAGCCGCGTAAACACCGGAAAGGCAGTAAAAAATAGAAGAAAGCCGCGAAAAACCGCGAAAAACCGCTAAAGTCCTAAAGGGTCCCCCGAACACACCGGTGCTCGGCGAAACAGACCCGAGAGTGTCCAAGCAGTCCAAGGTCTAAGGTCCCTGTATTATTACAACAATAATAAAATGATATCCTAAGCTACCTCACCCACTCAACTCTCTCTCGCTCTCTCATGCGGCTTCGTGAAGAAGGAAGCCGCCTCCGCGTCGCTCGGGTGCTCCGGCGCTCCTAGGAATGCCGCCCTCGCTCCTCGGGCCCTCGCAAGAAAAAGAGAGAAAAGAGGTCAGTCCAACAATTATTATAAAAATATCAGAAAAATATATATACAAAAATCTGTGCAAAAAGCCGCGAAACTCGAAAAGCCGCGGAAAAATCTAAAAGACTACTAAGCCGTGCTCCCCGGCAACGGCGCCATTCTGATAACCCCAAAATTCCGAGTGACTAAGGCAAAGGCAAAGGAATGGTCGTTGTGACCTCAATCAATCGGATGGGTATATCAAGAAAAATAGACCACTACGAGAAATAAAATCAATCGAAAATGCGAAAGCGGTCTCGCTATGTGATTAACCTGGTATAGCTCCCAGGGTCGAACACAAGGAGCACGGATTGGCCAAAGGCCTACGAAGTAGTCAAAGAATCAGAAAAAGGGAGAAAACATTTTTTAGTGGTTTTTAATGGTTTTTATATTTTTTTTTGGATTTTTAAGTGTGAAGGAAATGAAAGAAGCACAAAAACAAGCAAGCTCCAACTAATTATTTAATGTATCCAGAAGTGAGCAAAAATTCGAGCAAAATTGTTTTTATGTTTTTTAAGTTTTTAAGTGTTTTTGGTGAATTTTTGAGATTTTTCCAATGTGTATTTTATTTTCTAAAAATCAAACAGTAAGAAAAAGATAGGGTATTGTCCAGCAGGGCCCAAAACCCAAAGATAAAATATCTAAGGATCTCAGATGGCCCTGGAGGTAATTTTCCTGTATTCTATAGAAAATAAGGAAAATTTGGGCACCAAAATTATTGTTTTTGGATTTTTAGATTATTTAATATGATTTTTATGAGTTTTTAGGTGTTTTTAGATTTTTAGGGTTTTTACTCAATGAAAAATAGCCAAAATTGGCTAGAAAATCAAACAACACACAAAGATCAGTAACTAATTTTTGTAGAATTTTTGGGGGTGTTTTTATATTTTTTTGTGATTTTTCAAGTGAAACAGTGCCAAAAATATATGTTTTTGAATTTTTTAAAATAGCAAACAAGATCAAAAATGTCCTCAAAAATCTACAAAAATCCTACACCATGGCAGGAGCCATGTGTCAAATTTTCATTAGATTTGGAGGTGATTTGATATTTTATTCAAAATCCAAAAGGGGGCACTGTGCATAAGGACCAATGTGCAAATACCCGAAAGTCTGGGGCTCAAGGTGCAAAAATCCCAGCAAGTCACGCACGTGGCGCGTGCCTGGGGCACTCAGGTGCCTTTTGGTAATAAAAACCAAGTTTCTGGACTTTTTGGTAACTCGTACCAAAAGTCCAGGGGCTTGGATGCAAAAATCCCACTAAAATCCGCACATGCGCATAAACAACACTCACAGGGGTATAAATGCAATTACTAAAAAGTTATCATTCATTTCAGAACCCAACAGAACTACAGGGAAACAGATGTAAATAGCTCAAACAAGCACGTGACGAAGCACGTGGTCTCACATACACAGGGGCATAAACGTAAATAAAAACAAGCACAAGGTCCCAGTTGCAAATTACCCTACGTAAATAAAAGCACGAAAATATTTACAGGACTAGGACTAAAAAGACAAACTAAGAGGGGGCCCTAAGTAATTTACCCCTTTATTTGTCGACGGCGGGATGCGCGCCACGTGGAAGATTGGGCGGTCCTGGTGAGCTGGCGCTTTTCTTCGTCTGCCCTTGAGCCGGATCGACGGTGGAGGCGAGGACACGTGGAAGATCGAACGGGGTGGAGCTCGGGTGCCTCTCTCCTCTGCTGCTATCGGTCCAGATGAGCCCCTCCAGGTGATCGACGGTCGCTGCTCCTCGGAAGATGGACGGTTGGGATCAAGACTGGAGCGGAGGAGCCATCGGACGGTGCTGGAGGATGGTGGAAGAACACTCCGCCGGCGAGCTTCGCCGGCCTCGTGCGTGGGCTGTAATCCTCCTCAGCTGCTCCTGATGATCGGAGAAGACCCGCTGTGATGCCCTGCAGCTGGTGGTAGCCTCCGATGGCCCAGCCGAGCCCGGGAGGGGCTCCGGCGAGGCTGGCGGCGAGCGAGCTCCTGGACTGAAATCGGGAAGCCTCAGATGGCCTCCTCGGTCCCTGCAAAGCAAACCAGAAGCTTCGCGGGTCGAGGGCAAAGTGCCTCGACCCAAAGAAGCGGGGTGACGGTGGCTGGTGGGTCGGTGCGAATGAGCTCCGGCGAGCGGTAGGTGGTGGAGCTCGACTCCCAGCTCCGGGGCGAGCTGGGTTGGATGAGTGGGCGTAGAACGTGCGTCGGAGGGTGGCGAAGGTGTGTGGGGGTTCCGATGATCGAGATATTACGCGAGATGGCCGGAATCAGGGGAACACGTCGGAGAGTCGATTTGGGCGAAATTAGAAATTAAACGAAATGGAAGAGCTAATCGACTACCTGGGTGGATCGGAAGACTGTGCTGGAGTGTGGCTAACTCCCGGTCGTCTCCTCGAAGGTCGTCACTGCCTGAGGCTCGAGATCCAACTAGGTGGCGGAGCACGGCGGCGCACGGCTGCCGGATCGATGGTCGGGCACCCTCCTCATCGCTGCAACACGGCAGACGGAAGCTGTCACCTTGCTGAATGCAATGGAGGTCACGGGAGTGAAGGTGGAGAGCCAAAGATGGAGCATGAATGCGGCGGAGCTCAGGCTTTATATGGTTGCAGGTCCGGGAAGAATCGATCGGGTAGGGCGAGCTGGAGCGCGGATCCCAAGGCGAGGGCTTCGGCGAGGCTCTCGGATGTGACGTGATCAATCCGGACCCGGAGTTGGGGCAAATGGCGATCGGGTCACTCGTAGAAAGAGGGGAGAAAACGGGTCGGGCGAGCGGACCCGGGCTCTGGTGGTCCTGGGGGAGGTGTTGACCGGGGGTCAACAATCCCCCGTGGACCAATCAGAGCCCGCCAAGGCTTATATTTTTATTTGATTTTTTTTGGGGCCTTAAATGGCCGAATTTTCAAAAACTTAAAACATAAAAAATATTTGTTTTAATTTTTTCTATTTTTTTGTGATTTTTAATTAATTTTTGGAAATAAAAAAAAGTATATACATAGTAGCTATACATAGGTATATATACACTATATTGATTTTTGATTTTTGATTTTTAATTAGTTATTTATATACATTTTTATTCCTATTTTATATTTTATTTATTTATAGGATAAAATGAGGAATAAAAGGCTATTTTTATTTTATTTTTATTATTTAGATATATAGGTGAAATAATTATTTATGTATAACTATATACATGGTGTATGTACAAGATATTTTTGTATTTTTAATTTTGTAATTTTTATTTGATTTTGTTTTGTTTCTTTTTATTTATTTTATGTACAATATGTAACATAGGATATTTACAAAAAGTTTTAGAAATAAATACATCTATTTACAAGGTTAGATAAATAAGGATGGTGGTCTTATGTACATGGTGAAGGTGTATTTTTGCATTTTTGACTTTTAAGTTTTTATTTTGTTTTTAATAGTTTATAAATATGTACAAAATATATACAAGCATATTTTTGGATGAGGAAAATATTATTTTATTTATTTACAAATATATACATAAGTGAGCCCCTATCTCTCTCTACTGTGGTTTTTATGCGGTCAGGCCCATGATGAGCCCTCCCTTGGGTTAGGTTGCTCAATATTTATTCTAAATATTTCCCTCTTTTTCTTTTTACTCTTTATTCTTTTATTTTTGCACAAAAACATGCTAATTACATATTTTTACAAGATGCATGCTTTTGTGAATTATTCCTATTTACACATATCTACATGCATTTGCATAGGTTTTTGTAGCTAAAATATAAGAATAAAGAGTGATGAATGGGTATTCATCACTGCCCCCTAGGGGAGCCAACATGGCTGCCCCTGCCTTATTTGGGCAAAATTTTTTATTTTTTTTGAAAAATAACACCATTTACATTCATCCATATATCCCTCCTATATACCATTCGAATTTCGTCAGAAACAGAGACTCCTACGGCCTCCATCCGGACAGTAATTTTTTAACGGTAACAGGATTTTTTTAAATCGATACCATCGAGATGGAGGCCGTAGGAGTCTCTGTTTCTGACGAAATTCGAATGGCATGTAGGAGGGATATATGGATGAATATACATGATTTTATTTTTCAAAAAAATATAAAAAAACGCCGAAAAATGGGGCGGGGGCAGCCATGTTGGGGGCAGCCCCATTTTTTCCATATATATATATATATATATATATATATATATATATATATATATATATATATATAACGACAATATTATTCACTGTGAAATGATTTTTTATACTTGAAAGTAATAGTGAATATTATATCCGTCGATATATCATTAGCGATGGTCCATATAGTGACAACTATTTGTTGCTATTTTCAAAATTTTATGAATCATCACTAATTTTTAGTTCAAAATTTAACGATAATCAGTTAAAATTTGGAAAAATAACGATGAGCATTACTATATCGATCGTTCTTAAAAATATGATGACGGATTTGATATTCATCCCTAATTTTAAGTATAGAAAATAATTTCACATTGAATAATATCGTCGTTATAGATTTTACAACGGGTAATTTAGTGAAGAATTTTGAAAAAAAATGCCACTATAGTCCAATTTTATTGTAGTGGTTTGTTTAGGTAGTGTAGAAAAACAGAATACGGAATGGTATCAGAAAATAAAGATAAAGAAAACATTAAGGGACATCGGGATTTAACGTGGAACCCTACTCCGGAAGGAGCGGGATGAAACCACGGGAGAAGCCCCTGAATTGGGCATTTCTTCTATTGAAGTTCGCAATGAGTACAGGGGGTGTGGGGCTCCTTATATAGCCCAACGGCCAGACCCAATAGTGACCGCTCCCCCATGTGGTACTAAACACATGGGTGGGCTCTTTTCTTTTCCAACACTCCCCTCAAGTTGGTAGCTGGGACAGCTGCAACTTGCAATAATAAAGAAAAATATACATCGTTACATCTTCATTTGAAATCACCACAATAAACGTATGTTTCCGCAACTGGTAGACAAACCCGCTTGCTGACGGGTATATCAGGTCATCGGAACGTATCTCTGTCGTGCCTGGAAGGTCACCGGACTGTCTCTGTCGTGCCTGCATGGCCATCGGATCTCTGTCTTAGTCGTGCCTGCGGGTCACCGGACTTTGTCTCCGTCGTGCCTTGAAGAAAACAAATCCAGTGCGGAGTCGATATCGAGGATAGAGACACCACGACGAAGATCGATGCACAGTGAAGATGGTTGATATTCTGTGAAATCCGGAGTGTTTTGGTCTGTCAATCAACGATATAGGATTCATATGGCTTTTACTCCCCCTTTCTCCCAAACTTGTGAGAATAATGAAAATAATAGACTAGTTGGGAGAAGCAAACATGAATCACATTTTTTATGCGTACGACTTTTTTCTTGTATGCGACTTTTTTTTCAATTTTTTTGTTAGAATATGCGTACGGCTTTTTCTTGTACACGCCTCTTTTCTTTTTTTTAACTAACAAGCCCTCTCTTTTTTTTTCGTTGGGCCTTCAATAACAAAGTCCTCTTTTTTTTGGTTGCGTTTAACCTTAACGGGCCCAGGCCGAAAAGGCAACATTTTTTTCATAAAGAGCCGTAGGCTCTAGGATTCCCTTTGAGAAACCCCCTTCGATTAGGGATGTCGCGGCCGCCTATTGGAAATCGAGGGATGTGCACAAGGGGCTCGCCTGGAGATCGATGGGCTCAATGCGCGCCTTCAAGCGCCACCGATGGAGGATGCAGCGTGAGAGGGATGCACTCGGGAATCGCCTGGAGGGCCGCATCTAGGGCACGATCATGCGACTCTGTAGGGTTGCGCGGTGGCTGCCTCCGCTTGAGGTGCTCTCGCGCCGCCTGCTGGTTCTGGGGGCATCATCGCCTCCGCTTGGGCTCCGAGGAGGGCGCGAGAGGTGATGCGCGCTCTGGACGCGGGAGAGGTGATGTGCGCTCTGGACGCTCCGGTGATGTGACGCGACGGCGCGGAGCGTGAGGTTGTCGCGATCCCGAAAATCGTGCGAAGTCGAGGCTACGATCTGTGAAAAGTTGGGACTGCATCCCTGATCTGTGACCGCGAGATACGCGAGGATTGCGCGCAAGGGTTGGTGCTTGCTTTGCACCGCCTGGAGAATTGAAGGGAGCCGTTGCCAAGCGCCGCTCCTGGGTGATGCTTCTGGGGCTTGATATTGCATGGGATGTACGCCTGTGCGCAATGCCTCTGGTAGCAGAAGGGTTGCGCCCTTGAGATGGGAGATCCGTAGATCTGCAGGAGGCTGAAGTTGATGCCTGGAACTGATCTTGAACTATGCGCCGCAGGAGAGATGAACATTGACGTGAAGAACAATCCTCCGACGTTAATCGAATAATCGAAAAATGAATCGAATCTCAACAAGAACAAAAGAACAAATCCGCGAGAATCGAACCCACTCTGATACCATGTAGGAAAACTAAAATGCGGATGCGTATCATAAAATAAAGATAAAGAAAACATTAGGGGACATCGGGATTTAACGTGGAACCCTACTCCGGAAGGAGCGAGATGAAACCACGGGAGAACCTCCTCAAAAGGCTGATTTTCTATTCATCTTTCTCGATGGAAACTCCGTTGTCAAAAGCTAAAAATTAGGTAACCACAAAAGATTCACTTTGTAATGGGTATGCACCATGAAGCGTTAAGGTGTCATCGGTAGAGTAAGTGAACGGAATAAGGAGAAATAAGACATTATTTTTGTTCGGTTGGAGAGAGAGGATAAAGAAGAATACGAAGGGATAAGTGGAAGTTATTTGCTATCTATGTTTGGTTCATAGGATGGAAAGGATAAAGAGAGATAAAGAGATTATGTTAGATGATAACCGCCCGAACGACTAAGGTAAAGGTAAAGAAATGGCCGTTGCGACCTCAATCACTCGGGCTAAGTATATCAAGAAAAATCAACCACTCAGAACATGTAAAACTAATCGAGCACAAAAGAGAGCGGTCCTAGCTATGAGATTAACCTGGTATAGCACCCAGGGTCGAACACAAGGAGCACAGATTGGCCTTGCGGCCTACGATGTAGTCAGAAATCCGAGAGAGTATTTTTTAGTGTTTTTAAGGGTTTTTATATTTTTTTAGGATTTTTGGAATATAAAGAAAACCGGAAAAGCACACAAACAATTAACTTGAACAATTTATTTAATGCATTAAAAAGCAAGCAAAAATTCAGACAAAAATATTTTTATGTGTTTTATATTTTTTATGTTTTTGGTGAATTTTTGAGATTTTTCTGATGTTTATTTTATTTCCTAAAAATCAAACAGTGCGAAAAGCAAGGGGTACTGTCCAGCCAGGCCCAAAACCCAAAGATAAAATATCTAAGGATCTCAAAGGGACCTGGAGGTAATTTTCCTGTATACTAGAAAAAACAAGGAAAATTTGAGCACCAAAATTATTGTTTTTTAGTTTTTAAATTATTTATTATGATTTTTAGGAGTTTTGAGGTGTTTTTAAGTTTTTAGGGTTTTTACTCAATGAAAAATAGCCAAAATTGGCTAGAAAATCAAGGAACACAAAATAAACAGTGACTAATTTTTATGGAATTTTTAAAAGGGTTTTGATATTTTTTTTGGGGTTTTTGACTCTAAACAGTAGCAAAAATAAGGGTTTTTTGAATTTTTAAGAATAGCAAATGAAATCAAAAATGTCCTCAAAAATTCATAAAAATTCTACACCATGGCAGGAGCCATGTGTCAAATTTTCGTTGGATTTGGAGGTGGTTTGATATTTTATTCAAAAATAAAGGAGGGGCACTGTGCACAGGGACCTAAGTGCAAATACCCAAAGTTTTGGGGGGTCTGGTGCAAAATACCCAGCAAAACACGTGCCAAGCACGTGCCTGGGGCACTCAGGGACCCAAATGTAAGAAAAAATAAGTTCCGAGGGCTTATTAGTAACAAGTACCAAAAGTCCAGGGGCTTATCTGCAAATAACCCAAAAAAATATCGCACATGGGGAATTAAATCACGCACAGGGGCATAAATGCAAATAAAGAAAACTTTTTATCCAATCCATAACATCCAGAACTACAGGGTTTATATTGCAAATAACCCAATAAAGTTCACGTGACGAAGCACGTGGTCCACGTAGACAGGGGTATAAGTGCAAATAAAGTAAGTACGAGGTCCTTAATGCAAATATCCCAGAAAATAATCAACTTAATTTAAAAATTACAGGACTAAAATGAAATAAAACAAAGAGAGGGGCCTAAGATGAATTTACCCCTTTTATTATTATCGACGGCTCGATAGGTGCCACGTGGAGGATCCGACGGCTCTGGATGGGTGGCGCTCTTCTTCTTCAGCTCTTGGGCCAGATCGACGGTGCAGAGGTGGCCACGTGGGTGATCGGTCGGCTCAGGCGCTGGGGGCCTCTCTCCTCTGTGTTTACGGTTCGGATCAGCCCCTCGAGATAATCAACGGCTGCTGCTCCTCAGTGGATGGACGACCAGGATCGAGACTGGAGCGGCGGGGCTGATCGGACGGTGAAGGAGGATGCAGGAAGAACACTCCGCCGGCGAGCTTCGCCGGCCTCGTGCGCCTGCAGTCGTTCTCCTCAGCTGCTGCTAAGTATCGGAACAGATCCGCGGTGACGTCCCGCAGCTGGTGAAGACCTCAGATGACCCGGCCGAGCCCTGGAGGGGCTCCGGCGAGGTCGGCGGCGACGGGCTTCTGGCCTGGATGTAAGAGGGGCTCAGATGCCCTCCTTTTGACCTACAAAAGGCACCAGAAGCTTCGCGGGTCGAGGGCAAAGTGCCTCGACCCGAAGAAACGAAGTGAACGTGGACTGTGGGTCGGGGCGGATGAGCTCCGGCGAGCGGAGGATGGTGGAGCTCGACTCCCAGCTCCGGGGCGAGCTGGGTTGAATGAAAGAGCGAAGAACGTGCGTCGGAGGATGGCGAAGGTGTGTGTGGGTTCCAATGATCGATAAAGTGCGCGATATGGCCGGAATCAGGGGAACTCGTCGGAGATGCGATTTGGGCGAAATGAAAAATTAAGCTAAATGGAAGGGCTAATCGGCTACCTGGGTGATGCGAGAGACTGTGCTGGAGCTTGGCTAGCTCCTGGTCGTAGCCTCGAAGGGCGTCAAGGCCTGAGGCTCGAGCTCCTGCACGCGGCGGAGCAACGGCGGCGCGAAGCTGTCAGATCGATGGTCGGGGCACCCTCTCCTCACTGCAACAGGGGCAAACGCGAGCTGTCACCTCGGTGATTGCTCTGGAGGTCACGGGAATGAAAGTGGCGAGCCGAAGATGAGGCGCGGAGGCGGCGGAGGTCGGGATATATATGGAGACAGGGCAGATTAGGGTTGAGTGGAGGCAGCTATGGAAGGCGTGGATCCCACGGCGAAGGATCCGGCGAGGATGTCGGATGAACGGCGAAGAATCCGGGCGCGGGGTTCGCGGGGGCGATAGGCTGGAGACGCGTGGAGAAATCGACGAAGTCGGGTCGGGCGCGAGTCGACGCAAAAGGAAAGAGTTCGCGGGGGAGTTGACCGGGGTCAACAATCCCCCGTGGACCAATCAGGAGCTGCCACGTTTTTAATTTTTTTGTTTATTTAATTTAAGGTAGAAAAAGGCCGAATTAAGAAAAACTCAAAACATAAATATTTTTCTTTTATTTTTTTTCTATTTTTTGGTGATTTTTAATTAATTTTTGGAAATAAAAATAGGGTAGCTATAGGTATATGTACACTATATAGATTTTAATTTTTGATTTTTTTATTTGTTATTTTTATGTATTTTCATGCCCATTTTATATTTTATTTATTTACATCAAAAAATAAAGAACAAAATGGTATTTTTATTTTATTTTAATTATTTATACACAAGGGTGAAATAAATAGTTGTATACATTTATATACATGGTATCTATACAATGTATTTTTGTATTTTTTTAATTTTGTAATTTTTATTTGATTTTTGTTTTGTTTCTTGTTATTTTATGTATGTACAATATGTAACATAGAATATTTACAAAAAGTTTAGAAAATAATTTTATTTATTTATAGGGTTAAATAAATAAAGGATGATGGTCTATATACATGGTGAAAGGGTATTTTTGGAATTTTGATTTTTAAATTTTTATTTTGTTTTTAATAGTTTCTAAATATATACAAAATGTATACAAGCATATTTTTGGGTGAGGAAAATATAATTTTATTTATTTAAAAAAGTATGTACACATGAGCTCCTATCTCCCTCTACTTTGGCTTTTATGCGGTCAGGCCCATGCTGAGCCCTCCCTTGGGTTAGGTTGCTCAATATTTATTCTAAATATTTCCCTCTTTTTCTTTTTACTCTTTATTCTTTTATTTTTGCACAAAAACATGCTAATTACAGGTTTTTACACAATGCATGCTTTTGGTAACTATTTGTATTTACACATATCTACATGTATTTGCAAAGGTTTTTGTAGCTAAAATAGGAGAATAAAGAGTGATGAATGGGTATTCATCACCCCCTATGCTTTAACTTTGCTAGTCCCTTAGCAAACACTTATTTGAAAAAGAAGTGAAAAAGAAAGAAAAAGAAAAAGAAAAAGAGGATGTACATGGATCAAGGTTGAATTATTAAACTTTCCTTTATTAACTTGAAATATGGAGCTCGATCAGATCTTTGGATTATTAATGTGTCGGAACCTTATTTGGACTTAAGCTTAAAACTCAACAGTCTCCAAGTTCCACCAATCTATGGGCAAGACTCCTTAATAAACCAGATCAGAACAAGTCTACATACACAAACTCTAATGACCATGAATCTTTCCATGCGGTGTAAGTGATATGTGGCTCCCCACCTCAGAAGTAACAAAGAAACAGCCTCCCTCAACCTGGTAACTCTAATGCCTCGGTCTAGCAACTCTTTCCTCGAGAAGCGGGGTATTCCCTTCTAAGTTCAAGTGCCACCAGCTCAAGAAGAGGGGGTAGAAGTATAGAGTTTTGGAAGCTTAGCCAGTGTAGCTAAGTCTTCCGCTGCAAGCTTCATGAGATGTAACATTGATACCATAAGCTTTTGCCTTATTTGATTATGTACACTCCGGTGGGGTTATTAAATTTTCAATCCGACCCACCACTTTTTTGGAGTTCTTTTTGCATTTTTTTTCAAGGATTTCTGTACAGCATATCTACATGGTGCAGCATATAAGAAATTTCCCCTTGAGCCAGTAGACTATCCCTTTTTGAAGCTTTATTGCAACCCACAGCTTCTGTCTTTAGCCTTCATCACCACTAGACCAAGTTGAGGCGCACTTCCTTCACTAGAAGAAGAAGAGAGGTTCCGCCTAGAAGTACTACCCTCATATGCTACCCCAAGCCAAAGGAAACTGCCTCCTCACCACCTCATCCGTGGAGAGCCATGTGTAAGTGCAGGTGCAAGTCAAGCCATTGTCTCTAAGAGTCATGCGTGTGTTGTTAAGTGCTCTACTTAGGCTCATCAAGATGACATATGCTCATAGCCTAGTGGACTCAAAGAATTAAGTCCTTATGGACCTGAAAAGCCTTAACCCTAAGTCCTATAAGGTTCCTCTTAAAGTTAAGTGGATTAAGATCTTTTTCAAGCTCCATTTCTCAATTTAATTCCAGGCTTAGTTTAAATGTCAACTCTTATCCAGGAAAAACTATATACATATATGTACATAAGATGCTATTTACAAATGTTTTACAATTATGCAAAATTTTTGAAAAAAAAATGTTTTGAAATCATAAATAAATGATGCATGAGGTGCAAGTTTTGCAAAGAGATATTTACAAACATTTACACAAGATTTTTGCAAACTTTTGATTTTCAAAACATTTTGGAAAAATTTTGTACTATATACATAATTTTGATACAAAATATTTACACAAGCTTTACACAAAAAATTTTTGAAATCATTTTTACAAAAATACTTTGTACACTAGCTATGTATGTGCAAGATAAAAGAGGTTTATGTACATGAAAAAAATTTTAAATTTTTGTGATTTTTAGCCATTTTATTTATTAACACACTCACACAAAGTACGAGTTATGGCTAAAGTATATATGAAATATATACACACCCCCCCTATACTTAGCTCGAACGATGTCCTCAGAGTGATCAAGAGCGATGAAGAAGACATAACTCGTGCTTAGTAAAAGGGAAGTGAAAAGGAATATCTAAGTACAGGAATGAATAAATGAATAGAATGAGAGGAACTCGGTGGTCTCCCCCTATACTTAGGATTAACTAATCCTAAGTATAGCAAGCTGTACATGAAGGGAAAGCCGAGTGAAGAAGATACAGAATCTGCCCCCCCATACTTAGGGTAAAATATCCCTAAGTATAGGCAGCAAAAACAGGAGCAGAAAGAATGAAAAGAATACTCGCAGGTCCGACATTCCCCCCTATACTTAGGGTAAAGTACACCCTAAGTATAGCATAATCACAGGATGAGAAAAGGGATGTGGGACTAAAGAATAGAATGATATGGACAACTGGATCTATACAGACGGAAGAACAGTGAGAATCAGGCGTGAGATGCAAAAGATGTGAGTCAAGAGACCACATCTCACGCAAAATGAATAGCGGCAATAATAACGTCCCGCGGCTCATGATCTAGAAATGGCTTGAGCCGCTGGCCGTTCACTCGAAAGGTACTCTCAGAAGATAACTCAGATATATCAATGCTACCGTTATCGTGTACCTTTCTGACCAAGTAAGGTCCCTTCCATTTGCTCTGTAGCTTTCCTGGAAATAATCGTAGCCTTGCATCAAACAACCATACTTTCTGTCCAATCTCAAAATGCTTGTGGCTGATATGAGAATCATGCCACTCCTTCACTTTCTCTTTATAATGTAGGCTGTTTGAGAAAGCTGTATCTCTAAGCTCTTCCAGGGCGGCTAACTCTGCCCTCCTCTGGTCTCCTACACCATCTGGATCCATAAGGATATCTGTAACTGCCCAAAGTGACTTGTGCCTCAGCTCAACTGGTAGATGGCATGGCTTGCCATAAACGAGGCGAAAGGGAGATGTACCCAATGGAGTCTTGAAAGATGTCCGATATGCCCACAAGACCGAGTCCAAAAGCTGTGACCAATTCTTTCGGTCAGGGCGGACGACTTTCTGCAAAATATTCTTGATCTCCCTATTCGACACCTCAGCTAGACCATTCGTCTGTGGATGGTAAGGTGTGGCAACACGATGGTCTATGCTGAACTCGCTAGCAAGTGCCTTTACCTGGTCGTTGACGAAATGAGATCCCCCATCAGAAATCAGAACTCGTGGAACCCCGAACCGCGTGATGATATTTTTTCTTTTTTTTTGTGATTTTTAATTAATTTTTGGAAATAAAAATAGGGTAGCTATAGGTATATGTACACTATATAGATTTTAATTTTTGATTTTTTTATTTGTTATTTTTATGTATTTTCATGCCCATTTTATATTTTATTTATTTACATCATAAAATAAAGAACAAAATGGTATTTTTATTTTATTTTAATTATTTATACACAAGGGTGAAATAAATAGTTGTATACATTTATATACATGGTATCTATACAATGTATTTTTGTATTTTTTTAATTTTGTAATTTTTATTTGATTTTTGTTTTGTTTCTTATTATTTTATGTATGTACAATATGTAACATAGAATATTTACAAAAAGTTTAGAAAATAATTTTATTTATTTATAGGGTTAAATAAATAAAGGATGATGGTCTATATACATGGTGAAAGGGCATTTTTGGAATTTTGATTTTTAAATTTTTATTTTGTTTTTAATAGTTTCTAAATATATACAAAATGTATACAAGCATATTTTTAGGTGAGGAAAATATAATTTTATTTATTTAAAAAAGTATGTACACATGAGCTCCTATCTCCCTCTACTTTGGCTTTTATGCGGTCAGGCCCATGCTGAGCCCTCCCTTGGGTTAGGTTGCTCAATATTTATTCTAAATATTTCCCTCTTTTTCTTTTTACTCTTTATTCTTTTATTTTTGCACAAAAACATGCTAATTACAGGTTTTTACACAATGCATGCTTTTGGTAACTATTTGTATTTACACATATCTACATGTATTTGCAAAGGTTTTTGTAGCTAAAATAGGAGGATAAAGAGTGATGAATGGGTATTCATCATTAGACATATAAGATTGTTACATAAGTGATAGTTCTTTGTATTTTTTAGCAGGAACGGCCAATGATGGATAAATAGTGAGGGAAAACGTATTCCTTGTTTTGATTTCTAGTTCAAATGTAACACCCGAACCCCAAACATAGTACCATACCTAAAACTCACGAAGTGTGGGTGTGGTTTATAAGTGGTGGGGATTACTACTTGACAACTTGAACTTAAGCATTTTGGGTGGTTGTCATCGGATCCATTTGGACCTGAACCCAACAAGTTGTCAGGACCGATTTTCCTTGATAATGGATCAGAGATCTAAGCTCGGGACGTTACATCAAAACATTGACCGTATATGAAGGGAGGGAACAAAGAAAATATCTCTCCTTATTCCTCGAACGAACAAACCCTGAGTACGAGTTGTCACGATCCTTTCTAGAGCAAGCTACAAATTTTGACCAGAGCTCTCTTAGATAGATGTCTTACTTGCCAAAATAAAAAAGTCCAATTAACTTAAGTATCACAACGTACATCAATCTCGAATTCGCATTAAACAATCGCATGACGTCGACCTTGCCAACGACTCATCTTTTAGATCATGTCAGGCAAGTTGCATTATTGCATGCAAAACTAGGGTTTCGTACCAGTTACCGAGTCATGCACATGCCCACAGAAGGAGAACGTTGAAAACCAGGGCCGTTCGATCATTCCCGAGCATGATACAGAACTGCAACAGAAGTTCCGCACTTTGAAAACCACCTCTCCCTGATGAGATCACCTAGCAAGAGTTGTCCTTCCGCAGAGGACTGCTGTAATGCGGAAACGCGGACGACCCGCTCAATCAAGATCAAGCAGTTCGCATGAAACTTGGGTTTTTGTGTCCCTTTAATGTGTGAACCGCTCGATTTTGATCGAGCAGCTCGTGCGGTCCCTGCATTCCAGCAACCCTCTGTTGTACAACAGAGGATCTACTCTCGTGCTTCCGCACGATCTATTCTACTTTCACGTACTTTTCGACTTCGACTTTGTAATGTAGGATCGTTCAATAGGGTAGTTTTGGGTACAATGACTCAGGGTCCGTCAATTTTTGGAGCTCATTATTTGAACTCTCCTTTACAGAAAAAAACCATGGATTAGATATATACCAACCTCTAATATTGATTCCATGCAACATTTAATAAGCATGCACTCATATCTTCACATCCACGTTACACCCTGCCCTATTTAATAGGTTCACAACACATAATACATACCCTTGACTTAAAAGTCTTCATTTTTGCAAGTAATTTACTCGCACACGATGATTCCTAATGATATTTTTTTTCAAAAAAAAGATATAAAGGCCTTTTTTTATTTTGCATGAGGGGCGGAGGTAGAAAAATTTTATAGGTGGGGCCAAAACATATATGTACGATTCATGTCCAAATTATAAAATGAAATTGTTCGATTTGTGTCTGAACCATAAGGCATGTTATGAGGTCAATTATATGATTGAAAAAGTTAATTAAAAATATAACATATGATAAAATGATATACAGGTATGCCAACTATGTAGAAGATGGAAAAGTGTATTTTGCAGCACAATCATTAAAAAAAGATATTATTACGAAAATACAAATGTTATATATACTGGAAAAATGGAATTTCCCCCTTGCGGGAGCTAACTTGGCTCCCCTGCCTCATTTTTTCCATTTTTATTTGTTTAAAATGAATTTGTGGAAATTCATCATTATATCCCTATATTATGTCATTCAAGTTTCATGCAAAACAGAGACACATACATCCTCCTTCTGGACAGTCACTTTTTAGTGGTCATAGAATTGTTGAAATCGACCACGTCTGGATGAAGGCCACATGAGCCTCTGTTTCACACGAAACTTGAATGGCATAATCTAAGGATACAGCAATGAAAATCTATAGAAGCGTTTTCAAAAAAAATAGAAAATAGGGAAAATGGAGCAGGTGGGAGTCAAGTCAGCTCCTCCTAGGAGGCAGTCTCATTTTACCATATATATATATATATATATATATATATAGAGAGAGAGAGAGAGAGAGAGAGAGGAAGGGGATCTTACTCTATGGAGTAGGTAACTTACCTACTCCACTCTCTTTTTTTCAAAAAATTTTTATTTTTTTTGAAAAATGCTTCCATGGATTTTCATAATTATATCCCTCTAATATGTCATTCAAATTTCGTCAGAAACAGAGACTCCTACGGCCTCCATCCAGAACGCGAAAAATACAGCAAATCTAAGACCGTTAAAAAATGACTGTCAGGATGGAGGCCTTATGAGTCTCTGATTCTGACAAAATTTGAATGACATATTAGAGGGATATAGTTATGAAAATTCATGGAAGCATTTTTCAAAAAAAATAAAAAAAAATGAAAAAGAAGAAAATGGAGTAGGTAAGTTACCTACTCCATGGAGTAGGATCCCTTTTCTCATATATATATATATATATAGGGGGCAGGGAGCCTGCACCCTGGGGTGTAGGATACTCCCTGCACTCACCGCCATTTTCGATTATTTTTTATTTTTTTGGATTAAAAGTTGGGGGATTAACTTAATATGTTAAGGGGAATATATGTTTCAAGTTTCATGCAAAACAAACATTCCTAACACGTTCATCTAGATCGGGTCGATTTCAGCAATTCTGAGAGCATTAAAATTTGGTAGTTTTGATGAAGATGATAGAACTCTCGAATTAAGTTGAATTTGGAATGACAACATGGTGATACATAGTGATCTAAATCCCCCAAGGTTTCATTTCAAAAAAATCAAAAAATGATGAAAAAGTAGGCCGGATGTAGGAAGTTACCTACACCCGCCGAGGTAGGCTCCTTTTTCCCATATATATATATATATATATATATATATGTATATATATGTATATATATATATATATATCAATGATATTTAACCGATCCTAAAATAAAATGAGATGACATATAATTGGATGTCCCACATGACCATATTCAATCAATCTTCGAATAATGAATAAGTTTGGATATCTATACCTATTCCCAATCTTAACTTCGAATAAATGTAGTCACGTGAATGGCAAAGTGGACTTTGAACTATTAGTAACATTGAGTCGTCGATGTCCCGATGATGGAGCTGTGCTGAGTAGATAAAATGCCGGATTGCTAGATCAATGTTTTTTCATGTGAGGTGATGGAGAACAAGTTTTCATGAATGGTAAGGATGAGGTTGGATTGGTCTCAATATGAAATAATAGGGAAAGGGGAAGTGGAAGGTTGGAAGTTGAGTCGTTTCCTGGAAATTTTGGAAAAATGAAGGATATGAATTAGGAATGCAAACATATATAAATATATCTATATATGATCGCTACCATATCTATTTTATGCATATTTGAGATCCGTATCTGTTTTAAAACGTATACGGATATGACTTTGTTATTTGTAAACCTTCGTATCCGTATCTGTTTATCCATTTTCAAATATAAATATACTTGTAGACTTATTTTTAAGTATATATAACATAATTTTATACATTCTTTCACCTATTTGGTATAAATAATATGATATAAACATACTTAATACATTCAAATGATGTGCACCTATCCAATACATGTATATTTAATTTAATTTGTATGATATTTCTAACATTATTCACACGTGGTAAATATCCATTTTACATGTCTCCATATTTTAAGGCTATGGTAATATAGTTGTCATATCCATCAATATTCGTATCCAACTTTCGTATTTAAAAATAGATAACGATATAGTAACATTTATATATGTATATGTTTCTTTGCATCTTTAATAGAATTGGTGGGCTTTTACGAAAATTTGGAAAATGAAGAAAGGAATGATCGTGACACTTTATGGAAAAAAGAGAAAGGAATTGTTGTCAATTTATAGAAATTTCAAAAAAATGAAGGAAATGTGGCTAGAAATGGAAAATGTCATGATCATTTAATAATTTACCAATATGGGAGGAGGGGCCATGGCCCCTACCCGCCCCCTCTCCCTCCGCCGGTATGCATGGGGCTTAGGAAATGTCAAGAACGAGACTGGTTGTAATGGATCCTTTTCAAGCGGATAAGTCCTTTTCTACATCAAATTAGATCCATTACTTATATGATTTTTTACACTTGTGTCTTACTAAACCTTTTTACAATTGCACGCATGTCTCTGCATTTTTATAAAATTCACATTACTCCCCCCTTCGATCACATGCAATAATAAAGAGCGCTACTGTGAATTCTGAGAAAATATACGGAATATAAACTAATGTAATTAAAAAAAAGTTAGGAGCATACTCTACCAGAAAATTGATGGAAGGCAACGAATAATTAACATTCGATGTTATATCTTCCGTAGTTAAATATTAATTAGTAATTAATATTAGTTGAACGCAATGAATATTATATTTTTTTGCTATATTCTTAGCAATGAATCAAATAATAACGGTTATCCGTTTATATTTCTTTGTATCATTGTTAAGTTTGAAACAATTAACGCAAATATTAACGATTAAGCGAATATATGGATAGCCAACTATATTAATTTCTAGTAACGAGGATGATCATAAGAGTAAAAGCTAACTTTGCAACGAATAATATTCCTTGTTATGTATTTAAAATATTAAATAATTAATTATCTTAAATCAATTTTGTTTGCAAAGCATCTCATGGTGGGTTTTTATGCTTTGCTAATAATAGAGTCTAAATCTATTTCATGATTATAGGATGATGATGACAAGTATCTATATTAACATATGTGGCTTTACTATCAATATCTTTTGGTCCAACCTTAAGGATAACATAAGTACCACATAGACTCATTTTGTTGTAGTGGTATATGGTGAAAGTCGAGGTCTAGGAAAAATGCAAGGATGGGGCCATGGATATATACTAGAGTTTTCATTATTTATGATAAAAATACAAAGCATCCTCTGATTGAATAACTATAGTAACATAAACGATTAGCAACAATGGTTACTATCGTTGTAAATTAAAAGAACAAAATATAAAATCACAACATAAAAATACAAAGCATCCTCTGATTGAATAACTATTGTAACATGAACAATTAGCAACAAAGGTTATTATCGTTGTGAATTAAAAGAACAAAATATTAAATCACAACAACTAATATTCGTTATTATAAATTGAACATCAGACAAATATATTAAAAATATTCCAATTATTCATTATTTTATGTTAATTTTTCTGTTGTTAGTTTATAAATTAACTTAAATATATGTATATTCAATAGATTATAATGATATAAATAGACTAAATATAGTTATTAAAAAGAAATCATATCGAATAGGTAAAAAAAGATTTCATGAGATTTTCTTGCATGCAATCGCGAATAAATATACACAAATATATCAAAACAATAATTATATCCGGTATATTTACATACACATAAATATATGTGGGTGAAATTGGGTTGACTCTTAAGGGAGCTAACTTGGCTCTTCCGTCCTATTTTTCTGTTTTAGTTTTTTTTTTGAAAAATACTTCCATGGACTTTTAATAACTATATCTCTATATTATGTCATTCAAGTTTCGTATGAAACGGAGATTCCTAAGGTCTTTATCCAGACGGGTCGATTTCAACAACTCTGTGACCGTTGAAATGATTGTCTGGATGGGGGTCGTAGGAGTATTTGTTTCGCACGAAACTTGATTGACATAATTGATGAAACTCGATTTCATCATCTTTATTTCTCATTTTTAACCCCCTTGCTTAAGCTGAGTGACAATAAAACCCAGATAATATCCTGTAATTAACAGAGTCCTTAATAAATTAAAAATCACAAAAAAATGGCAAAGCAAAAATTCGTGATATTTTTAGACTTAAAAATACCCACAAAAATATTTCGGGTCTTTGTTTGATCTCATTTCCAGTTTTGGTCAACATGAAACTTGTAGATCTCGTCAAGATCTACAACTTTCATGTTTTGAGTTTTCTCAAATTCGGCCAAATTAACCTCAAAATTCAAAAATACTTTCGCAATAATCTGATTGGGCCACGTGGCCCGTTCTGGGTGAGCCACGTGGCCCAGTCTGCTTTGTCTTATCCGCCCTCTTCCTAGACCGTTGGATCTCCCTCTGATCCAACGGCCAGGCCTTCTCCACACCCGCTGATGTTCCTAGCCATCGGATGATCATCAACTTCCCATAGCCGCTCTCCGTTCGCGCCGCTCCCTCCTTATGCCACGTGGCATGTTGTGAGCCATTCGATTCGGCTGTTTATCCTTCAATCTTGGCCGCAGCTTCCATCTCTCTCCTCAGCCGATTGATCAGGCCCGTGGTCCCATCTAAGCCGTTCTCTACCGCCTCGCGCATAGCCTGTCACGTGGCAGCGCCTGAACCCGTTGATCGCATCACCCCCGATTTAATCTGAGCCATTCCTTCGCACATCGACCCCCACCGTTGGATCTCCAGATCCAACGGTCAGTTGATCGTCGTCAACCTCCAGCAGCCCACTCGCCCACGTTCTCCAACACGCGAAACCCTCTTCCCCTTCCTATTTCCCTCGTCTTCCCTGACTCCATCTCCCATCGCCAGTTGCCCCACGATGTTCCCCAGTCATCCCTCTACCTCACGCATCACCCCCACTAACTCCGATATCCTCTCCCCTCACCCCATCTTCGCCTCGAAACACACGACCGCCACCACCATCACCGGCATTCACTTCTTCAAATACTCCGCCCCTCCCGTCATTCCAACCCGTCCATCTTTACGCGGGTTGGGGCCCAGCCCTCCTCCGCCTCCCTGTGACAGGGGGAGGCGAAGGATCGAGCGAAGACGACCCATCCCCCGGTGAGACCCTCCGCCTTGAACGGCGGAGCTGCGGTGCCTCTTGGCGACCGCCCGAGCTGCACGGAGTGGCTGGCCGTGTCCAGCGAAGACCCGGGGCTCAATCCGAGCCCCAGCCCAAGCCCCTCGCTTCATCTCCGATCAGGTAAACCTCCTTCCTTCTTCTTGCATTTTTCTTGAGTTTTGTTCGATTTAATTAGGCCTCTCTGGCCACTGTCACCTTCCCTTAACCCCCTTTAGAGCTTCGCCAACTCATCCCCTTTGCCGCGCATCGTTCCGTTCACCTCCTCCTCCCTCCAGACCATCAATCCCCTCCGACCCACCTCCTCCGCCCTCGCGGCGGAGGAGCTCGAGCTCCCATGTTCTCCGCCACATACGAGCTCCCCATTTCGCTTCACTGCGCACGCACAAGTGTCTGTCTGCTTCGGCTATTGGGCTAACCATGCAGGTCGACAAAACCCTCAATGAACGGAGCTCTTGTTGGAGCACTCTTCATCAACTTCGATCTCGACGTCCGAGCTTCAATGGGCCAATCCAAGAGGCCTAAGGTCTTCCCCAAGCTTCGAGCGACATCGACCTACTTCTAAGAAGTTTTGGGGAGGTCCATCGCAGCCGAGAACGTGAGGCGGAGCTCGCGAACCTTCGCCGGAGCCCTGAACGCGCCACCAGCCTGTGGATGAAGGAGGAGATACAGTAACCGTTAGATGGTCCTCGGCCAGCGACCATCTAACGGTCCCGATGCCGACACGCCACCAGTCAGAGCCTTCTCCAGATGCTGTTGGATGTGCATGATCCAATGGCCCAGATTCGACCATGCACGTCTTCTCCAGCAACCATTGGATCGCCTCGATCCAACAGCCTTTGTGCAGCCACGTCGCCCAGGGGCTCTTTCACCAGTAACCCTTGGATCATCACGATCCAAGGGCCGACATTCAGCAACGTGGCGACGCCAGAGGCTTCGCCGAGCCTCAGCCACCGAGCCTCCAGTCTTGGGACTTCCGAATCTACTCCGAGCCTGCATCGAGCCCGAGCCTAAGTCCAAGCAAAGCCGAAGCTCCATCGAGCCTCTGCCAAACCTGATTTCGAGCCTGAGACAGCGCGTGCTTGGCACGTGCCTCTTGGGCAAATTGCAGAGACTCCCCCGAACTTCTTCAATTTGCAGAAAGGTCCCCGCGCGTATGGTTTATTTACAGGGAAGGTCCTTAGACTTATTTTATTTTCATTTCAGTCCTTTCCAGGGGCCTTTCTGTAGTTATCATTTCATGTTTTCTTGCATTTATGCCCTTATCTTCATTGTTGCATAACTTGAGCATCATGTTTCCGTTTCAGTTGATTTCAGTTTCATGTCGAAGCTCGTTTGACGTACTTTCTCATGGCATGATCATTTCATATAATGGACACTTTAATGTTGATGTATTATGTTGATAGCTGTATGTCTCTTGTTATTTAATCCATGCCTTGTTCAAATTGAGTTTGTCATCTTAATTCAATCTGGAATTGACTTGTTGTTAACTTTTGCTCATCATTTCGTACCTAGGGCATATTTGTGATACTTTGCATGTGCATTCATTTGCATGAAAAAAATGATAAAAAAATGCATGTGTATTTTTCTTAATGCATTGTTGTAGTGTCTCTGCATGATTTTGACTTATATGCCTCTAACTCAACACTTAATTAAATAAACTTAAATCCGGTTAATATGAGAGAGGCTCGTGTCCCTGAGTTCGACCTTGGTTTCTTACCAAGTAAAATAAAAATTAATGACCATCGCATTCTTATTTGACATATATCAATGAGATGGTCTCTTTGATGACCAAATCAGCCCGACTACGATGATGATTCCGAGAGCTAAAAACACTCTCTTAAAGGACCGATTTAGCGGTTCATCAAATGGCGCTGTTGCCGGGGACACGGCTCATTTCTCATATTTTTTTGGAATTTTGTTTGTTTAATTCAGTGTCATTTTTATAGGTCAATTTGTCCATTCATTTAGCATCGTAAAATTTTCTTCTTTATTGATCTCTAATCCTTGTATTCTGTGGCAGGGCCCTTGGTGTTCAAGGAGATGAGAAGCCGGTGCTTCCCTCTGCGAGGAGCCGCAGAAACACGCTTGGAGCAAATAAGGAAGAAAGAAAAAAAAGTATCTCGCATTTTATGTTTGCATGACTTGTAATAATTCGTCGTTTACAGCGGTCTTCGATTGAAGACTCGCGATTGTAATCGAATGATTGTGGTTATGTGGGGATCGTCCCCACTTGAGTGTCGACCTAGGACTAAGCACGCAGCTCTCCGAGCTCATTTTATTTTTCATATTTTTATGTGCTTGATCGTAGGTAGGACACACTAAATTATAGACGCACATAATCTCGCATCACTTAGCTAAAATTAACGAAAATCAATCACCACTAATAGATGCATGATTAGGTGCGGCTTTTTAGACTTGCATACATGTTGAATTTGGATTTCAAAACAGCCCCAGTTTTTCACATGTTTTTGTCAAATCACTGCATGATTTCTCGCTTAGCCTAGATCGTGGTTTTTATCGAATACATGTTTTTCTCGGTTTCGTTTTCCTAGCTTGATCACCTAGGTTAAATGGAAAAAGGGAATGAACGGTAGATGATGACTTCTTGATTTTGTGCTAACCATAATCAGTGAAAACCTAAAATAAAATTGGGACTGTTAATTGCAAGTCAACCAAAAATGGAGTAAAATTCGGTTTTGGGAGAGCAATACCCTCGCTTACGCAATGATTTTCACTTCACATCTTTTCTTTGCATAAAAATCAAACGTTTTATCACCAATAAAACAGACAAGATAATAAACCAGCCTTGGTTGGTTTCGTGTGTGAGTTGGTGAAACTAAGGGTTTGCTTGTTTGATTGAGCCTTGTTTGATGCGACACACACCCCAAAACCGAAGACACTTCATTTCATCTCCGAAGATTCAACTGCTCACTTATATATTCATCCTTCTTCTTCGTTCACCTTGGGTCTCTTCCAACATCAATTTCCATCTTTATACTTAGGCTAATCTCAGCCTAAGTATAGGGGGGACCCAAGTCCCTGTGATTTCTCTACTCATCTTTTCTTGCCTTTATACTTAGGTTATTTCTAACCTAAGTATAGGGGGAGCCCTCTCTTAGTACACGTATATTCCTATATACTTAAATGGACCTATGGACTCGTATCACCTAGTGCTATGAGGACATAGCAAAGTTTAAGGATAGGGGGGTATACCGTATGTACACTTTACTTACTTTAGCTATAATCTGAAAATTTTGAAAAATTTAAATCTTTTTGGCTAAGGTAAAATTCTTTGGATTAAGAGAGCTCAAATGATTTCACGGCTTTTTCATACTATGTTACACTATTTTCGATAAAAATATTTTTTGAGAATGATTTTAAAAATGAGATTTTCTTGTTTTGAAAAATCTTTTTGAAATATTTTGAAAATCTTTCATTTGCGTGACATGGTTTTGAAAATCTTTTATCAAGGAAAGTTGAGTCTAACCTGTGTTTTAACTTTAAAACAAAAATCCATAAAAATGTGCAAAATTCAAAAAAATGTTTTTGAATGAAGGAGTTGGATTAAACCTCTACTCTTACACTTTCACCCAGGATCTAAAATGTTCAAGGAAGCTTGATTTTTGAGGTCTTTGAGATTTTAGGTTAACCAGCCTTAGCCATCAGGGTCTTAGACTTAATTATCCACATTCCCCTAGGTCTCTAGATTTGCATGCTATATTCCATGCTTAGTCTCAGACATAAAAGAATATGATCAGCACATCACATGCACGACTGCGGTTTTTGATGATATGAGTTGATTTTTCACTTGAGGAATTGGGATGAGGAAGTCAAGTTTGGATTTGATCTAATGATGCTCGAGGATGGGATAAAGTCTTTGGAGGCTTCATGAAACCTGAGTGTCAGCAATATTAGCCAGTATGAGAACTTGGTTCTTATACTAATCTCTTGATATTGACCTAAGTGACAGGGTGTGAATTATAAAAAAAATGTTGATCAGTGTGCGCCAACTCTTGGTAAAAGCAGTGGAGCTAGCCAAAAATACTACAAAGCAATGAAATGTCAAAGAAAAGCTCTCATTCCACAAAGTCAATTATCAAAAGAGCTTCCACCAAAGGCGAGCGCTCCCAACCATTTCAAAAGTGTCCACTTGGACCACCGCTATTAGGACCAGGAGTCGGGCTTGCACCAAAAAAGGGCTCTGCATCGTAAATGCTACAAGTCTGGGTGTCGAAGGTACGATAGGTACTCAAAAGAGACACATCCCGGTGTACTCCCAGGAAAACAAGTGCAGACGGCTCCAACTTCTCTTGACGGACGCACTAATCAACACCAAAAAAATTGCGTTGCGTAAAAAGGCACTAGAGAGAATCCTTGTTCCAATGAGAGGGAGAGAAGAATTAACACAATCCCATGCTCTCCATTTCTGGCATGTCATCTACATTTTCTAAGTCTGACAACTAAAGAGACGGTGGACTGAATGCAAGATTTGATTTATTCCTTAGTGCTGAGGATTGGGTCCTTAGGAGATTATCTCGGACCAAGTTTTCGAGTGACGAATTGACTCTACTCTCGAAATTGCAGTCAACACTAAACTTCATATCCTTTAGCCTATATGTACATCAGAGAGAGTCTAGAGAAGTAGAGGAATTGGAAGCTTCTTGACTAAGGCTGGGTTGAACTCTAGAATTTTGGATCTTTAAAGTCGAGTCAACTTGATCAGATTGGATCATGTATTCACATGCACAAGGGGGTTAATCCAACTTAGTCATTCTTTTTGATGCTCGAGGACGAGCATAGTTTAAGTATAGGGGGGTGATGAAACTCGATTTCATCATCTTTATTTCTCATTTTTAACCCTCTTGCTTAAGCTGAGTGACAATAAAACCCAGATAATGTCATGTAATTAACAGAGTCCTTAATAAATTAAAAATCACAAAAAAATGGCAAATCAAAAATTCGTGGTATTTTTAGACTTAAAAATACCCTCAAAAATATTCCGGGTCTTTGTTTGATCTCATTTCCAGTTTTGGTCAACATGAAACTTGTAGATCTCGTCAAGATCTACAACTTTCATGTTTTGAGTTTTCCTAAATTCGGCCAAATTAACCTCCAAAATTCAAAAATACTTTCGCAATAATCTGATTGGGCCACGTGGCCCGTTCTGGGTGAGCCACGTGGCCCGGTCTGCTTTGTCTTATCCGCCCTCTTCCTAGACCGTTGGATCTCCCTCTGATCCAACGGCCAGGCCTTCTCCACACCCGCTGATGTTCCTAGCCATCGGATGATCATCAGCTTCCCATCGCCGCTCTCCGTTCGCGTCGCTCCCTCCTTATGCCACGTGGCATGTTGTGAGCCATTCGATTCGGCTGTTTATCCTTCAATCTTGGCCGCAGCTTCCGTCTCTCTCCTCAGCCGATCGATCAGTCCCGTGGTCCCATCTAAGCCATTCGCTACCGCCTCGCGCATAGCCTGCCACGTGGCAGCGCCTGAACCCGTTGATCGCATCGCCCCCGATTTAATCTGAGCCACTCCTTCGCACATCGATCCCCACTGTTGGATCTCCAGATCCAACGGTCAGTTGATCGTCGTCAACCTCCAGCAGCCCACTCGCCCACGTTCTCCACCACGCGAAACCCTCTTCCCCTTCCTATTTCCCTCGTCTTCCCCGACTCCATCTACCATCGCCAGTTGCCCCACGACGTTCCCCAGTCATCCCTCTACCTCGCGCATCACCCCACTAACTTCGATATCCTCTCTACTCGCCCCATCTTCGCCTCGAAACACACGACCGCCACCACCATCACCGGTATTCACTTCTTCAAATACTCCGCCCCTCCCGTCATTCCAACCCGTCCATCTTTATGCGGGGAGGGGCCCAGCCCTCCTCCGCCTCCCTGTGACAGGGGGAGGCGAAGGATCGAGCAAAGACGACCCATCCCCCGGTGAGACCCTCCGCCTTGAACGGCAGAGCTGCAGCGCCTCTTGGCGACCGCCCGAGCTGCACGGAGCGACTGGCCGTGTCCAGCGAAGACCCGGGGCTCAATCCGAGCCCCAGCCCAAGCCCCTCGCTTCATCTCCGATCAGGTAAACCTCCTTCCTTCTTCTTGCATTTTTCTTGAGTTTTGTTCGATTTAATTAGGCCTCTCCGGTACTGTCACCTTCCCTTAACCCCCTTTAGAGCTTCGCCAACTCATCCCCTTTGCCGCGCATCGTTCCGTTCACCTCCTCCTCCCTCCAGACCATCAATCCCCTCCGACCCACCTCCTCCGCCCTCGCGGCGGAGAAGCTCGAGCTCCCATGTTCTCTGCCCCATACGAGCTCCCCATTTCGCTTCACTACGCACGCACAAGTGTTTGTCTGCTTCGGCTATTGGGCTAACCATGCAGGTCGACAAAACCCTCAATGAACGGAGCTCTCGCTGGAGCACTCTTCATCAACTTCGATCTCGACGTACGAGCTTCAATGGGCCAATCCAAGAGGCCTAAGGTCTTCCCCGAGCTTCGAGCGACATCGACCTACTTCTAAGAAGCTTTGGGGAGGTCCATCGCAGCCGAGAACGTGAGGCGGAGCTCGCGAACCTTCGCCGGAGCCCTGAACGCGCCACCAGCCTGTGGATGAAGGAGGAGATACAGTAACCGTTAGATGGTCCTCGGCCAGCGACCATCTAACGGTCCCGATGCCGACACACCACCAGTCAGAGCCTTCTCCAGATGTCGTTGGATGCGCATGATCCAATGGCCCAGATTCGACCACGCACGTCTTCTCCAGCAACCATTGGATCGCCTCGATCCAACGGCCTTTGTGCAGCCACGTCGCCCAGGGGCTCTTTCACCAGTAACCCTTGGATCATCACGATCCAAGGGCCGACATTCAGCAACGTGGCGACGCCAGAGGCTTCGCCGAGCCTCAGTCACCGAGCCTCCAGGCTTGGGACTTCCGAATCTACTCCGAGCCTGCATCGAGCCCGAGCCTAAGTCCAAGCCAAGCCGAAGCTCCATCGAGCCTCTGCCGAACCTGATTCCGAGCCTGAGACAGCGCGTGCTTGGCACGTGCCTCTTGGGCAAATTGCAGAGACTCCCAACGAACTTCTTCAATTTGTAGAAAGGTCCCTACGCGTATGATTTATTTACAGGGAAGGTCCTTAGACTTATTTTATTTTCATTTCAGTCCTTTCCAGGGGCCTTTCTGTAGTTATCATTTCATATTTTCTTGCATTTATGCCCTTATCTTCATTGTTGCATAACTTGAGCATCATGTTTCCGTTTCAGTTGATTTCAGTTTCATGTCGAAGCTCGTTTGACGTACTTTCTCATGGCATGATCATTTCATATAATGGACACTTTAATGTTGATGTATTATTTTGATAGCTGTGTGTCTCTTGTTATTTAATCCATGCCTTGTTCAAATTGAGTTTGTCATCTTAATTCAATCTGGAATTGACTTGTTGTTAACTTTTGCTCATCATTTCGTACCTAGGGCATATTTGTGATACTTTGCATGTGCATTCATTTGCATGAAAAAAATGATAAAAAAATGCATGTTTATTTTTCTTAATGCATTGTTGTAGTGTCTCTGCATGATTTTGACTTATATGCCTCTAACTCAACACTTAATTAAATAAACTTAAATCCGATTAATATGAGAGAGGCTCGTGTCCCTGAGTTCGACCTTGGTTTCTTACCAAGTAAAATAAAAATTAATGACCATCGCATTCTTATTTGACATATATCAATGAGATGGTCTCTTTGATGACCAAAATCAGCCCGACTACGATGATGATTCCGAGTGCTAAAAACACTCTCTTAAAGGGTCGATTTAGCGGTTCATCAAATGGCACTGTTGTCGGGGACACGGCTCATTTCTCATATTTTTTTGGAATTTTGTTTGTTTAATTCAGTGTCATTTTTATAGGTCAATTTGTCCATTCATTTAGCATCGTAAAATTTTCTTCTTTATTGATCTCTAATCCTTGTATTCTGTGGCAGGGCCCTTGGTGTTCAAGGAGGTGAGAAGCCGATGCTTCCCGCTGCGAGGAGCCGCAGAAACACGCTTGGAGCAAATAAGGAAGAAAGAAAAAAAAGTATCTCGCATTTTATGTTTGCATGACTTGTAATAATTCGTCGTTTACAGCGGTCTTCGATTGAAGACTCGCGATTGTAATCGAACGATTGTGGTTGTGTGGGGATCGTCCCCACTTGAGTGTCGACCTAGGACTAAGCACGCATCTCTCCGAGCTCATTTTATTTTTCATATTTTTATGTGCTTGATCGTAGATAGGACACACTAAATTATAGGCGCACATAATCTCGCATCACTTAGCTAAAATTAACGAAAATCAATCACCACTAATAGATGCATGATTAGGTGCGGCTTTTTAGACTTGCATACATGTTGAATTTGGATTTCAAAACAGCCCCAGTTTTTCACATGTTTTTGTCAAATCACTGCATGATTTCTCGCTTAGCCTAGATCGTGGTTTTTATCGAATACATGTTTTTCTCGGTTTCGTTTTCCTAGCTTGATCACCTAGGTTAAATGGAAAAAGAGAATGAACGGTAGACGATGACTTCTTGATTTTGTGCTAACCATAATCAGTGAAAACCTAAAATAAAATTGGGACTGTTAATTGCAAGTCAACCAAAAATGGAGTAAAATTCGGTTTTGGGAGAGCAATACCCTCGCTTACGCAATGATTTTCACTTCACATCTTTTCTTTGCGTAAAAACCAAACGTTTTATCACCAACAAAACAGACAAGATAATAAACCAACCTTGGTTGGTTTCGTGTGTGAGTTGGTGAAACTAAGGGTTTGCTTGTTTGATTGAGCCTTGTTTGATGCGACACACACCCCAAAACCGAAGACACTCCATTTCATCTCCGAAGATTCAACCTATCACTTGTATATTCATCCTTCTTCTTCGTTCACCTTGGGTCTCTTCCAACATCAATTTCCATCTTTATACTTAGACTAATCTCAGCCTAAGTATAGGGGGGACCCAAGTCCCTGTGATTTCTCTACTCATCTTTTCTTGCCTTTATACTTAGGTTATTTCTAACCTAAGTATAGGGGGAGCCCTCTCTTAGTACCCGTATATTCCTATATACTTAAATGGGCCTATGGACTCGTATCACCTAGTGCTATGAGGACATAGCAAAGTTTAAGGATAGGGGAGTATACCGTATGTACACTTTACTTACTATAGATATAATCTGAAAAATTTGAAAAATTTAAAACTTTTTGGCTAAGGTAAAATTCTTTGGACTAAGAGAGCTCAAATGATTTCACGGCTTTTTCATACTATGTTACACTATTTTCGATAAAAATATTTTTTGAGAATGATTTTAAAAATGAGATTTTCTTATTTTGAAAAATCTTTTTGAAATATTTTGAAAATCTTTCATTTGTGCGACATGGTTTTGAAAATCTTTTATCAAGGAAAGTTGAGTCTAACCCGTTTTTTAACTTTAAAACAAAAATCCATAAAAATGTGCAAAATTCAAAAAAAATGTTTTTGAATGAAGGAGTTGGATTAAACCTCTACTCTTACACTTTCACCCGGGATCTAAAATGTTCAAGGAAGCTTGATTTTTGAGGTCTTTGAGATTTTAGGTTAACCAGCCTTAGCCATCAGGGTCTTAGACTTAATTATCCACATTCCCCTAGGTTTCTAGATTTGCATGCTATATTCCATGCTTAGTCTCAGACATAAAAGAATATGATCAGCACATCACATGCACGACTGCGGTTTTTGATGATATGAGTTGATTTTTCACTTGAGGAATTGGGATGAGGAAGTCAAGTTTGGATTTGATCTAATGATGCTCGAGGATGGGATAAAGTCTTTGGAGGCTTCATGAAACCTGAGTGTCAGCAATATTAGCCAGTATGAGAACTTGGTTCTTATACTAATCTCTTGATATTGACCTAAGTGCCAGGGTGTGAATTATAAAAAAAATGTTGATCAGTGTGCGCCAACTCTTGGTAAAAGCAGTGGAGCTAGCCAAAAATACTACAAAGCAATGAAATGTCAAAGAAAAGCTCCCATTCCACAAAGTCAATTATCAAAAGAGCTTCCACCAAAGGCGAGCGCTCCCAACCATTTCAAAAGTGTCCACTTGGACCACCGCTATTAGGACCAGGAGTCGGGATTGCATCAAAAAAGGGCTCTGCATCGTAAATGCTACAAGTCTGGGTGTCGAAGGTACGATAGGTACTCAAAAGAGAAACACCCCGGTGTACTCCCAGGAAAACAAGTGCGGACGGCTCCAACTTCTCTTGATGGATGCACTAACCAACACCAAAAAAATTGCGTTGCGTAAAAAGGCACTAGAGAGAATCCTTGTTCCAATGAGAGGGAGAGAAGAATTAACACAATCCCATGCTCTCCATTTCTGGCATGTCATCTACATTTTCTAAGTCTGACAACTAAAGAGACGGTGGACTGAATGCAAGATTTGATTTATTCCTTAGTGCTGAGGATTGGGTCCTTAGGAGATTCTCTCGGACCAAGTTTTCAGGTGACGAATTGACTCTACTCTTGAAATTGCAGTCAACACTAAACTTCATATCCTTTAGCCTATATGTACATCAGAGAGAGTCTAGAGAAGTAGAGGAATTGGAAGCTTCTTGACTAAGGCTGGGTTGAACTCTAGAATTTTGGATCTTTAAAGTCGGGTCAACTTGATCAGATTGGATCATGTATTCACAAGCACAAGGGGGTTAATCCAACTTAGTCATTCTTTTTGATGCTCGAGGACGAGCATAGTTTAAGTATAGGGGGTGATGAAACTCGATTTCACCATCTTTATTTCTCATTTTTAACCCCCTTGCTTAAGCTGAGTGACAATAAAACCGAGATAATGTCCTGTAATTAACAGAGTCCTTAATAAATTAAAAATCACAAAAAAAAATGGCAAATCAAAAATTCGTGGTATTTTTAGACTTAAAAATACCCTCAAAAATATTTCGGGTCTTTGTTTGATCTCATTTCCAGTTTTGGTCAACATGAAACTTGTAGATCTCATCAAGATATACAACTTTCATGTTTTGAGTTTTCTCAAATTCGGCCAAATTAACCTCCAAAATTCAAAAATACTTTCGCAATAATCTGATTGGGCCACGTGGCCTGTTCTGGGTGAGCCACGTGGCCCGGTCTGCTTTGTCTTATCCGCCCTCTTCCTAGACCGTTGGATCTCCCTCTGATCCAACGGCCAGGCCTTCTCCACACCCGCTGATGTTCCTAGCCATCGGATGATCATCAGCTTCAATCGCCGCTCTCCGTTCGCGCCGCTCCCTACTTATGCCACGTGGCATGTTGTGAGCCATTCGATTCGGTTGTTTATCCTTCAATCTTGGCCGCAGCTTCCGTCTCTCTCCTCAGCCGATCTATCAGGCCCGTGGTCCCATCTAAGCCGTTCGCTACCGCCTCGCGCATAGCCTGCCACGTGGCAGCGCCTAAACCCGTTGATCGCATCGCCCCCGATTTAATCTGAGCCACTCCTTCGCACATCAACCCCCACCGTTGGATCTCCAGATCCAACGGTCAGTTGATCGTCGTCAACCTCCAGCAGCCCACTCGCCCACGTTCTCCACCACGCGAAACCCTCTTCCCCTTCCTATTTCCCTTGTCTTCCCCGACTGCATCTCCCATCGCCAGTTGCCCCATGACGTTTTCCAGTCATCCCTCTACCCCGCGCATCACCCCACTAACTCCTATATCCTCTCTACTCGCCCCATCTTCACCTTGAAACACATGACCGCCACCACCATCACCGGCATTCACTTCTTCAAATACTCCGCCCCTCCCGTCATTCCAACCCGTCCATCTTTACGCGGGGAGGGGCCCAGCCCTCCTTCGCCTCCCTGTGACAGGGGGAGGCGAAGGATCGAGCGAAGACGACCCAACCCCCGGTGAGACCCTCCGCCTTGAACGGCGGAGCTGCGGCGCCTCTTGGCGACCGCCCGAGCTGCACGGAGCGGCTGGCCGTGTCCAGCGAAGACCCGGGGCTCAATTCGAGCCCCAGCCCAAGCCCCTCGCTTCATCTCTGATCAGGTAAACCTCCTTCCTTCTTCTTGCATTTTTCTTGAGTTTTGTTCGATTTAATTAGGCCTCTCCGACCACTGTCACCTTCCCTTAACCCCCTTTAGATCTTTGCCAACTCATCCCCTTTGCAGCGCATTGTTCCGTTCACCTCCTCCTCCCTCCAGACCATCAATCCCCTCCGACCCACCTCCTCCGCCCTCGTGGCGGAGGAGCTCGAGCTCCTATGTTCTCCGCCCCATACGAGCTCCCCATTTCGCTTCACTACGCACGCACAAGTGTTTGTCTGCTTCGGCTATTAGGCTAACCATGCAGGTCAACAAAACCCTCAATGAACGGAGCTCTCGCTGGAGCACTCTTCATCAACTTCGATCTCGACGTCCGAGCTTCAATGGGCCAATCCAAGAGGCCTAAGGTCTTCCCCGAGCTTCGAGCGACATCGACCTACTTCTAAGAAGCTTTGGGGAGGTCCATCGCAGCCGAGAACATGAGGCGGAGCTCGCGAACCTTCGCCGGAGCCCTGAACGCGCCACCAGCCTGTGGATGAAGGAGGAGATACAGTAACCGTTAGATGGTCCTCGGCCAGCAACCATCTAACGGTCCCGATGCCGACACGCCACTAGTCAGAGCCTTCTCCAGATGCTGTCGGATGCGCATGATCCAATGGCCCAGATTCGACCACGCACGTCTTCTTCAGCAACCATTGGATCGCCTCGATCCAACGGCCTTTGTGCAGCCACGTCGCCCAGGGGCTCTTTCACCAGTAACCCTTGGATCATCACGATCCAAGGGCCGACATTCAGCAACGTGGCGACGCCAGAGGCTTCGCCGAGCCTCCGCCACCGAGCCTCCAGGCTTGGGACTTCCGAATCTACTCCGAGCCTGCATCGAGCCCGAGCTTAAGTCCAAGCCAAGCCGAAGCTCCATCGAGCCTCTGCCGAACCTGATTCCGAGCCTGAGACAGTGCGTGCTTGGCACGTGCCTTTTGGGCAAATTGCAGAGACTCCCCACGAACTTCTTCAATTTGCAGAAAGGTCCTCGCGCGTATGGTTTATTTACAGGGAAGGTCCTTAGACTTATTTTATTTTCATTTCAGTCCTTTCCAGGGGCCTTTCTATAGTTATCATTTCATGTTTTCTTGCATTTATGCCTTTATCTTCATTGTTGCATAACTTGAGCATCATGTTTCCATTTCAGTTGATTTCAGTTTCATGTCGAAGCTCGTTTGACGTACTTTCTCATGGCATGATCATTTCATATAATGGACACTTTAATGTTGATGTATTATTTTGATAGATGTGTGTCTCTTGTTATTTAATCCATGCCTTGTTCAAATTGAGTTTGTCATCTTAATTCAATCTGGAATTGACTTGTTGTTAACTTTTGCTCATTATTTCGTACCTAGGACATATTTGTGATACTTTGCATGTGCATTCATTTGCATGAAAAAAATGATAAAAAAATGCATGTTTATTTTTCTTAATGCATTGTTGTAGTGTCTCTGCATGATTTTGACTTATATGCCTCTAACTCAACACTTAATTAAATAAACTTAAATCCGATTAATATGAGAGAGGCTCGTGTCCCTGAGTTCGACCTTGGTTTCTTACCAAGTAAAATAAAAATTAATGACCATCGCATTCTTATTTGACAAATATCAATGAGATGGTCTCTTTGATGACCAAAATCAGCCCGACTACGATGATGATTTCGAGTGCTAAAAACACTCTCTTAAAGGGCCGATTTAGCGGTTCATCAATAATATATGGATATAATGATGAAAATCTACAGATACATTTAAAAAAATGGAATATAGGAGGAGGGAGTGAAGTTAGCTCCCCCAAGAGACAGTCTCATATATATATATATATATATATATATAGAGAGAGAGAGAGAGAGAGAGAGAAAAGGGATCCTACTCCATGGAGTTGGTAACTTGCCTACTCTACTTTTAGTTTTTTGCTCTTTAGTTTTTTTGAAAAAAGATTCCATGCATTTTCATAACTACATCCCTCTAATATGGCATTCAAGTTTCGTCAGAAATAGAGACTCTTATGTCCTTCATTTAGAATAGGTAAATTACAATAAATGTAAGACCGTTAAAATTACATGTTCTGGATATATAACATAGGAGTCTATGTTTCTCACGAAATTTGAATGACATGTTAGATGGATATAGTTATGAAAATCCACTAAAGCATTTTTCAAAAAAAATAAAAAATGGAAAAAAATGAAAGTGGAGTAGGTAAGTTACCTACTCCATGTAGTAGGATCCATTTCCTCTCTCTCTCTCTCTCTCTGTCGATGTATGTGTGCGTGCGCGTGCATGTGTGCGTGTGTGTGTGTTAGGTGGGAGGAACGGGATTGCTCCTTGGGAGAGTTAACTTGGCTCCTACCGTCCCATTTTTCTCATATTTTTTATTTTTTTGAAAAAAATAAATTTGTAAAAATTCATCAATATATCCCTTTATTATATCATTCGAGTTTCGTGAGAACTAGAGACTCCTACAACCTCCATCTTGACAGTCATTTTTTAACCCGTCTGGATGGAGGTCATGAGAGTCTCAGTTTCGCATGAAATTTAAATAACATAATATAAGGATATAATAATGAAAATCTATGGAAGTATTTTTCATTAAAATTTAAAATATGAAGAAAAACATACGGGGGAAGCCAAGTTAGCTCCCCTTATAGGGCAATCCCATTTTACCCCGCGTGCTGCCATCAAGAGAAGGGGGGGATTGTGAGGGAGATTATTTTGGAGATATTTGTTGAATTATAAATGTAACGTCCCGGGCTTAGGTCCCCGGTCCGTTATCGAGGAAAACTGGCCCTGACAACTTGTTGGGTTCGGGCCCAATTGGACCTGTTGACAACCACCCAAAATGCTTAAGCCCAAGTTGACAAGTAGTAATCCCAACCACTTATATACCACACCCACACTTGTGAGTTTTAGGTATGGCACTATGTTTGAGGTTGGGGTGTTACAATAAATATATAAGATGCCAAAATAATCATGATGGATTTTCAACATTTAAAAAATATAGATAACGAGTCATTAATCGTAAACATCAGATTGATTACGAATAAATAAGATTGTTGACTATTCATGCATCCAAGAAATGATCGTCTTCATTGTCATCCCTGACATTTGGGCAAAAGAAAAAATGATCTCTTATAAAAAAAACTTCGATGAACAATGTGTCCTTATATAATACCATCAAAATTTTGAACTTTAGGATTGAGTTGTTCACTGAAATTCGATTTTATAATAGCTCATTTTTTATGACTTGTTTCATCAAAAAAATCGATTACATAAGGGCTCATTTTTCAACCAGTTGTTTCATCAATAAATTTAATTCCCCAAGGGCTCATTTTTCGGTGAGTTTTCTAAAAATTTGATTCTACAAAGTCTCATTAGGACATATACTATTTTTTTTGTAAACTAAAGGGTAGATACATATAAAAATAGACCCTTAAAGCTAATGGATCCTAGGCCATTGCACTCGTAAATTAAGCTTAGGGACGACCGTTACCATCTTATCTAAAATTTTCCAAAAATTCTAAGAAAAATAAGTATGTGAGAATCAAAATCTGTGAGAACGTGAAAGCCAAAAACGGTGAATTCTCTTCCTATCAAACAACAAAATCTATTAGAGGATCATCCCTCCTCTACGGAAATATACAATTCCTGGTAAATTCCAAAAGTCGTCGTTGTGTGTGGGCCCGGAGTCAAGTAGAGTGTAAGGCTCCCATATTTATATAACATGTCATGCGTACCTCCCTTCAAAGATCAATGGCTTCTTCTCCGGTAGCCTCCCCTTCGTTGCCGCCGCTTGCAGCCACACCTCCGCCTGCGCCGATCCCCCTCTCCGCACCTCCATCAAGCAGTCCTCCTATGCCGCCACTGAGCAGTCCGCCGCCATCCACTCCTCCACCGAGCAGTCCTCCTACGCCGCCACCGATCAGTCCGCCGCCATCCACTCCACCACCGAGCAGTCCTCCCCCGCCACAGCCGAGCAATCCTCCGCCATCCGCTCCACCACCGAGCAGTCCTCCCTCGCCACAGCCGAGCAATCCTCCGCCATCCGCTCCACCACCGAGCAGTCCTCCCCCGCCGCAACCGAGCACTCCTCCGCCATCCACTCCACCACCGAGCAGTCCTCCCCAGCCGCAACCGAGCACTCCTCCGCCATCCACTCCACCACCGAGTACTCCTCCCCCGCCACCATCACCGAACAGTCCTGCGCCACAGACACCACTTATCAACTCCCCGCCAGCTCCGGCAACTCCCGCCTGGTCTCCACCGTCGCCCACTTCGCGTTCTTCGCCTCCACCACCTACGCAGGTGTCGTCCAGATCCTCCTCGTCAACAGGGGTGGTTGTGGGTGCGGCAGTGGGAGGTGTGGTGGTGATGCTTCTGGTGATCGTAGTGTTCCTCCTGTTCTTCAGGCGGGGGAAGAGGTCTCGCGATTCTCAGGGTGGAGCTCCCCTCACCACGCCTACCCCCAAAGGTTTGGCTTTCTACTCTCTCTTTCAGAAAGGACCCTGTGTTGTAATTGGTTTTACAGCAGACGTGCTGTAATTTTCCTTTTTTGCTATCTTCATTTTGAAAATCCAACCTTATCGATTACATCTTCTACTAATGTTTCACATATCCTTCAAATTTCGTTCAAATCCGAAGCTATTTGTTATTTTACCTTAATGGTCAAAAAATCGATTGATTGGATGGATTTTTTTGTTTTATTTTGTTTGGCTGTTCGGATATTATAAAAAGGATTTAATGGAGCTGCCCCCTGAGGGCAGCCAATACGGCCGCCCCGCCTCTTTATTTCGGTATTTTTTTTATTTTTTTTGAAAAATATCACCATTTATATTCCTCCCTATATCCCTCATATATGCCATTCGAATTTCGTCAGAAACAGAGACACCTATGGCCTCCATCGAGATGGTGTCGGTCTAAAAGAACTTGTTACCGTTAAAAAATGACTACCTGGATGGAGGTCGTAAGAGTCTCTGTTTCTGACGAAATTCGAATGGTATATAGGAGGGATATATGGATGTACATGTCGATATTTTTTGGAAAAAAATAAAAAAAAAGCATCGAAAATAACGTGGGTGCAGCCATGTTAGCTGCTCCAAGGGAACATCTCCATTAATCTCTTAAAAAATGGTGGTCCAAAGAAGTTGACTTTGACTGTTAATTAATTACAATTTTTTCCGATGTTATGTTTACAGCAAGTAACATTATTTGTTCTAAAATTATCGTCAGATGTTATAAGTAAGATTATTATGAATTTTGTTTGTTGAAAGTTGCATGAATTCTTGTTAATTTAGCGAGAAATACAAAGATTCTTTTTAAAAGAAATCAAAAAATAATCAACAGTTGTTATATAATCCGTGGCTAATAATAGAGAATACAACAGTTGCTTCGAACTTCTGGAATCAAAGATGATTCTGCTACATCGGAATACTTGACAACTAAATACTAAATTATCGGACACCCAACCTCATGAATTGCGTTTTTTTTGTTCGCAATTAAGCACTGAATGATTAATATTCCAATGTGTATATCTGATCCAGATGAATACCATGTTGGTCAGCCACAAATCAAGCAGCACAATGCTCCACCACCGGAAGAACATGCCCTAATAATACCATCTCCTCCAACTCCACCACCTTACAGCAGCAGTGGAGGCAATGGATCCAACTACTCCGGCTCCGACGCTCCGCTCAGCCAACCACCCCTCGGGATGGCGCTCAGCCTCACAAGGAGCACGTTCACGTACGACGAGCTCATGCAGGCCACGGAAGGATTCTCCGACGCCAATCTTCTCGGCCAGGGTGGATTCGGATACGTGCATAGAGGGGTGCTCCGCAACGGTAAGGAAGTCGCCGTCAAGCAGCTCAGATCAGGAAGCGGGCAGGGCGACCGCGAGTTCCAGGCCGAGGTCGAGATCATTAGCCGCGTGCATCACCGGCATCTGGTCTCGCTGGTTGGCTACTGCATTGCCGGGGACAAGAGGCTACTTGTCTATGAATTTGTCCCCAACAACACGCTGGACTTCCATTTGCATGGTAAAGAAATTACTGCTCCTGATCATTCTGTAATATATTCAATAGTTCAGCAAATTTCTGAGTTTAGGTAAACTTGATGTTGATTTTGAATCCTTAAGTGGTCGATCATGTGTCGTATAATTTGCAGCAAAAGGGCGACCGACTTTGGAGTGGTCTACGAGAGTGAAGATTGCTGTAGGATCAGCGAGAGGATTAGCTTATCTTCACGAAGATTGTAATCCTCTTTTTGCGACGATCCATTCGAGCTGTTTGATCTAATGTGATTAGAATATATCTAACAAATCCTCAGACCCTTCGATATTAACATAATTTTTTGGACAATTTTGATTGTCCTTAAAATGTTATACATAGATTATCATAGTTCCCTGTAGAGTTGAAACAAATTGTTATGGTCATTCAGTGTTCCATATTTTACTGATGCTAGTCCATTTTGCAGGTAATCCTAAGATCATTCATCGCGACATCAAGGCGGCTAATATTCTTCTTGACTACAAATTTGAAGCAAAGGTATGTTGAGTGTTGAAATATAAAATGCAAAAGCAATCAAAGCAAGAATAAGATAAAATGCAGACTTTACGTGGAACCCTACTCCGTAAGGAGCGGGATGAAACTACGGGAGAACCGTCACAAAGGGCTGATTCATTCGCTTTCTCAAAGGTTACAATGGGTGTGAGGCTCTTTATATAGCCCCACCAATAAGATCAGAAGTCACCACTCCAATGTGTGGTACTAAACATAGCCCACCAAGGCCATTCTTCAACATTGAGCAAATGTGACCAAGATAATATATAGTACACAGAAGATAGGACACTACAAGGAGAACAAGTTGTGGCTACAGAACTATGCCCACGGATATGGGGATCGTGGTCACAGAATTGGACTCTGGCCACAACACGCCGTGGCCAGTAGCCGTAGCTACAAGTCTCACTACAAGTTTCGTCGCGAGAGTTCTCTAACCACGAATTTGTCATGGCTACTATAAGTGACCACAGAACCTGTTGTGGCCACAACTGTTGTATTAGAACTTTGGCCACGGATTGTAGCTATAAAAAATTAGTGGCCACGGAATTATCATGGCCACAAGTTTACATAGCAACATTCCGTGACCACAACTCATTTTCCCTGTAGTGGGATGACATAAAAATGGATTCTCTTCTAGACTGAAACAACCGACCGTAAAGATGAAGTAAAGGTTATCTGTAAATATATTCTTCTCCATTTGGAACTCGAATTTTCCTAGCCATATGATTGTTGACATGTATATATCCAGGTCGCAGATTTCGGGCTTGCGAAGTTCAACGTCGATAACAACACGCATGTCTCGACTCGAGTAATGGGAACTTTTGGGTAAGCAATCCATCTCTGCCAAAAAAATCTACAATCTGAATTTCTGAGCATCCTTCCCACTTATTCTCTTCAGATATCTAGCTCCAGAATATGCAGCAAGTGGCAAATTATCAGAAAAATCGGATGTCTTCTCGTTTGGAGTTATGCTTTTGGAGCTCATTACTGGCCGAAGACCAGTTGATTCGACCGATTCCTTCATGGATGATAGCTTGGTTGATTGGGTTAGTATGTGAGCGTACTGTCATATGGACTACTATAGTGGCTCAAGAGTTCTATGTTTAACGATCTTGCAGGCAAGGCCCCTGCTTACCCACGCACTCGACGATGGGAACTTCGACGCCCTTGCTGACCCGAAACTACTGAAGAACTATAGCCAAGAAGAGATGATGCGTATGGTAGCGTGTGCAGCGGCTTGCATTCGCCATTCTGCTAAAAAACGACCACGTTTGAGTCTGGTATTGCTGTTATTTGGTTCGAAGTTGTTGGGAACAGATCCGATCAACAATAAATTACCTAGAGTGTATCCTCTGTTGTGGTGAAGTAGATCCTTTGCTGTGGTGATTTGTCTGCTGTAATCGTTGGAGCCGCTCGACCTTGATGGAACGGTTCGCACGATTTTGCACGGTACAGGCGCACAAAAAGTGTAAAATCATATGAACCGTTCGATCAAGATCGAGCGGCAGACTCTGTTGCACTTCACGCTGCAGCAGACGATCCATCTCCTAAATTACCTGCAGCAGACGATCCATCCTAAATTACCAATATACCTTCATATATAATAAACCGACAGAATTATCATGAATCTGTTTAGCTACTTTGGCATTGGATAGTAACACTGTTACATAACTGATTTAACTGTTAGGTTCTGCATGCATTAGAAGGAAACACCTCCCTCGAAGATCTGAACGACGGCCTAACACCCGGCCTCAGCTCGGCTTACGGCTCGCACGGAGGCTCCGATTACGATGCCAGGCAGTACATCCAGGACACGAAGAGATTGAGGAAGCTGGAGCTCGGCAGTCAGGAGTACACGAGCAGCGAGTTCGGCACCACCAGTGAGTACGGTAAGGATCACTCAGCCTCCACCACCGAAGCTTTCACGCCGCGAGCGGACAAGGGTGAGAAGAAGAAGGATGGCTAGCTAATGCACCCCTTTCAATGCACATGCATGTATTTGATCTTACAAGTGAGTAGAAGTGTGTGAGTTTTCTTGATTTTACTCTACACCGTCGTGGAAATGAACTTCAGATAAATCGAAGATGCGAAAGATGGAAACTGAATACTGCAAATTGTTAAATAGTGATTCCTGTGAAAGAAATCAGATAGATGAAGTGAGAGTTGGTGAGAATTCAGATTGCTTGTTGGTTCTTCTTTCCTTTCTGGATGGATGAAGTGATCATGATTTTGACAAAATTGGGATTTCCGATCTGTACAGCAATGACTGGGGTTAGATTGGTTGATGGAATTAATAATTGTTTTTGGATTAGTTGGTCATATGATAATTATGATGGCCTTTTCCATCCTGTTTGACAATTGTGGATCATCATTGTTAAATTAATGCCAATCTGTGGGTTTCGATTTGGCATTTGGTATATATATATATGGATGAGAGGGACGGGTCAGAAATTCTATCGCAACGCGTGGTAATTTTAACTAGTGTCAAGAAATATATATAAATATAGGGTTCAATGTGCCTGGCCCTAAGGGGAGCTAACTTCCCCATCATTTCATCTATTTTTTTTATTTTTTTTAAAATTTCTTCTTCCGTGAATATTTATCACTATATCTTTATATTATGCTATTAAAATTTCAGGCGAAACAGTGATTCCTACGGCCTCCATCTAGACATCATTTTTTAACGGTAACAGAATTGCTAAAAATGACCACGTCTGGATGGAGGCCGTATGAGTCTTTGTTTCCCTCAAAATTTTAATACCATAATATAGAGATATATTGATGAAAATCCACGAAATAAATTTTCAAAAAAATAAAAAAAAGGAGAAAATGAGGTGGGGGAGCCAAGTTAGCTTCCCCTCAAGGGGGCAGCCCCATTTTACCCATAAATATAAGAGTTTAATGGGGTTGCCCCCTTGGGGCAACCAACAATGGCTGCCCCGCATCGTTTTCGGTATTTTTTTATTTTTTTGAAAAATATCACCATGTATATTCATCCATATATCCCTCCTATATGTCATTCGAATTTCGTCAGAAACAGAGACTCCTACGGCCTCCATCGAGATGGTGTCGCTTTAAAAAATCTTGTTACCGTTAAAAAATTACTGTCTGGATGGAGGCCATACGACTCTCTGTTTCTGACGAAATTCGAATGACATATATGAGGGATATAGGGATGAATATACATGGCGATATTTTTCAAAAAAAATAAATAAATAAACGCCGAAAACGGCGGAGGCAGCCACCTTGGAGCAGCCCCATTAAACTCTAAATATAATGGGATATTATATCTTTTTGAATATCATTGGTAAGATTATACATTCAGATTTATTATAAATACATATTTATTTATACTTTTAATATGAAGTTAGCTAACTTTTAGCATTAAAAAGAATAGCTTTGCAAGTTCTTCGTGTAACATTTGCCTCTAGCTTTTTTTCAAATTACATTAGTTGCACCCCTTTATTCTTATAAAATTTATAGTAGTCCCCTTATATTATTACACTTGTACCCATGTATTACACTAACGAAGTTCAATATTCCAAAAAAAATACTAACATAGCGTTACAATTGTAATGGCAAAACGTCTTGCGTATAGTATTACCAGAAAAACTAAAAAGAGCATAAATGTAAGAATCTCTTTGTTATTTATCGTATCTTTTGTATTTAAATGTATAACCACGAATATCGATTGCTGCTAATTTATATTTGATTCTTTAAATATGTACTTAAAATCTACTTTGTTTCTGTATATATTGGTAGCAATGAATCATATTAAAATGCTTATTATTTGTCTGTGCTAAATTATCGATAAATAAATGGCACAAAAGTTTAATGAAAATTTTCAATGGATCGTCATTATTTCATTAACCTTTAGCGATAAATATGATATTCTATGATATTCACTGCCGCATTATCATAATTAAATATTATTTTTAAAGGAATGGTGTTTGTCATTATAAATTTAACATCGAAAGATCCGATACAACTGCTTAAATTATTCGTTGTTATAAGCCAATTGCATTATAATGCAAACTCAAATCCGTGTGTAGGGTTAGGTATTTGACTGGTTTGGGTGGATTTGGGTTATTCGGTTTGGGTTGAATTTGATTTGGGTTGCAAAAATGAAAACCATCATCTAACCAAATTAGATTGGGTTGAGATATTTGGGTGATCGGTTTGGGCCGATTGGATTGGGTGAAAATCAAGTTACCCATATAAAACATCTTGTTAATTGAAGGTCAAGTAATAATGGGGCCATTGATGTATGAAAAAGATGTCAAAATAAGCATGTAGTAAGATCAATAGATAAGAAGAGAGTTGGAGGAATATGTTCAACATGGATAAAAAAGGTTGGGATATGTTCAAGTTGATATGAAGTTGTTTGGTTAAGATTAGGGGGTTTTCAAGAATAATTTATGTTACCTGAAGCCGATAGGGATTGGAGCATAGTTGTGCGGTTATAAGGAATGCTCTCAGTTGTTTGTAGCATGTAATGATAATATAAAGGATGACAGAGAGAAAATATATTGAGTACAACACATAATAACAACTGAAATAATATTTACTGAGACAATGTTGTTCACAAGTTGATAACTTGGATTGGAGAATTCGAGTTCTACATTAGAAATATAAATGAGTTTAGAATTATTGATATTATATATTAAGTACATATCAGTTGTCTTGGGTGGGCTAAATCTTTTATCACTCAAAGAAATAGTTTGGGTTATTTGGGTGGGTTGGGTGGAAGATATTAGACCCATCAATCGATCCAATACCCATTGAAAGAATATGGTTCGGGTCCAATCCAACCCAAAACCCGAATGACCAAATCATTTTGACCCATTTTCAACGATTTGGTTGGATTATATAGGTGGACTCATATAGTACCCACCCCTATCCATGGGTATATTCTTGCATGAAATCCTATGAAAACTTTAAATAATTCATTATTTTATTAACTATTGACATCAAATAAAAAGTCGATCACGGTTTATTTGTTTACATAAAGAACAAAGTTAATAATATAATTCACGCATCTATATATCAAATAAAGGGGAGAGATATAAATTAAAATTTATGTTTAAAGAAGTATTTTAAATTTTATTAAATATATAAAATTATTGACAACCTTGCATTTTTAATCCTTTAAGTACAATATATATTTCCTTTTTATATTTTTAATGAACAAAAATGGTGCCTTGAGAAGTCTTGCACAACCAACTAACATGCCAAATATTTTATTGCATAACCAATGGGCCATTGTCCTTTTCTCTACTGGAATGTTTACTCTTTATTGAGTTTAGCCCTTAGTACAATGCCTACTTATTAACATTCATATATTAATTCTACAAAATAATGCTATTTATATGCATTTAACTTGGATTTTTAGGGACAAAATGATAAAATAAATGTGATAAAATGGAGATTCATCAATTCTCTTTTAAGATCCTAATTATATTTTCATTACGACAAAATTGACCCAAGACAATGAATAATTTAACATTAGTTATCATATCATTTGTAATTAAATAGATAATAATGAATATTATTTATGGCTTGCTTCTTTAAAGTTGCAATGACTATTGCATTATTTGACATATATCTAGCAACGAATTATATAGAAACGGTAATTCGCTGACATTTTCTTCTAATAGTTGGTAAACATAGCAAGGATCCATATAAAGTTTAGGGATTTTTATGGGCAGACTCTATAATGGTTGTCAATTACCTCCACGACTTTTGAAACAACTTAATTCCTCCCTCGACCTCGTAAACTTGCTGACTCTTATCGTATAGAACATGTGGTTAACTCTCATTTATTTGATTGTTAGAGCTAATCGGATTTCGTGAATTCCATTTTTGTAATACCCATTTTGTTTATCTAAATTACAAAGAATGCCATCCTACCCCCTCCTAGACGACCTCCCCTCTGCCTCCTCCATTCCAACCTCCCGTCCTCCCTTCCTCCCTGCTTCCGACTTCCCCTCCGCCTCCGCCCAGGCATCCCCACCATCTCCCTCCCGACTTCCCATCCACCTCCCCCCTTCCGACCTCTTTCCTCCTCTCTACCTCCTCTCTTCCGACTTCCCCTTCGCCTCCTCCCCTCCACCTCCGCCCTTCCGAGCTCTCCTCTGCCTCTGCCCGAACTTCCTCTCCTCCTCCCTTCCGGCCTCCCCTCTGCCTCCCCCCTTCCGAGCTCCCCTCCTCCTTCGCCCAAACATAACCTCCTCCCCTCTGCCTCCACTCTTCCAACCTCCCCTCTGCCTCCACTCTTTCGACCTCCCCTCCGCCTAGCCCCTTCTGAGCTCTGTCTGGATCTGGAGTTTGGATTTGTTCTTCCCAGATATAGCTCTAAGATGTAAATCCAAGTCAGTGTTATCGATATGATTTTCGATCTCCACAAATCATCTTGCGATGATTGTTGATGCTATGGGTTTTAAATCGTAACTCTTCGCTCACAACTCAGCAACGATGCTCGAAACCTAGAGGTGATGGGATACAAAGGTGGAGGTGATGGGATACGGCTGGATTTTGGATTTTTTTTCTTCTCAAACAGAGCTCCAAATAGTAGATCCAAGTCAGTGATGGTCATGTTGCCGATCTGACGGGAATCGTCTCACGCTGATTGATGATGTTATGGTTTCAAATCGCACGTCTTCATTCACATCTCAACAACGATGCTCAAAACCTGGAGGTGATGGGATAAAAAGGTGGAGGTGATATGATACGCAAGTGTGTGGGACGCGCAGGCGGCGCACGCTGAGTACTAAAGCGCATAGCCATGGTTGTCAGAGATCGGCTGACCAAGGAAGAGGAAGAATGGAAAGAGAGAAACAATAAGGGGGAGAGAGGATGAAATTTCGATGTGTCATTTATCTATAGAAGAAGGAACGAGGAAAAGAGGAATAAAATCCAACCGTTGGATTTCACGTGGTTTGATTAACTCAATTTTAACCCAAGCAAGTTAACTCAAGATGTGTCCATTTAACAGCAAGGTTCGTGGGGTAAGATGGAGAGGGAGGAATTAGGTTGTGTCAAAGGTCGTGGAAGTAATTGACAAAGATTATAGGATCTACCGGGTAAAAATCCATAAATTTTAACGAATAATACAAAGGTAAGGCGTTATATAGACCTTTAGTAACGAATATGACAATCATAGTTAAGTACAAGAATAAAGCTAATTTTATAACTAATAATATTAGTTGTTATAACTTTAATATCTGAAGACATGGCAACAAATCTTCAAATTATTTGTTTCCATGGGTCAGATTTCTTGCATTATTGAATCTAACAGGAGAGTAGCAACATATGCAAATGTCAATGAGAAAATCGATGTTTAGAGACAGCCCAATTAACAGCTCATGCATTTCTCCTAAAGTTTCCCTAGCATTTCCATGCTCCCATTTTGACTTAATGACTCTTTCACAGTCACTTGTTAACTTACCCATGACTTATGTGATAGTCATGAGTTATACGTGACATGCCGTTGTTGTACGTCTTGAAGTTAATGATAGTTACGAGGTTAAGATGAAAGCTACATGGATGACCTCGAGGTCATCGACCATGTAATACGAGTTGAGGAGGATAAGGAGTTAGGGACAATGTCAACGACATCATTAGCACTCATGACATGAATAACATTGGGTTCATCATACTTAGGGTTGTTCATGGGGTTGGTTTCCACCCCATTTACACATAACTTAGATCATAATCTTGCTACATCGTCAAAGGGACATCCTGCTTTGATAAAATAATAATCCATTGAAGCAGGTATCATGTTGATATGATTTGAATCCTAACCATATGTTAGGTTGGATTGATGATGTGGTTGATCGCCGTCCTACCTTCTAATTGCTAAGAGTTGTTGAGCAAGATTGTTGAGATGCATGATATGTCTCCTAAATCATGATTGGTTGAGAGTTATTGGGTTGGATTGTTGAGATACATAATCCGCCTTCTGAATTATGATTGGCTGAGAGCTGTTGGGATGGATTGTTGAATACAATTGATATTCTTCTTTTTCAATATAAAAGAGATCCTAGGGCCACCACATAATGTATCCTCATTCTCATCCCATCCATGTATCTTCGTAGTGTTCTATGTTTTCTTTCTTCTTTCTCCAAATATTGAAAATCAGTCGTCGCCTCCCAAGGACATAACTCAGTTACCGGTGAACCTTGTAAATCCATATATTTGTGTCTTGCTTGATGATAACATGGCATTTTGCGAGGGTCTAAATGTAGAGTCGCTGAGGCGATCGCTCACAAAACACCAGTTGATCAGCAATTAACCCACATCAAAGAATAAATCAATTAAGTCCCCAAAATTGTGAATTAACATTTAACTCTATCATAAAATGCATAGTGAATAAGCATGTAGAGGTCGAACCACAGAGAGCAATAAAATTGGGTAGCCTACCTTGTCCAAATACATCAGGGTCATCCTTGTATGAATCCAGATTATGTGGGTAATTATATTATATATATATTTAATATTTTTTTGAATATTGGAATATATATACAATATACGAAAAGAAGGGATATGGTATTTATAAAAATAGGTAAAATAGTCAAAAATTAGGAAATGAAATATTTTTGGTTTTTTTATACTTTTTTACTATTTTTGTGATTTTTGAGTATTTCTCCAAATGTTTTTGACATTTTTAAAAGTGAAAATAAGAGAAGACAATGAATGGAATACAAGGCTGGAATTAAAATGGAGAAATAAAATAGACATCAGTAGCAAAAATTCTCCAAATTAATTTTCACGTAAAGATAATGAAAAAAGAAATTTCAGAGACAAAGTTGGTATTTTTAGGATTTTTGTAGGATTTTTAATATTTTTATAAAGGTTTTTGGGGTTTTGTGATTTTTATGAGTTTTCTTTTGTATTTTTTTAATGATTTTTGGAATGAAGTTAAAACATGCTATAATACGCGTACTATATTTTTTTGGGATTTTTCTGATGTGTTTTTATATTTTTATGGATTTTATAAGGCAAACAGGGCTGAAAATGACTATGTTTGATTTTTAATAAATATTAAAAAGCAACAAAAATGCAATGCAAAAATATGGCGTGAATGCACAACTAGTCAGGAGCTTACATAAACTTTTTTAGAATTTTTGATGATTTAAAGATGCATGAAATAATTAGAGATAGCAAAGAGAAATTATACGCATGGCAGGGGCATTTTTGCAAATAAAAATAACTACAGGGTACATAGTACAAAAATGCCACAAATATAACCCGTGGGCTGCAATTTTAAGGACTGAAATGAAATACAAAACCTGCCAGGGACCCCCGCGCAAAATGACCATCACGTGGGACCACACATGACCCGCACCCCCAAGGACCAAAATGTAATATCAACATGGTTCAGGGTCCTGGTTGTAATTTTTCATAAAAATAATACACTTGAAATTTTATTTTATGGACTGAAGATATATTTACAAACTCATAGGGGGTCTTGTGCAATTTAACCACCTCACATGGGACGACACGTGAGGTGACGTGGACTGGACCTAAGTGTAATATGAAAAACATTACAGGGTGATACACGCAAAATGCCCAGAATAAAATAAACTTCGACTTTATTTACAGGACTAAACAGTAAATATAAAAACAACTAGGGTTAAATAAGAAATTTACCCCCTTATTTAGGCGCTAACAGACGGCGATGAAGCTTCCACTTGACACGTGTCGTGCATCCGTCGGCTGATACCGATTCGCAGATGAAGGCTTGGACCAAGCACAAGATACCACCTGATGAGACGAGAAGATTAGATACTCCTCGCTGATCGGACAGTGATGGCGACGCTTCATCTGACGGCTCTGATGGAATCTGGGGTGTCCCTCTTGATCGGACGGCGATGAAGCGGTCTGGAGAAATAGGGGAAGAACTCGCGCCAAGCGAGCTTCGATCTGGAAGCATGGGCTCCTCCGGGCTTCTCCCTCGCGTCTGAGGTGTTCTGGCCGTAGCTGGAGGCGTCTCGCATCTGCCGGTGGTCTTGGCATGGCTCCTGGAGGTCCAAGGAGGTCAGGCGAGGTCGATGAAGGTCGGGACCTCCAGGAGCCTCTTCCTGGATCAAATCAAGTCCCAAGGGGCTCGGTTCTTTGTGGTACCTGCACAGGAAGAACCAGGGGACCGAGGGCTATCTCCTCGACCCTGGGTTTTGAAGCTTGGCTGCAAGATGAAGTGAAGCGGAGGAGCTCCGACGAACGGCGGAGGTGGAGCTCCGATTTGCGAGGACAGAGGGTCCTCGGTTGAACAAATGCGATCGAGGGATGGAGAAGATGATGGGGAACGAAATGGGGTGTATATGGGCGTCAGAACTGGTCGGAAACAGCATGAAGAAGTCGCCGGAGTGGAGCTCCGGCGAACTTCGATTTGGCTAAATTACGCTACGCTACTCGTCTAAAGACTAAACTAAGGACGGAATTGAAATGCTGGAATTGAAAACTACCTAAAAAGCAAGAAAGAACAGCTCTTATACTTGGGGGCCTCCAGGGAGCAGGACGGACGCCGGAGCTCCGCCGCGACAAAACTGATCCCTCCTCCGGCTGATTCACGTTGCTGAAACGCTCCCCCTGTCACGAGGAACCTCCCAAGAACGGATTCGAGGCTTTTGGGTGGATGTAAATTGGCCAAATTTGTGGAGGAGGTCGAGGGGTCTTATTTATAAACATTCTGGGCGCCCTACTTGGCCCGCAAATTCCGGCGAGTACAATGATCATTTTCTCGATCCAACAAGCATGCGTGATAGATGGATGATCCCCCTACAGATCTCGTGAAGGCGGCGAGCGAAAATAAGGGACGAGACTCCCCGGAAAAATGGCGCAAGTCATGGAAAAAGGATGGTTCAGAGGTGCCAGGTCCCGATGGGACAGTTGACCAGGGGTCAACGAGGGCTGGTGATGAATCCACATTTCATCATCTTTATTCTATCATTTTGGCACTAAAAACCCTAGCAAATGCCTGTAAATATCATTAATTCCATCATCTTAGCATTCATGCATGTGCATCTATTTAGTGTATAAATTACTGTAATTAAGGCCAAAATTATAGAATAAATAAAGAAAAGAAAAAGAATAAAATATTGTAAATATTTTATGACCCGAGACCCCGAGACCTAGGCATCTTGAGGAATAGGTCGACAAGGAATAAAGTAGGGAGAGATAAGGTCAGAAATACCGTGCAAAATACCTACACATTCTATTCATTCTTTATTCATTTTGGGACCTATTTTTGGTTCCACTTTTTATACATCAAATACAGAAACTTTGTACATGAAAGTTGTAGATAAATTAATAAAGAAAAATACAAAATTGATTTCACTTAAAAATAATGTACAGATAAAAAGTTATGGTCTGAATAAAATTCCAAAAAGCCAACTTCCCAGACCCGTATCTCATAAATAAAAACTCCAAATGCAGCATACTCACCTTTAATTGCATATAGAAGAAAATAAACTATCTAATGGCGGTGGTTTCGCATTTGGCGGAGCTACGGTTTGAAAGTTGAGTTTTGGACCCATATTGTATAATTGTACAGATTAAAATATTCAATATATTATTTATTTATTATTTTAATAATTTTACATTTTTATAATTTTGTAAATATTATTTATAATATATATGTGCATTAAACTAAGAATAAAAATGCAAAGAAAATACCAAATAAAAATACTTGTATAAAGAATACATAGGTAAACTGCCTATACATATACCTAGACAAAACACTCTTATATTTTATATACAAATAAAATCAAAAAAATAAAATAAAAATACATTTGTGTCCATACAAGTATCTTATAATTTTAGAAAATAATCAATACAAATAATAAAAATAAAATACATAAAATAAAAATCAGATATTTAGATACATAGGTTTTATACCTATATAAGGTTAAAAAGATAACTTATAAAAATATACCTCCTACAATTAATAAAAAATCAAAATAAAATACTACATAAAATTCTAAGCATTTTTCATTTTATAACTTTTATTAAATTCGGCTTTTTTCTATTTTTTATTGAATTTATAAAACATTTATGCGGGGTTTTTCCTGATTGGTCCACGTGGACCAATCAGGAGACGGCCCCAGTTGACCCAGGTCAACTGGTCGTCCTCCCCACCTACCCCTGTCAGACGACCTAGTTTTTTGGCGTTTTTGGCGATTTTTTCTAGGTTGATTCTTTCACTATTTCATCTCGATTCCTTCTGTGATCTTCTTCATCGACCATCTCTCTTGCCCGCCGGGTGTTTACATCGGGCCATGGATCACTGAGGCGCTCCAGATCCCTTGGTCTTTGGACCCCTGTCGCCTCGGGTCAACCCACTTAAAACCAACCCCCATCTTTCGATTCGAATTCGAACACCTTCGGTCCACCCCTCGCGCCTACTCCGAGCTCCAGCGCTTCCTGGAGGTGACAGCTCCACCGCGAAGCCTTCAGCCAAGGCAGCCGAGGTCGGAGGCGTCTCCACCACCTTCCGTAACTCCGGCGGTTGAGGTAACCTTCCCTCCGGTCTACACCGTCGAGGAAGCCATTTCATCCTTTTATTTTTCGTGCATTAGCTTAGTCTGAGTCTTAGGAACGAAAGCCCTCAAGAAATTTTGAAATCCATCGTGTGATTCGCCTAATCGCCCATCCTCGCCGGAGCGCACCTCCGGCCACCCATCGCCACTTCGCTTCTCGCATCGATTAGGTCCACTCAAGGTCCAGGCACTTTGCCCTGGACCTTCTAATACTTTTTGCAGGTCCAAGCACCATCATTGAAGCCTGGAGGCGAATCTGGAGCTTCGCCGGAGCTAGCGGAGCTCTGTAGCTCCGCCGCCCTTCAGCGAGCCCCTCGGCCATCGCCGGGGCTTTTTGCCGCCACCAGTCGCTAGAGGAGGACCAGGGGACGCTCCACGTCCATTTTGAAGCCCTGACTACGCCGGAGGACGACGATCTGGAGCGGCGAAGTTCGCCTCACCGGCGTCCTTCGTCGTTCTTCCTCATCGACTCCCAATCGTCGGATTGAGGAGCTCTTCCAGGTCGAGCAGCCGCCGTTGGATCGCGCCCCGTCGCCACCGTCCGATCATCCCCAGATGATCTAATCTCAACCGTCCGAGCGAAGCGTCGTCGACCAGTTGGATTCACGCCACGTGTATAAGTGAAGACCGGTAGCCGTTGGATCCACGCGCCGAGGGTATTTTGCAATCCAACCCTCGCGCCTTTTGTATTTATTATTTAGTATTTAAACTTTTGTCTGTAGCGTAAAAACTTTGGTTTATTTGCACAAACACCCCCGTACTTTTTATATTTGCATCCAGGTCCTTCGCCACGTCACCTCACGTGACCTGTACACGTGAGGTGTGGGAATTTTGCAGAAGGACCCTTGGCCTTTATTGTATTTTGTTTTAGTACCAAAATTTCACTTTCAAGTGTTTTATTTTTGGACTTTTTGCATGTAAGCCCTCAGAGTTTTGAGATATTACATTTCAGTCCTCGCCAGGCGCGTGCGAGTCACGCGCCCTGGTGGGAAAATTGCTATGGTACCCAGGCGGGTTTTGTAATTGTGTTTTAGTGCTATAAATCGAATATTCAGTTCAATATTTTGTGGAAAATTTCATGTGAGCCCCTGGATGTTTTCTAAATTGCATAAATACCCCTGCCAGGACTGTTTAATGTTTGGATGCTTGTTGTTATTATTTATATTATCATTTTAAATCCAAAAATTCCACAAAAATAGGCTTAAGCTCCTGGACACTTGTGCTTTGACGCTATCACTTTAGTTTTTGATTTTATTTTATTTTTATATTTATTAAAAATCAAAAACATGCTTTTTGTGTACTGTCTAGTTTAGAAAATGCCAAAAAAATATTAAAACACTTTGAAAAATTACAAAAAAATTACCTAGTGTCTATTTTATCCTATTTTAGTGTCAGTCCAAAAATCACTAAAAATCTCAAAAGAAAAACCTTAAAATTTCGAAAAGACTCAAAAACTTCAAAAAAATCTAAAAAATCAAGGAAAACTCCAAAAAATACAAACTGAGCTCCTGTTTGTTGTATATTTCAGTAGCTTTATTTGAAAATTAGTGTGAAAAATTTTGATTGCTGTTTGATAGTTTTCAATTCCCATTTTATTCACAACCAGCTCTTGTTTCACTGTTTTGACTTATTTAAGTATTTAAAAATACCAAAAACACCTTGAAAAATCCCCAAAAATCACAAAAACAGTAAAAAATCCTAAAAATACCAAAAATAATTTATTTCTGAATTTTTGGTTATTTTTGCACATTTTTATAGATATTTTACCTTGTCTTTTATTCCATTGTCTTTAAATTCCAATATTGAAAAAGAAAAAGAAAAATATGAAATATAAAATTAAAAAAATCAGAAAATTAAAAATCAAAATATAAAATTAAAAATTGAATTAAAAATTAAAAAAAATAAAAATTAAAAACCCACAAAAATTGTATTTGCTTGCTTGCTTAGTGTAGACACATCACACACATACTTGTGCACACATTTTTGTGAATTACCCTGTTTGCTCCCTGTGTTCGAACTCTCTGCATACTTGTCACTATACACCATTTGTGCAGAGTTAAAAATAAATTTTAACTCCACATTATTTCTAAGTTATTGATCTTTAGTGTGGGTTAATTGTTGACTTTAATCGAGATTTGTGTGGTTGACACTTCGACTGAGTTCACGCTTTGTGTTGAACTTAAGACCACCTGATTTCGGTTAAATCAAATGGCTCCGTTGCCGGGGAGCAACAGCGAGTAGTTCACATTTTGTTTGATTGTGTGATTATTTACCATAGCATCATTTTCCATCTCTTACATTTTTAATATATCTTGTTGAGCTATCTGACCGTCTCTTTTCTTGTCTTCTTGCGAGGGACCGCGGAGCAAGGCAGATTGCTTAGGTGATCCGGAGCATCCTTGGGAAGCGGAGCCGGCCTTCTTAGGTCACGCCGGCAGGAGAGAGCAGGAGGAGTGAGGCAGAGTGATTAGATTAGCTTACATTTATTTTTGTGAGAGAGAGACTATTAATTTGTAATAATACAGGTACACTTGGACTCTTGGACACTACCGGGCCTAATTTCCGGGTGTTTGTTCACCCGGGGGCTCACCGCAGTTTTTGACGAGTTTTTCTCGCTTGTCATTTTCCGGTTTTGCTTTCCTTTTTCATTTCTTTTGTGCATTGAGCTCTTAGTCCTAGGTCCTGCTTGATTCGATTAGAATAGGTCCAAACACCCTAATTATCTTTGCATGCTCCTATAGTTCGTATTTGGACTTAGACTAATTAAACAGTTAACCCCCTTTCTTAGATCCGCCGCGCCGCGAGCCCTCTCCATCAAGCGCTACTCCTGAACTCGATGTGTCGAGAAGAGGAGGGGAGGGTCTAGACCGGACTCTTAGGATCGACGATAGGAGGTTAACTTGTGGTTCTTCACGCTAGCAGTTGCCTATTCTAGGACGATTCCCGTTGTGCATATCGGCATATAGATTAGGTTTAAAAATTCTGCTTTGCATCCTGCATGGAGAGAGCTGGGATTCGCTGTAAGTCTTCTAACTTGGCATCCATCATTTAGGCACAAAGGTGAGATTTCCATCTTTGTGTCAACTTGCACGGCTTTTCCGACTCTACTCTCCCTCTGTTTTTGGACAAAGTAGGATCAAGAAAACACAAAAATCGTTAGGCGCTTGTTTGAATCTACTCAAAAGAAGCGATAACACCAAAAAAATTAAAAAAGGGACTGCTAAGAAAACTTGACCAAAAATAAAATCGGTAATTGGATTCATTGCTTGGGGAGAGTAACACCCTCACTTGTATTCAGGTTGCATGGGAAGGTCTCCTTCCAAGTGAGGTGAGCGCTTCGTAAGGATTAGAGCCAAAAACCCAGCTTGTGGCTGCCTTGTGTATCGCCTGGATTTCCGAAGTATTGGCGCTTCTATCGTACGTGGACGAGTAGGGCTTGGTCAACATTGGTGACTCTCTATTGTGTAGAGCATCGACCTTGTCCGAAGTATCGAGCCTAGGCCACGCCTTCACGGGGGTGTCTGTCTCATCGTCTCGCGTCCGAGTAGGTTCTTGCACGCTCACGGGTGATTCCGTTGCGAGCGAGTTCCGAAGTATCGGTTTCGCCTATTGGCTTCCTCTCTTATTCTTTGGCTGAGTAGGGATCCAGGAAGGGTTACAAGGACCTCAAAAAGTGCAAGCTACAGGTTACACAGGAGGAGGACAAGTACGGGATACTTTTCCGGCAGTACTCTCTCCTTTAGGCGTAGCGTTCTAAGGACTCGTGAAAAGATAAATTCCTGAATCAAGCTAAAATTACAAGATAAAAGCCGAACCTTCACGGCTTCACGTGTTGAGTTGGTGAACTCACCCCTGCTTTGTGTTTGATTGCTAGATTTGTTTAGGTCAAGATCAAAAACACCGCACAATCGTGCGCAATTTTGTTGCGTCTCATTTCACTCTTCTTCTTCTAAATTCCCTCTGCTCTTCCCAAATAATCAAGATGATGGGACGGAGATCTCTTAGGCCGACTTTGTCGGCACCGCTATCCAGCACTCCTCCTTATTCATCTAGGAATACCTCGGAGAGTCCACTCTCCGAGCCCGAGTTTACATCCACCCTGTTCCCCCTCGACCACCCTTCTCATTCTCCTTCCATCAGTCCAAGAGTGTCAGAATTCAGTGCATCACAGTGTTCAGCTCATTCAATAGCACCTGAGATGGCCTCTTTTGCTTTTTCAGAAAATCCAGACATGGCAGACAGAGGCGAGCATGCAGATGATCATGAGCACCCTCCGTTCCTATTTGATCAGGCAGCCATCAATAATTCCTTGTTAGCATCCCTGGAGACTATGCAGAGGCAGATCAGTGATCAGGGTACATTCATGGGTGATCTCATGAGGGAAATAGCTCAGATGAGAGAGGAGCGAGCTGGCGGAGAAGGTGGTGGAGGAGGAGGACCTGATGCAGGAGGAGCAGATCCAGACGCTAAGAGACCGCCACAGACTATCATGAGGGAATTGCACAATCTAGCCACATCCCTCACTCACCGTTGGATCAGACTCCCGCCCATCCACGGAGATTTCGAGCTTCGGCCCCACACTATCCAGCTGCTACCCAAGTTCCATGGGTTGCCGACCGAAGAGCCGCACCTCCACCTCCAAGAATTTGAGATGATATACAGCACCATCCATGATCGGTTGATAACCGAGGACACAATCAAGATGATTGCCTTTCCATTCTCTTTGGTTGATAGAGCCGCATATTGGCTCAAGCATCTTAGGCAATTCGTCGACACTTGGGCAGATCTCCGGACCGCATTTTTGAAGAAATACTATCCTCTCGGCCGGACCAATGCAGCTAGAGCTATGATTAGCAATTTTGTCATGATCCCAAATGAACAATTCCATGAAGCCTGGGATCGATTCAGAGAGCTCATCGACCGGTGTCCACATCATGATATATCCAAGCCCAATCTGGTTCAGAGTTTCTTCTGTGGGCTGACACCGGAGCTGCAGGGGCTTGTGAACGCCTCTTGCGGTGGGTCCTATTTCTCCAAGGGAGAAGACGACGGCTGGGCCATCTATGAAGGCATGGCAGAAAACTCCACAGTGATGACCCAGGCCCGAGTCTATACACAGCAGAAGCCCCCGCAAGAAGCGGGATCATTTCAGAGGATCGCCCGTATCGATGCCGGTCCCAACACAACGTCGGTAGCCGCAGCCCAAGACGAATCAGCAGCAGCCGACATGGGCATTATTAGTGAAAAGTTGGACCGCATGGAGATCCTCGAGAAGAAGCAGAACCAAGGTCTTGCTCAGATGGACCTTCTCACCAAAACCATGAGTGACCTGAAAACTCAAATCCTATGCATTCAGGAGGCACAAGCTCACTCCCAACAGCCTCCCAGGTCACGGGCTGACTCCGGCAGTAGCAGTTCCAACCAACCCTCTACCTCATACCGACAGGTGAATCATGTTCAGGCAGAGCCGGTTCCACTGCTACAGTACCATCCAGAGCAACCGCCATCTCAGAAGACGCAGATGGTGGTGTATCAGCCGGAGCAGCCACTGGCAGTTCTTCCTCCACCCTCTTTCGAGCAGGAACCATTGATGGAAGTCAATGGGATTTGGTACGACCGGTACCCTCAGCCCGGGATTCGTCGGGATCACCCCGGATTCCGTTGGGGCAATGGTGGATCCTCATCCCAGCAGCAGAACCCTGCCCAAGGACAGCAGAGCAGCCAGCAGCGACCACAACAGCAGCCCCAGTATGCCCATCAGCAACAGTTTCAGAGTGGTCCTCGTCCCACCTATCAGGGACAGCAGTGGAGGCAGCAACAGCAGCCTCAGCAGTCTTATTCCCAGCACCCCCCGTATCAGCCACAACAGCAGCTGCAGCCCCATTTCCAGCAGGGATAGCCATCCGGTTCTCAGGGTCCTGCCTTTGAGAACCCAGCCCTTGATGATCTTGCCCGCTTGCTATCTGAACAGCGAGCCTCTTTCAGGCAAGAAATGGATGAATTCCGGCAGGAGATGAGGGACATCATGAAAGGCAAGGCCGCCATACCCGCTCAGATTGAACCTAACCCGAACAATCTGAAAAGGAAGTCTGAGCAGGTAGAATTTACAGAGGATACCTCTCCTAGTGATTATTTGAGTGACATGTCTTATTCCTATCATGATGCTGATTTTGTTACTACTAGGAGCGGTAGGATGCCCGCCGGCGGCGCCTCTTCTGAGCGACAACCAAAGGCAGGATCAGGAGCGCCAGAGGAGCAGAGGAGCGGTGCTGATGCCGCTCATGATGAAGTTGACGGTGGTGCTGATGCCACCCATGATGAAGTCCAGGACGACGGTGTTGATGCCGTCGTGATACCAGTCGCAAACGGTGGTGCTGATGCCACCATTTTGGATGATGAACCAGAGCGCGGTGCTGATGCCGCGAAGACCGGTGCTAGTGGTGGTGCTGAGGCCACTACATCCACTTTTGTTGAGCCACCATCTGTGATGTTGCCACATTTTGTACCCAAGGACTTTGGGAACAAAAAGAAAAACAAAAAGATGAATAAAGGAAAGGTTTCTGTTCAAATTGCGGATCCATATGTGGTGAATGATGATTATTGTATGGATTCTCCTTCTTCACAGGCACAGGGACCAATTCCTAGTCCTCCATCTGAGGAGGCCCCTACCATCCCCTTCCCTGAGGCACTCCGCCGAGCGAAGGGGAATAAAAAAGAAAATCCTAAAAAAATCAGCAGGTAGAGTTCGGCAACCAAATGATTGATAGATTTCGCATTCAACTGACTCTACGAGAAGCATTTGAGCATATCCCCTTCTTCAAAAAGAACTTGAAAGAGACAACTACTGTCCGAAGGAAGAAGAGGCACAGAGATCAAATCCATATGCTCACTCATGACACTTGCTGCGCCATTCAGAACACATTGCCAGCCAAGCGACCCGATACAGGAGCTTCCTATGTCAGATGCGAGATCCAGGAGCAGCGGTTCGATCGTACTCTATTAGACAGCGGGTCTTCGATCAACCTCCTTCCGGCAGCCTTACTCAAGCGATTCGAGTTTGGCCCTCTTCTTCGAAGCAGAACAGTCCTTCAGTTTGCTGACAGGTCGATTAAGAGGCCAAAGGGGTTGTTGAAGGACGTGGTCGTTACCATTCAGGGCCTGAAATTCCCCGTGGACTTTGTTGTATTGGACATGGAGATCCCTGAGTCGGTAACCGATGCCCCCATCATACTTGGAAGCCCATTCTTGGCCACTGCCAAGGCGGTATCCGACCATGACAGTGGGAAGGTATGTTTTCGCGTAAAGGGCGAAAGCATACAAATAGATACGATCGACCAGACCAGAGCCAGAGAGTTGGCATGCTCAGAGCAATCCAGCGAAGCCGAGCAGATGACAGAAGAGGAGCTAGACATCCACCAGGTTTGTGATTTCGAGATGACTGATGATGAATCCAACTGGAAAGATCCCGTGGCACCGACCCTCACTTTGCCTACAGATTCACTATATCTCAAGCTCATGGCAATCGAGAGCCGGGAGAGCACATCCCTGGAGGAGGATACACATGAGGCTGACAGTGTTGTGACGAGTGGTGCTGATGACTTTCATTCTTGTTCATCTTCTTCTGATCTCTCGGATTCAGACATTGACTGGGATGATTTTGATGATTATTTACCTTGTCTGATTCCTTCCGAGCCGACAACCATGACAGAGTGCGAGCCAGTGCAGTTTATAGATGATTCAGCAGGCCGCCCTTCATCAGAAATTCATGCAGAGCGAGAGTTCTCCCATGCAGACCTGACCGCCTTCACACAGACATACCAGAAGCCAGATCTGCCACCTCCCAGTTGTCCAGCACTGAAACCTCTTCCGCAGTCAATGAAGTATAGATTCCTTGCGAGTGAGCCAGAAATGCACCCAGTCATCATCTCAACAGATTTGACTGGAGAACAAGAATCTCGTCTGATGGATGTTCTTGAAAGGAACCGCAAGGCAATCGGTTGGAGTATAGCAGATCTCCAAGGGCTGAGCCCAAATCTTTGCTCCCACCACATTTATCTCGAGGATGACGCTAAGCCGTCGCGTGAGTTCCAACGACGGCTGAACTCAAATCTTCGAGACGTAGTCATGAAAGAAATTTCAAGGTGGTGGAGCGTTGATTTCATCTATCCCATCTTCAACTCCAAATGGGTAAGTCCTTTACATGTGGTACCCAAGAAGACGGGTATCACTACAGTTGTCAATGAGTCTGGAGAGGAGATCGCTACCAGAGTACCAACTTCTTGGAGGGTCTGTGTGGACTACAGACGATTGAATGAGGCCACCAAGAAGGATCACTTCCCGCTGCCCTTCATTGATCAGATTATCGAGCAGCTAGCTGGGAAGAGTCATTACTGTTTCCTTGACGGGTACTCTGGATATAATCAAGTGGCCATTGCGCCCGAAGACCAGGAGAAAACGACATTCACCTGTCCGTTTGGGACGTATGCTTTCAGATGGATGCCCTTTGGTCTATGTAACGCTCCTGCGACATTCCAAAGGTGCATGTTGTCCATCTTCTCGGACATGGTGGGTGACTGTTTAGAGGTCTTCATGGATGACTTCTCGGTCTATGGCGATGGGTTCGATGCTTGTCTTGACTGCCTAGACCGTGTGCTGAAGCGCTGCATCGAGGTCAATCTTGTACTATCCTGGGAGAAGAGCCATTTCATGATGACTCAAGGGACGGTCCTTGGTCACATCGTCTCCAACAGGGGCATGGAGGTCGATCCTGCCAAGGTGGATATCATCAGAAAACTCAATCCGCCGTCCAATTTGCGTCAGTTACGGTCTTTTCTGGGGCATGTCGGTTTCTACCGACGGTTCATTCAGGACTTCAGTCGAATTGCCCGACCGCTCACTGACTTGCTGACGAAAGACACCGAGTTTATTGTCAATGATAAGTGTCTTGAATCTTTTGAAATTCTTAAAAATATGGTTGTTTCAGCTCCTGTCCTTCAGCCACCCGATTGGTCTCTCCCATTCGAGATCATGACGGATGCTTCTGATTTTGCCGTTGGGGATGTGCTCGGACAGAGGAGGGATGGATTACCTTTTGCCATTCACTACGCCAGCCGGACTTTGGATGCCGCTCAGCGGAATTACACTGTGACTGAGAAAGAGATGCTGGCCGTAGTCTTCGCTCTTGATAAGTACCAATCGTATATTCTCAGATCTAGAGTGACCATCTACACTGATCACACCGCCATCCGGTACTTAATGGCTAAGAAGGATGCCAAAGCACGTCTTACCAGATGGATCCTTCTACTCCAGGAATTTGATATTGAGATTAAGGATAAGCCTGGAGTCAAGAATGTGGTGGCAGATCATCTCTCCAGGTTGGAGAATCTTGAGGAATCTGAGCCCAACGCACCTATCACAGAAACATTTCCAGATGAGGCGATCTTGGCTGTCACCTCACTCCCATGGTATGCTGACTTTGTAAACTATCTTGTTGCCAAGACAGTCCCTCAGGGTTGGCCCAGACGGAAACTTGAGACCTTCCTAGCTAAGGCCAAGTTTTATCATTGGGAGGATCCCGTCCTTTATCATGAAGGAGGGGATAATATCTGGAGGAGGTGCATTCCTCAAGAAGAGCAGCAAAGCGTCCTCACATATTGCCACAAGCTTGAGGCAGGAGGGCATCATTCTGGAAAAAGGACAGCACAGAAGGTGCTTCAATCCGGCCTATGGTGGCCTACTCTCTTCAAGGATTCTGATGAGTTCGTGAAAAGATGTACTGACTGTCAGAAAATGGGAACCTGCGGACAGAGAGACATGATGCCCATGCAACCCATTCACTTTTGTGAGGTTTTTGATGCATGGGGGATTGATTTCATGGGCCCATTTCCTAAGAGTCAGGGATTCGAGCATATTTTGCTCGCTGTGGATTACGTCAGCCGATGGGTTGAGGCCATCCCCGCCCGAGACGCAGATGCTAAAACCATTTGCAAATTTTTGAGGAAAAATATCATTTCACGGTTCGAGGTACCTAGAGTCTTGATTTCAGACGGGGGGTCTCACTTCATCAATGACAAAGTCAGGGCCCTTGCAGACGAGTTCGGCATTGACCATCGGGTTGCCACTCCTTATCACCCTCAGACTAATGGTCTTGCCGAAGTATCGAATAGGGAGATAAAGACTATCTTGCAGAAAGTTGTCCGCCCAGACCGAAAGGATTGGTCACAGCTTTTGGACTCGGTCTTGTGGGCTTATCGGACATCTTTCAAGAATCCATTGGGGACATCTCCCTTTCGTCTCGTCTATGGCAAGCCGTGCCATTTGCCAGTGGAGATCAAGCATAAATCTTTTTGGGCAGTTACTGAGTTGCTTCTAGACCCCGAGAGTATAGGAGACCAGAGAAGAGCAGAATTGGCAGCCCTGGAAGAACTTAGAGACACGGCCTTTTGGAACAACCTACAGTACAAAGAGAAAGTGAAGACATGGCACGATTCGCATATCAGCCATAAACAGTTTGAGCCAGATCAGAGAGTATGGTTGTTTGATTCCAGGCTGAAATTATTCCCAGGGAAATTGCAGAGCAAGTGGAAAGGACCGTATGTGGTCAGGAAGGTACATGACAATGGCAGCATCGACATATCCGAACCGTCATCTTCCTCTACCTTCCGCGTCAATGGTCAACGCCTGAAACTATATCTTGATCATGATCCACCGACCATTGACGTTGCCCCCATTCTTCTGGTATGAGATGTGTCCTTTGATTCTGATCATCTGCATCTCATACATGATAATCAATTCCATCTTCCGCTGTACAGATCCATCTGTTCATATCACTTTCATCTGTTAATTTATTTTCTTCTTTTCTTCTTTTCCTTTTATATCTTCTTTATCTATCAAAAAGGTGCCGCCCTTGTAGACAGTTTTCCATACTTAGGACGTACTTTGTCCTAAGTATATGGGGGTTGGCACCCCGAGTTCCTTTCATTTTCATTTCGATCCTCTCCATTGTCTCCTCTTCTCGTCTATACTTAGGGATATCTTACCCTAAGTATAGGGGGAGACAATCTGAGTACGATCTGTTCATTCCCACCCTTGACCCTCCCTGCGTTGTGTACAGTCTGCTATACTTAGGATTATTTGATCCTAAGTATAGGGGGGACGGTCAACTTCTCATTCATGTATTCCTCTCTTATTCCTTTATTCTTTAGACTTGTCTATACTTAGTACGACTTATGTCTTCTCTTCTCTCTCCGATCTATGCGGACATAGCTCAAGCTAAGTATAGGGGGGTCGTATATACTGCGTATATACTTTAGCCATAACTCGTACTTTCATATTTTCTTAATAATATGGCTAAAAATTCTTTAAAAATTCATTTAAAATCCTTAATAAAAAGATGTGGTTATTCCTCAGATTCTTTTTGTATTTACTGATAAATAAATCAGGTGAAAATGTTTTTTGCAAAATGTTTGAAAAATAGTTTGAAAATCTTTGTGAACATCTATTGAAAACTATTTTGAAAATATTTTGTTACATGTTTTCAACCTTTTGTAAAAATGTGTGATTTGTAAAATTCATTTTCTTTATGTGAAATAAAAGATTTGAAAAATAATTTGCAAATGGTTTGAAAAATGGTTGCAAAAATATTTGAAAAACCTATATATATACTGTTTTGAAAGCCTTTGCAAAATGATTTTCAAATGTGTGTACATGTTTGTAAAAACTATTTTGGACTATAGTTTTCAAAAATTGTGTGAAAAGCTTGTGTCAAATAAGTTTGAGGAATACTGACATCACACTAAAATCCACTATATATATGTACTTATAAAATTGACCACTTACCCTGTAAATTCTTAAAATCCATTTCTTGTAAATATAAGAACCAGCTCCCGTGTACATATTTTCACCTAACTTTCAGCCAAAACCTTTTGTTTTCAAAATTCCCAAAAACATTTGCAAAATGAAAATCCAAAAACATTTGAAAAATCTTTGTGAAAAATCCAAAAAATGCATACATGCATCATGTTTTGAAAATCATAAAAAGTTCAAAATCTTTGAAAATTGCATCACAAAATTATTTTCTGCATTGCATAGCATTCGCATTTTTCGGATTGAGTTTGATAACTGAACAAGTCTAAGTAAAATCCGGAGATTGGAGCTTGATTGGACCTTAAAATCGACCTAATAACAGGAACCTTATAGGAACTGGGTTTGAGGTACTTCAGGTCTAGTTGACTTAATTCTTTGAGGATCACGGGACTTGGTTCAATGGATTCTTGACTGCCTAAGTAGAGTATTTCGGAGCACACGCACGACTCTTGTTGATAATGACCTAACTTGGACACCTGCACCCTTCACATAGCTCTCCACGGATGAAGTGGTGAGGAGGCAGTTTCCTTTGGCTTGGGGTAGCATATGAGGGTAGTACTTCTAGGCGGAACCTCTCTTCTTCTTCTAGTGAAGGAAGTGCACCTCAACTTGGTCTAGTGGTGATGAAGGCTAAAGACAGAAGCCGTGGGTTGCAATAAAGCTTCAAAAGAGGGATAGTCTACTGGCTCAAGAGGAAAATTTCTTGTATATATGCTGCACCATGTAGATATGTTGTACAGATGCATTTGAAAAAAAAGAAAAGAAAAAAAAAGAAAAAGATGCAAAAAGAACTCCAAAAAAGTGGTGGGTCGGATTGAAAATTTAATAACCCCACCGGAGTGTATATAGTCCAATAAAGCAAAAGCTTATGGTATCCATGTTACATCTCATGAAGCTTGCAGCGGGAGACTTAGCTACACTGGTTGAGCTCCCAAAAGTCTATACTTCTTCCCCCTCTTCTTGAGCCAGTTGCACTTGAACTTAGAAGGGAATACCCCGCTTCTCGAGGAAAGAGTTGCTAGACCGAGGCATTAGAGTTACCAGGTTGGGGGAGGTTGTTTCTTTGTTACTTCTGAGGTGGGGAGCTACATATCACTTACACTGTACGAGTCAGATTCATAGTCGTAAGAGTTTGCGTAGGAGTTGAAGTATTTCTGACCTGGCTATTGAGGAGACTTGGACAGAGTTTTGGGATTCTCGAGGACTGTTGAATTTCAAATTTGGTTCTCATTAAGGTTCCGACCGCACTAAAATTCCTAAGGTCCGACTTAAGCTCCAAACTTTGATTTTGTAAAGACAAGTTTGATGATTGAACTAAATCCAAGTTCTTCTTTTTCTTTTCTTTCTTTTTCTTTTTACACTTATTGCATAAGTGTTTGCTAGGGACTAGCAAAGGTAAAGTATAGGGGGATGATGAATCCACACTTCATCATCTTTATTCTATCATTTTGGCACTAAAAATCCTAGCAAATGCCTGTAAATATCATTAATTCCATCATCTTAGCATTCATGCATGTGCATCTATTTAGTGTATAAATTACTGTAATTAAGGCCAAAATTATAGAATAAATAAAGAAAAGAAAAAGAATAAAATATTGTAAATATTTTATGACCCGAAACCCCGAGACCTAGGCATCTTGAGGAATAGGTCGACAAGGAATAAAGTAGGGGGAGATAAGGTCAGAAATACCGTGCAAAATACCTACACATTCTATTCATTCTTTATTCATTTTGGGACCTATTTTTGATTCCACTTTTTATACATCAAATAAAGAAACTTTGTACATGAAAGTTGTAGATAAATTAATAAAGAAAAATACAAAATTGATTTCACTGAAAAATAATGTATAGATAAAAAGTTATGGTCTGAATAAAATTCCAAAAAGCCAACTTCCCAGACCCGTATCTCATAAATAAAAACTCCAAATGCAGCATACTCACCTTTAATTGCATATAGAAGAAAATAAACTATCTAATGGCGGTGGTTTCGCATTTGGCGGAGCTACGGTTTGAAAGTTGAGTTTTGGACCCATATTGTATAATTGTACAGATTAAAATATTCAATATATTATTTATTTATTATTTTAATAATTTTACATTTTTATAATTTTGTAAATATTATTTATAATATATATGTGCATTAAACTAAGAATAAAAATGCAAAGAAAATACCAAATAAAAATACTTGTATAAAGAATACATAGGTAAACTGCCTATACATATACCTAGACAAAACACTCTTATATTTTATATACAAAATAAATCAGAAAAATAAAATAAAAATACATTTGTGTCCATACAAGTATCTTATAATTTTAGAAAATAATCAATACAAATAATAAAAATAAAATACATAAAATAAAAATCAGATATTTAGATACATAGGTATTATACCTATATAAGGTTAAAAAGGTAACTTATAAAAATATACCTCCTACAATTAATAAAAAATCAAAATAAAATACTACATAAAATTCTAAGCAATTTTCATTTTATAACTTTTATTAAATTCGGCCTTTTTCTATTTTTTATTGAATTTATAAAACATTTATGCGAGGTTTTTCCTGATTGGTCCACGTGGACCAATCAGGAGACGGCCCCAGTTGACCCAGGTCAACTGGTCGTCCTCCCCACCTACCCCTGTCAGACGACCTAGTTTTTTGGCATTTTTGGCGATTTTTTCTAGGTCGATTCTTTCACTATTTCATCTCGATTCCTTCTGTGATCTTCTTCATCGACCATCTCTCTTGCCCGCCGGGTGTTTACATCGGGCCATGGATCACTGAGGCGCTCCAGATCCCTTGGTCTTTGGACCCCTGTCGCCTCGGGTCAACCCACTTAAAACCAACCCCCATCTTTCGATTCGAATTCGAACACCTTCGGTCCACCCCTCGCGCCTACTCCGAGCTCCAGCGCTTCCTGGAGGTGACAGCTCCACCGCGAAGCCTTCAGCCAAGGCAGCCGAGGTCGGAGGCGTCTCCACCACCTTCCGCAACTCCGGCGGTTGAGGTAACCTTCCCTCCGGTCTACACCGTCGAGGAAGCCATTTCATCCTTTTATTTTTCGTGCATTAGCTTAGTCTGAGTCTTAGGAACGAAAGCCCTCAAGAAATTTTGAAATCCATCGTGTGATTCGCCTAATCGCCCATCCTCGCCGGAGCGCACCTCCGGCCACCCATCGCCACTTCGCTTCTCGCATCGATTAGGTCCACTCAAGGTCCAGGCACTTTGCCCTGGACCTTCTAATACTTTTTGCAGGTCCAAGCACCATCATTGAAGCCTGGAGGCGAATCTGGAGCTTCGCCGGAGCTAGCGGAGCTCTGTAGCTCCGCCGCCCTTCAGCGAGCCCCTCGGCCATCGCCGGGGCTTTTTGCCGCCACCAGTCGCTAGAGGAGGACCAGGGGACGCTCCACGTCCATTTTGAAGCCCTGACTACGCCGGAGGACGACGATCTGGAGCGGCGAAGTTCGCCTCACCGGCGTCCTTCGTCGTTCTTCCTCATCGACTCCCAACCGTCGGATTGAGGAGCTCTTCCAGGTCGAGCAGCCGCCGTTGGATCGCGCCCCGTCGCCACCGTCCGATCATCCCCAGATGATCTAATCTCAGCCGTCCGAGCGAAGCGTCGTCGACCAGTTGGATTCACGCCACGTGTATAAGTGAAGACCGGTAGCCGTTGGATCCACGCGCCGAGGGTATTTTGCAATCCAACCCTCGCGCCTTTTGTATTTATTATTTAGTATTTAAACTTTTGTCTGTAGCGTAAAAACTTTGGTTTATTTGCACAAACACCCCTGTACTTTTTATATTTGCATCCAGGTCCTTCGCCACGTCACCTCACGTGACCTGTACACGTGAGGTGTGGGCATTTTGCAGAAGGACCCTTGGCCTTTATTGTATTTTGTTTTAGTACCAAAATTTCACTTTCAAGTGTTTTATTTTTGGACTTTTTGCATGTAAGCCCTCAGAGTTTTGAGATATTACATTTCAGTCCTCGCCAGGCGCGTGCGAGTCATGCGCCCTGGTGGGAAAATTGCTAAGGTACCCAGGCGGGTTTTGTAATTGTGTTTTAGTGCTATAAATCGAATATTCAGTTCAATAATTTGTGGAAAATTTCATGTGAGCCCCTGGATGTTTTCTAAATTGCATAAATACCCCTGCCAGGACTGTTTAATGTTCGGATGCTTGTTGTTATTATTTATATTATCATTTTAAATCCAAAAATTCCACAAAAATAGGCTTAAGCTCATGGACACTTGTGCTTTGACGCTATCACTTTAGTTTTTGATTTTATTTTATTTTTATATTTATTAAAAATCAAAAACATGCTTTTTGTGTACTGTCTAGTTTAGAAAATGCCAAAAAAATATTAAAAGCCCTTTGAAAAATTACAAAAAAATTACCTACTGTCTATTTTATCCTATTTTAGTGTCAGTCCAAAAATCACTAAAAATCTCAAAAGAAAAACCTTAAAATTTCGAAAAGACTCAAAAACTTCAAAAAAAATCTAAAAAATCAAGGAAAACTCCAAAAAATACAAACTCAGCTCCTCTTTGTTGTATATTTCAGTAGCTTTATTTGAAAATTAGTGTGAAAAATTTTGATTGCTGTTTGATAGTTTTAAATTCCCATTTTATTCACAACCAGCTCTTGTTTCACTGTTTTGACTTATTTAAGTATTTAAAAATACTAAAAACACCTTGAAAAATCCCCAAAAATCACAAAAACAGTAAAAAATCCTAAAATACCAAAAATAATTTATTTCTGAATTTTTGGTTATTTTTGCACATTTTTATAGATATTTTACCTTGTCTTTTATTCCATTGTCTTTAAATTTCAATATTGAAAAAGAAAAAGAAAAATATGAAATATAAAATTAAAAAAATCAGAAAATTAAAAATCAAAATATAAAATTAAAAATTGAATTAAAAATTAAAAAAATTAAAAATTAAAAACCCACAAAAATTGTATTTGCTTGCTTGCTTAGTGTAGACACATCACACACATACTTGTGCACACATTTTTGTGAATTACCCTGTTTGCTCCCTGTGTTCGAACTCTCTGCATACTTGTCACTATACACCATTTGTGCAGAGTTAAAAATAAATTTTAACTCCACATTATTTCTAAGTTATTGATCTTTAGTGTGGGTTAATTGTTGACTTTAATCGAGATTTGTGTGGTTGACACTTCGACTGAGTTCACGCTTTGTGTTGAACTTAAGACCACCTGATTTCGGTTAAATCAGCTGGCTCCTCATTGGTCCACGTAGGCCGCAAACGGACAAAATAGGGACACTTATTCTGAAATTAATTATTTAGCCTAATAAATGATTTTATTAATTTTTGCTTATGAAATAAAAAATGTTTATTAAATAATGTAGTATTTGTTTCTGATTTTTATTTATTTTTTTGATGTATTTTATTATGGATTTATTTTCATAATGTGTTTATAAGTGTATTTACATGTATTTTGTGTATTTTATTTTTATTTGTACATTTTATTTTATTATTTAATTTTCTTATTTTATAAAATTATAACTTATTTTTGTGAGTGTAGATATATTTTTATTAATTTTTATGAGCTTAATTACATATTTAAATAAATAGGTGTATGTGGTATATAGGTATTGTAATAGGTATTCTACTTATATTTCGTATATCTTGTATTTATTTAATGTATTTCATTTGTTTTATTTTGGATTTACATTTTCTAATAAATTTTATGTAATATTTACAATATTATAAAAATATGAAAGAATAAAATAATTTAAAGAATTTATTTCTCTTTTATTTATACACATATAGATCATAGGTATTTCATCTATGTTTTGAGCTAGTTTTATTCTATTCTCCTTTTCTTTTTAGGTTTAATTCTAATTTTAATGTACACATAAGTTATACATAATGTCTGCAAAATTATAAAAATATGAAGTTGTAAAATAATAAGTAATGAATAAATTGGATATTTTAATCGATATTATGTACAATAGGGGCCCAAAACCTAACTTTCACAGATAAACTCTAAAAATTATGAAACCAATTTTATTAAATAGTTCTTGGAAGCTATATACAATTAAAGGTAATTTTAGGTAATTTTGAGTTTTTATTTGCAAGATATGGGTCTGTGAAGTTGAGATTTTGGCTTTTTATTCTGTGTATAAAATGTACGATGTATATTATTTTTGTACACACTCAATCTTGTATTTTTATTCACATTATTATCTACAACTTTCATGTACAAAATTTCCTTATTTGATGAATAATTAATTAAATACAAAATAGGTGTCAAAAATGCATAAATGATTGAATAAATAAATGAGGTATTTATTGTATTCTTGTCCCTTATCTCCCCCTACTTTATTCCTTGTCGACCAATTCCCTTCTGGCCTTGGTCTCAGGGTTAGGGTCATAAAATATTTGCAATATTTTATTCCTTTTTCTTTTCTTTTCTTTATTCTATAATTTTGGCATTAAAAACCTTATTTTATGTACAATAAATACAATAAGTGATGAATGCTAATATGTACAAATTGATGTTATTTACATGCATTTGCTGGGGTTTTTAAGGCCAAAATGATAGAATAAAGGTGATGAAATGGAGATTCATCTCTTAATAGAACTCATCTGTGCGTTCTTTCGTAATCCCAACAAACTGGTATCAAAGTCATGTTCTGTATGGATCATCAAGCAAGATGACGATGCATAATCTGAAGATCGAGAAGTTCATAGGAAGAATGGATTAAGTTTACGGCAGATCAAGATGCACACCCTTCTAAAGAAATAGGGCGTCTGAGCATCATTGGATTAGGATTAAGTGAAGGCACTCAAACCCTCTGAGTTTACAATGTAGGAAGAGAAGACACACTCAAAGATCATGTTGTGATTAGCAAATGAGATCGATGTGAAGGTTGATGATGAGCATCCTACGACTGGTGTGAAGTTGAGACTCGAAGTCTATACATTACAAGTCTCTGACCAACAAGTTGCTCTTGAAGCAACGTCTACTCTCTATACATGTAGGAAGGTACATCTCTTAAAGAACATTTGGATTACTTAAAGTTATTGTTGATGGATTTGAGAAACATAGATGTTAAGATTGAAGATGGGGATGCTACCTTGATTTTGCGGTTTCTCTTCCATTATCGTATGAGAATTTGATTCAATCATTTGTTGTGGGAAGAGAATTGATAACCCTATAGCAAGTTCGTACGAGTCTACATACACGTGAACTTCGGCATATGGCTATTGGGAACAGGACTTTAATGTTGCAGGTTTCGTTATGACTCATGAAAAGAGTCACATTGATTCTGGCTATGCGAGAAAGGGAAAACATAAGTATAAGAATCACAATTCTAAGGACATCTGCAACTATTTTAAGAAATCTATGCATTGGAAGAAAGACTGGCTAAAGAAGGCCACAATTACTGTATTCTCATTGTCACAGATCAGAAGATGACGGATAACACGTGTATTTTTTTATTCAGGTTGTTCTTGACTATCAATGAAGATTGGTTTTGTCTCTATGAGAAGAAAGATGGCAAAAATGCCATCATGGGTAATGATGCAACGTGCAAGGTTATAGGGATTGTATATGTCAAGATCAAGATGCATGATGGAGTCATGAGGATGGTGATAAAAGTATGTTGTGTTCCTGATCTGAGAAAGAACCTACTATCCCTTGGAGTCTTGGACTCTAAAGGATATAGGTATAATATTGAAGGTGAAGTCATGTAGGTTGCCAAAGGCAAAATGGTTATCAAAAGATCATATATGTCTTGTAGGGTCCACAATTCATGGGAGTAAATTCAAACATTTTTTGGACTTGCTTAATGTCGATAGTTGGCAGTAGCCTTAAGGAGGGGTTGGTGCGACACGTGATGTTCGGCAAAGCTTCTCTAAGGATAAATTTCAAGGTGGATATTACTTATTTTTTTCTTTGAATCCTACTATCTGAATTTCAAGCAACAATTTTTTTCTGCTACCTGAGAATCTAACCCTAGTGGAGTCTAATAGTATTTAATTCTGTTAGTTGAGAAGTCAACTCATGGTGGAGTATACTAATGGTTAATTCTGCTATCGAGAATCATTCCCAGTAGAGTCTAGTAGTGGCTAATTTGCTATATAAGGATGCAATTCAAGGTGGAGATTATTGATATGACTTGAATCCTTACTATTTGTTGGGTTGGAGTGATGATGTGGTTGATCTCCGTCTTGTCGTATGATTGGCTGAGAATTGTTGGGTCGTATTGCTAAGATACCCATTCTTCCTCCAAAATCTTGATTGGTTGAGAGATATAGGGCTAGATTGCTGAGATGTATGACCCGCCTCCTAAATCTTGATTGGTTGAAAGCTGACGGGTTGGATTGCTGAATACAATTAGTATTCTTCTATTGTAGAATAAAATGGGCCCTAGGGCCAACTGTATCCTCATCCCATCTTTGTATCTTTTAGTATCGTATGTACTCTCTCTTCTTTTTGCACATAGTGAAACTTGATCATCGTCGCCCAAGGGCATAACCTAGTTACTGGTGAACCTTATAAATTTGTGTGCTTATGTCTTGCTTGATAGATCTTGTTTGTACATACTTCCATGATTCACAACATATTGATTGTATGAAACTGATCAAGGGTTATACATGAATATCCATTGATAAAGAATGGTAAACTAGTCAATTTATATAATTATGTTATTACTATATCAAATTCATTATAAGGAACTAATTACTACCATGTTGTTTAGGCTTTGCTGGCGATTCAAACTTGCCGACAAATAAGCAAAACCCTTATCATTACGCAGATGCAACCATCATTGATAGCACACCTAGGGTGGAGCATTGGGCTGGGCCGGCTCGAATCCGATCCTGGCCCGACCCGCAAAAGCCCGGACTCGATCCGAATCCGATGTACAAATGGGCCAGGCCCAGATCCTCATTTTTCAAAAATATTATGCTCGGGTCAGGCCAGGCCCGAACTCGAAGTACAAATGGGTCGGGCCCGGGCCCTCATTTTTCAAAATATCATATTAAAACTAAATCAGGGGACACGGATTTATAGTCACAATACATCCAATATTTCCTTCATCTATCAATAATGATATTATATCGTAACAATACATCCAATATTCATGTGTTATAGATGAATTATATACATAACAATAAATTGGAATCAAAATAAGTACGGGTTGAGCCCGGCCCGATCCCGCAGGCCTTGGGCCGGGCTCGGGTCCTCTGTTTGCTGAAAAAAGCAGACCTCGAACCGGTCCAAGGCCCACGGAAAATTAATGGGCTCAGGCCGGACTTTCCCGGGTTGGGCCGGGTCGAGCCCAAGCTCCACCCTAAGCACAGTACCATTACTGTTGCCAATACAATATTATTATTATCGATGATGAAATTATCTACAGTAGATTGTTGGTCTAACCAACAACAATGTTATTTAGCGTTTTGCATGTTGTCAATGTTGTTTATTAACTAGAATGATTTTCAAATTGTCAATGTGGGAATAAAACCACAATGATTTGAAATAATAATTTTAATGTAGTTTTAAACTTTAAAACATTCTAAATGATGAACATTAAAAGTTCGTAGGATGGAATGTGAGTTCATATACTCTGGAATGTATGCATGATAGCTACGAGGTCAATCTGGAAGCAACAGGGGATGACCTCAAGGTCATCGACCATGTAATACGAGATGAGTATGGTAAGGAGTCGTGGACAATGTCAACGACATCATTGGCACTCATGACATGAACAACATTGAGCTCATCGTACTTAGGCTTCATTTAGTTGCAAGGTTGGGTAGGGTTGGATTGGCCCAACTCGAGGTACTCTTCCTTCCAACCCTCTCAATCCTCCTCACAGTTTACTATTCACAGGAGTCCCCCAACCCAACCCAACCCTGCAACCAAACGAATCCTTAACCTGTTTGGTTGCTGGGTTGAGCTGGGTTGAGGTACCCCTGTGAATAGTAAACTGTATCCCTGTGAATAGTAAACTGTGAGGAGGATTGACAGGGTTGGAAGGAGGGGTACACCAGTGTACCCCAACCCAACCCAGTCCAACCCAGCAACCAAACAGGCCCTTAGGGTTGTTCATGGGCGAGTTTACACCCCATTTGCATATAACTTGATGATAATCTTGCTACATGGTGAAAGGGTCATCCTGTCTTGATAAAATAATAATCAATTGAAGCAATTATCTGTTGTATCACTACAAGAAATTGGACCTAAGGTAACGAATAATTTGACTATTCGTTGTTATATCTTTCGATGTTAAAGATATAACAACGAATATTATTCATTACCAAATGATCTTTTGTACTTGTAATTAACAACGAATATCATATTCGTTGTTTAAGTTCCATATAAAGATGATTTTTCGTTGAATTATTCGTTAAAATTCACGCTAATTGTTGCTATATTTAGCAACGATTAGAAGATCTAAAACGACAACGAATACTCGTCGTTATATGATTCGTTGCGAGGAATATAGCGACGAATACCATTATTCGTTGTGAATTTAAAGAAGTAAGCAACAAATAATACTCGTTGTTATTTATTTAACAACGGAAGATATGACAACGAATATTAAATTATTCGTTATCTTAGGTCAATTTTATTGTAGTGTATGAAAATAATGAAGAGTTATATATGGATATCCATTTATAAAGAATGACAGACTAGTTAGTTTCTACAATTATTTTATTAATACATCAAACTAATTATACAGAACTAAGTACTACTAAGTATGTTAGGCTTTGTTGGCGGTTTAAAATCATCGATAAATGAGCAAAACCATTATCATTGTGTGGATGCAACCACCAATGATAGTATACCATTATTACTAACAATACACTATTACTATTATCGATGATTAAATTGCATAGAATAGGACTATGCAGGCTGTTGGTCTAACCAACAACAGTGTTATTTCGTGGTTTGCATGCTGTCGATGTCATTTATTAACTAGAATGATTTTGAAATTATCAAGGTGGGAATAAAATCATGATGATTTGCAAATAATCAATTTTAATATATTTTTAAACTTCGAGATATTCTAAACGATGAACTTTAAAAATAGTAGGGTGGAATTTAACATGCTCCAATTTTCATCAATGCAAGGTAATATTTTTTAGATAATTTTATATTTTTATTATATTTTTATTAAATTGATGCAAGAGGAATCAATTTATTTTGAGTTGTACAAGTATAGATATAAAAGTTTGAAGTTTATGTATATTCATGGGTAAATGTGTTCTTATGATTTTATGTATGTTACATGATCTTTTTATAAATATCCTTATTTGTCGTACTTTTAATTGAGTCGACTGAGGTCTACGATCTTGATGTTTGGATGAGGATCGTGAACAAGTCTTTGGAGACGTCCTTGGACCTTTTTACTCTGATTCTTTGGAAAACTTGTACTTGCAAGCACTCATGCATTATGCCCCCTTCTTATTTATTTTTGTTATTTTCTTTTGCAAATTTAAGTATGTTTAATTATTAATTCATGATTATTATTTACAGACATGTAATTGTAACATTGCTATATTAATGCATCCGTGGATATATTTGTTAAGGGATTTTGATTGATCATCAGTTCTTAGGTGCTTGAAACCTAGATTAATCACATGGTTGGAAGCTCGTCAAAGGAGAAGGGTAAGTTCTAAGGTATGAAAGGAGACGATGAACTGTTGGCAAAGCTCTTTGGCCATAGATCTAGTTGACCTGAAATCGAAGTGATGATGCAATAATGAGAGGTAGAACTGTCTAAGGGAGATTAGATGAGTGCGAGGATGGCCATGAATCAAAGTCAAAATTAACCTAGGCACCATGTGTGTCCTAGTTGAGGGAAGATGGAGGAAGAAGATGGTACGACATGATCGCAACACGTAGCATGCTAATAAAATTCCAAACATATTAAATATTTGTAAAATTAAAACAATGTATAGATGGCCTCAAATAAAAAAGGGTGAAACATGAAAGTTGCTTATATTAGTATGGTCGATAATTTTATAGAAAGAAGTTCTTTGCAACTCAGTCATATGGACATGATATGGTTTATGGATCATTATTTTAACTATGTTGTACATGTATTTTTTGTTTTAAAATTTTATTTTTTTATTTTAAATAAAATATTCATTGTTTATGTAATTATGATTATAAAATATATTAGGTATATATTCATACTTTTTTTGCTTTTTTATATTCTCGTATACATAAGAAATAAAAATCACAAGAGTTTATGCAAGTATATGTGACATATTCACAACCTCTCTACGTTATTTTATATTTTAAAATGAAAATGTATGACTATTTTTTTTATCCTCAGAAGTTTTTGCTTGGAAGATTTTCATCATTCGTACGAAGCAATCAGGTCTCAAAGATTTCATACCATCATGGGACGAAAATGTATGACTAAGAGTAATTTATAAAATGAAATAAAGTAAAAAGGAATTGAAACATAATTTGTATAAACTACTAAAAATCAGAACATAGTTTGGTCTATATTTTCGTAGCACTTTTTACAAATTAATGTGTATGTCGTCATACTCATTCCTTTAACTCAATTATTTCTGTAGCATCTTTACACATTATTTTTATTATGATATATATTTTAAACGTATTTTGGGTATATTTGTAGTTATAGATAAATAATGATAAAGCATTTCTACATTAGTAAGGATGAAAAATTATGCTTTCTCATAGGTTTAGAGAAATTTAGACATTATCAGTGAGGGGAGATTTGTTGGGTGGATTCTCTTCGACGAGGGCATACTGTGCTTTATCTACTTATCAACTTTGTGTTTTCTCCACTATTTTATCTATACGGAAAATCGATTCCCATCTTATATTTCATCAATGTCGATACAACTATGGTCGTTCTCCTATCCTTTTATCACTATGTTGCATGTGTATGAACTTTGTCTAATTGTAGTTTTTACTAGAACCGCTATCTATGTTTTACAATTTTAGTAGACTTTATGTATGGTAGTCATTGATTGAATAAGAAGTAGATAAATATGTCAATAATCATAACTACACATGATCCTAATCATCAACTCCTAAATCACACATAATTAAACTCTAACAACCATATCTAATATAACTAAACTATACCATCCAGGCATCCATGACTTTGTTTAACAATCGAAAGAGAATTAAGAATAACTAACAATTATCTCATCTTATCCATGCAAATTCTATCTTTCCTATTAATAAAAAAACGAGGAATAACCTCTCTTATCCTTGCTCTCAACATACCCTAACTAAACGACTATAGATTCTATCTACATTGTATTGATAACAAAATGAACACCATTTATTTTTTAAAATTTTAATCGAATATTGATCGAATGAAGTATCAGGGAGGGAGGGAAAGGATGGATTCAACTGATGAACACCATTTTCATCGATCGAAATTGAGTTAAATCCAAACCTTCTAATTTTTTTGCTGAAAAATATTTATGCACCGAAGGATAATGGATTAAGATGGATTACGAATAAGTGTGATCAAATCCAACATTATTTCATTCTTGTGAAAAATGAGACGGGGTGCTAAGTTAGCTCCTGTACACATTTTACCCTCCCACCCCTCCCCCCCCCTCCCACACACACATACACGCACGCGCGCACACACACACATATATGGGTTAAATGGGGCTGCCCCCTGGGAGTAGCCAATTTGGCTACCCCCCACCCATATTTTCCCTCATTTTTTTATTTCTTTGAAAAATAAAAATTTGTATATTCATCACTATATCCCTTTAACATTCTATTAAAATTTCGTCAGAAACAGAGACTCCTAGGCCCTCCATCCAGACGTCATTTTTTTAACGGTCGCAGGATTTTTTAAATCGACCCTGTTTGGATGGAGGCCGTAGGAGTCTCTGTTTCTGACGAAATTTTAATAGAATGTGAGAGGGATATAATGATGAATTTATAATTTTTATTTTCCAAAGAAATAAAAAAAAGGGATTTTTACCCGGCAGACCCTGTAATCTTTTGCAATTACCGCTACGACCTTCGAAACATCGTAATTCCTCCCTAGACCCCGTAAACTTGTAAACCTTTACCCTACAGACCCTGCGGTTAACCACCATCCATGTAGCCGTTAAAACTAACCGAATTATGTTATATTCTTTTATATAATACCCATTTTAGTTATCAAATTTACTATAGGTGCCATCTCCTCAGCTAAGCAGCCCCCCGTTGAAGCCCCTCCACCCCCCGTCGCACGTCGGTTGAATCTCCTCCTCCCCTACGACCCGTAGCCACCCATGCGAAGCCGCTGCCTGCCGGTTGGAGCCCCTGCACCCCCACCTGCGCTCCTGCGAAGCCCCTCCGTCAGCCGATTGAAGACCCTCCTCCCCTGCGATCCCCAGCTGCCACCGCTGCGAAGGCCCCGACCCCATCGCCCCACCCCCGCGGACCCCATTGCCCCTGCCCCCCTACAGCGGCCCCCCTGCCGACCCATCGCACACCCCCGACGCCATCCCCCCCACCACCCCCTGACCCCATCGCCCACCCCGCGTCCCCTGTCCCATCTCCCTCGCCCCCTACAGCGTCGCCCCCCTGCCGACCCCATCGCACACACCCGACGGCATCCCCCCACCACCCCCAACCCCATCGCCCACCTCGCCTCCCCTACCCCCATCACCCCCCTGCGGCGTTGCCCCCCATCGCCCGCCCCACTGCCCCCATCTCCAATCCCCAACCCAATCGCCCACCCCGCCTCCCCTGCCCCCATCGCCCCCCTGCAGCGTCGCCCCCCATCGCCCGCCCCCTTGCTCCCATCGCCACCCCCCTGCGGACCCCATCGCCCCCTTAAGCCAGCGCCTTCCCAACACCTCCCCTGCGCCTCCCCAACACCTCCCCTGCGAAGCCACCGTCCCTGGAAGCGCTTCCCCTCCCCCAACCTGGCGACCTCCAGCCCAACGCTTCCCCTCCCCCAATCCGGCGACCTCCAGCCCGCTACCTCCCTACGAAGCCACCAGTCGCCCACCTGCTTTCTTGGGTTCAAGTCCAGAGGTCCAACGCCGTGGGAGGGAGGCTGTCGATAGGGGAGCTCAAATGAGAATAGATTATTTTTTCTTCTTGATAAATTTTAGCGGTTCGATCGTAGCTTGGTTAGATTAACCCATTTTTAACTCAAGGAAGTTAATTCTAGATATGTCAATTTAACAGCAGGGTTCGTGGGGTAAGACGGAGCAAGTTTACGGGGTCTAGGGAGGAATTACGATGTTTCGAAGGTCGTAGCGGTAATTGCAAAAGATTACAGGGTCTGACGGGTAAAAATCCCTAAAAAAATGAGGGGAAAATAGGGGTGGGAGTAGCCAAGTTGGCTACTCCCAGGGGGCAGCCCCATTTTACCCTATATATACATACATGCATATATATATATATATATATAGGAAATATTTCAAATGAGGTGCACCTTTCCTGGATGCATGGAAAGCCACGTCAATTTAAGCATTTATTCTATTTATTTTACACATTCTAACTCCATAAATTTAATATTAGATATTAATATAATATGTATATCATGAAAAATTTATGAAAATATTACTATATTTGACATTAAAAGTTTGTTACAATATGGATGATTTATTTTACATAACTGTATAATCGTCAGTATTTTACAATATGTAGTTTAAATTTACAAAATTGCTACGTAATTTACAAATTCGGTAGTGGCTTTCTGAATTTCAGGAAAGACCCACCTCATTAGAAGGGCCCTATATATATATATATATATATATATATATATATATATTCAATGGGGTTGTCCCTAGTGGGAGCTAACTTGGCTCCCCCGCGTAATTTCATCCATTTTTTTATTTTTTTTTGAAAATTTCTTCCATGAATATTCATCATTATATCCCTACATTATGCTGCTCAAATTTCGTGCGAAATAGAGACTCCTACTGCTTCCATCTAGACAGTCATTTTTAACAGTAATGAAATCGCTAAAAACGACCCCGTCTGGTTGGAGGCCATAGGAGTCTTTGTTTCGCATGAAATTTTAATCACAAAATTTTAATGACATAATATGGGGATATATTGATGAAAATCCATATAAGGGAAAAAAAATAAAAAAAATCAGGCGAAATGGGGGGGAGGGGGGGCAAGTTAGCTGCCCCCTGGGGGAGCTAACTTGGCTCCCCCACATCATCTCGCTCATTTTTTTATTTTTTTTTTGAAAATAAAAATTGTGTAAATTCATTATTGTATCCTTATATTATATCACTCGAATTTCATCCGAAAATAGAGACTCCTGCGTCCTCCATCCAGACCGGGTCGATTTAAAAAATCATGTGACCGTTAAAAAATGTATGTCTGGATGGAGGTTGTACGAGTCTCGGTTTTACACGAAATTCGAACGACATAATATAGAGATATAGCGATGGATATTCACGGAAGAATTTTTCAAAAAAAAATGGATAAAATAGACGAGGAGAGCTAAGTTAGCTACCCCTTGGGGCAACTCATTTTCCCCTATATATATATATATATATATAAGATAGGGGAGAGGGATCCTACTCCATAAAGTAGGTAAGTTGCCTACTCCAATCTCATTTTTTGTCACTTCTTTTTATTTTTTTTAAAATACTTCTATGTACTTTCATAATTATATCCATCTAATATGTCATTCAAATTTTATCATAAACAAATACTCACATGTCCTCCATCCAGAACATATAATTTTATCAGCCTTACATTTGTTGTAATGGCCTTTTCTGGATGGAGGGCATATGAGTCTCTGTTTTGACGAAATTTGAATGACATAATAGAAGGATATAGTTATTAAATCCATGGAAGCGTTTTTCGAAAAAATAAAAAAATTGATATAAAATGAGAATGAAGTAGATAAGTTACCTAATGGATTAGGCTTTCCTCATACATAGATAGATAGATTATACATAAATACACATACATATATATAATTAAAGAAGGCTACACCCAAGGTGTAACCAACTCCCACCCAATTTCCCCTAATTTTTTTTATTTTTTGGAAAATAAAAATATATATACTCATCACTATATCCTCCTAATACATCATTCCAATTTCGTCAGAAACAGAGACTTATATACCCTCCATCTGAAGAGGGTCAATTTCAGCAATTCTGACACCGTTAAAATTTGACAGTCTTGATAGAGGGGGTAGAAGTCTTGAATCAGGTCGAATTTTTAACGACACCTTGATGACATATTGTGATCTAAATTTCAATAGATTTCATTTTAAAAAATATAAGAGAAAAAAGGGAAGAATATATAAGTTAGCTATATCTAGAAAGCATACTTCATTTATATTAATGTATGTATATGTATGTATGTATGTATGGGTGTGTGAGAGAGACCAACTAATTTGTAAAAGTCTCCTCTCTTCTTTCCGGTAATAAAGGCAGCATATTCGCATAAGCGAACCGGGCCTGCCAGTTAGCTGTGAGTTGTATCTTCTGACAGAGAGAGAGAGAGATCACTCCCGTTTCTTCAAGTCCTCTCTCTTCCTCGTGCGGTGCTCCGATAGCTCCAGTTGCAAGCTCCCACTCTCCCAATTAGGGTTTCCTCGGTCTGCTTCTCATCGATGGCTTCTCGTCGGCGTATGCTCAAGGTCATAATCCTTGGCGACAGCGGGTGAGTCGAGATCTGCCGATCCCATTCCAAAATTTTCGTTTCACGCCGTCGGGTACCTAGGGATTCGAGTCTGATTGGTCGATTTGGTGATTGCAGGGTTGGAAAGACGTCCTTGATGAATCAGTATCCTTCCATATTGTTCTTTCGTGGTGTTTTTGAAGAAATTTATGGTTTTGGCCTTAATATGAGGAATTTAGATATGTGAACCGGAAGTTCAGCAATCAGTATAAGGCCACGATCGGCGCGGACTTCCTGACAAAAGAGGTGCAATTTGAGGACAGGCTGTTCACGTTGCAGGTTAGGTTTGGTTGTTTAATATCCATTTTTTGGAATATTTTCTGAATCATGGATTTATGAATTGTTTTTTTTTTCTGTTGAGTGGTAATTTGGGTGTTTGGGATGAAAAAGAGATAATTAGTTATGGTGAATTATGCTATAGTAATCCGCTTTAGAAAAATCTGCGGTAAAATGTAAAAGTGTATCAATTATGCAAGTGTCGTTCACAAGTATGTCGATGAGAAGCAACTTTTGTTGCACACTAAATTAGTTGTTTAGAACACCAGGGGAGTGACCGTAGATAAAAAGGGCTTTCAGGATTACGCGTATGAAAAGATGTGTTTGTGAGATCTCAAATGCCGTGGATGAGAAAGGAATTGTGCATCCTGAGATAGACGGTTACATCCCATGATAAATTGTTCTTGTTTATGCAGAACAAATCTATGCTGCCTTTCCTTCTTCTGAGACTTATTAGGCTTGCTAAACTAGTGCTTTGTCTTTGTCAGTATTTTATGCATTGATCATGGTTCACTCTTGCCACTATCATTTCATGGCGAGTCACATGGAATATAGAACTGGATGTGTACTTACTGATCTGCATTATTAAACCTCTATTTTATTCGCTATTCATAGCACATTTATTTCTTGACCGCTTGTGTGTGGGTGTGTGTGCTGGGGGGGGGGGGCATTCCACTTTTTCTTTTTAACCGCAGGTGACAGTCTGGCCCAAAGATGAACATAAGGAGGCAGATTGAGTTAATGTTAAATGATATTGCAAAGAAATCCTATTTCAATAGCAGGTTAATTTTTTAGTAGAGTAATTTTGCTAATTGGAATATAGATTTGGAATAGTCTCATCCCACCAAGCAATTCCAGGATGACTTAGCTTATTCATCTAAATAAAGAGGGAAGTGGAACATATGCTCATTATCGAGGAAACTGGCCCTGACAACTTGTTGGGTTCGGGCCCAGATGGACCGTTGACAACCACCCAAAATGCTTAAGCCCAAGTTGACAAGTAGTAATCCCCATCACTTATAAATCACACCTGCACTTCGTGAGTTTTAGGTATGGTACTGATTACTAGTGAAGAAGGTGGGAGTGAAGTAGGGGGATTCCCATAGTTGAGGAACCAATGGCGGAGGAGCCAGGAGTGGGCATTCCACTTTTTCTTTTTAACCGCAGGTGACAGTCTGGCCCAAAGATGAACATAAGGAGGCAGATTGAGTTAATGTTAAATGATATTGCAAAGAAATCCTATTTCAATAGCAGGTTAATTTTTTAGTAGAGTAATTTTGCTAATTGGAATATAGATTTGGAATAGTCTCATCCCACCAAGCAATTCCAGGATGACTTAGCTTATTCATCTAAATAAAGAGGGAAGTGGAACATATGCTCATTATCGAGGAAACTGGCCCTGACAACTTGTTGGGTTCGGGCCCAGATGGACCGTTGACAACCACCCAAAATGCTTAAGCCCAAGTTGACAAGTAGTAATCCCCATCACTTATAAATCACACCTGCACTTCGTGAGTTTTAGGTATGGTACTGATTACTAGTGAAGAAGGTGGGAGTGAAGTAGGGGGATTCCCATAGTTGAGGAACCAATGGCGGAGGAGCCAGGAGTGGAGCAAGAGTGTCTAATCTCCGGTCTAATCTCAGGGCCGAATCCGGTTAGTTAACAGTACGTCCCACAAACTATACTCATCGGAGAGAGAGGCTTTTCGTCAATAGAACAAAGGGATATTGTCTGAACCAAGGACGAAGTCTAATGCCGGAGGGATGTTTTGGGGTATGGGTGTTACAACCTCCCCCACGCTCCGGGTAGCTTTTCCTCCAACATCTTTGTAGGGGTGGCTCCACCTCTCGGGTACATGTATGGTGTGAAATACCTTTCTACACGCTTTAGCCATCTCTCTGCTACATCTGAGCTTGTATTGCCCAAAAATTCTGGAACCTTCTCCTTGCGGTACTTTGAAAAGATGTCCTCTTGTCGCGGTGGCAGCGGCGAGGGGGGAGGAGGAGGTGGTGGCGGCGGTGGTGGATCACCATCTCCCCCACCCATTCCAGACCTGCCTTCGGACACAGATCTCAGCATTTAGGGTGCGTTTGGTTGTCGGGTTAGCCCGGGTTAAACTGGGAGAGGGTAAATCATTTTTGTGTTTTGGTGTTTGTATAGAGAGTTATGGGTTGAGTGGGTTTGTTGTGATGTGGTCGTGTTGAAGTTTGGAAAAGTGAGTAATTATTGTGGTTGATTGTATTAAAGTTTAGAAAAGTGAGTAGAAGTTGAGTAGCTTATCATTTTTAGATGATATGATGATATAATATATTATTTTTTGATAGAATAGATGAAAGAGAAATGATTTAGGAGAGTGGGCCCCACAAGTGAGAGAAATAGTGGGTTTGGAGGGGTAAACTCCCCCAAGGGGGAGGGGGGTTAAACTCCCAATCGAGCATGGCCTTAGAGAACCCATATGAGCGTCGGAGAAAGGGTTAAGACCAGTCCGGTTAATTGTGAGGCTTGGTTAATGGGCATTGAAGGGTGGATGGGTGGAGAGTTGATGGACAATATTGGTGACTTCAAGGAGGAGCCAACCTGCAATGATGAGAGATTGACGGCCTCATTCGTGGATGTTATCATTCCATCTGGGCAACTGTGGCCTGATCGCAATCTGGTCTTGATAGTCAAGTGTTGCAGTAGAAGGTTGTGTGTTATCAAATCATCTACATTTGAGGACAGACCTTTTAAAGGTAGATGTTGATGTCATCTTTTGTAAGGTTCATACGTCGGTGTTTTTGGTTCTTGGACTTCTTGGGTCCGTTGTGATTGGAGTCTCCAATAGATTATCACATGTTGACTTTGTGGATGTTGTAGTGGATTTTGATGAGAACCCAAGTAATATGATTTTGGCAATGGTGTTCTTCAAGTTGGGGTGCTCGAGCTTTCTTGTGAGAGCGATGGGTATGAAGAATGAGGATGTACTTTATGACTTGGAAAACTCACCCATTGTGGATGCATGGAGTGATGGACTAGAGGATTATTTAGTGGCAACTCCAATGCGATGGCATCCCTACCTTGGTAAGTACAATTAGTGTTCTGATCTCATTGAGGAGACTTTAGGATCAAGGTTTTAAAAATCGAACCGGACATCAAACCAGACATATTGGTTTTTGGTTTTTATGGTCGAATCAATGGGATCGATCGGTTGAACCAATGATGACATCAACAGTTTGGAAAAATCAGAAAAGACTGAACCATTGAATTGTTGGTTCGGTTCATATGGTTCAACCGGGTTGAACCGAGTTTGACAGGTATATCATACAAATTAACATGAAAAATTCTATATCATATTTTCGAGGGTTTGTTCACTCGTGTCCTTCAAGTTTTCCAATAACACTTATACCCATTTTTTTTACATTTACATGTATGCCCTTATCTTTTTACATAATACATAGTGATGGCTTTTTATTAGTACACTTGTATTCTTATATTATATCAACATAAGGATAATATTGTGATTTTTTAAGAATATAGGAGCACATGTTAAATAGCTTAAAATAAGGGGTATAAATGTTATTAAAAAACTCAAAAGGGCATAATAAGCATATTTCGTAAAATTCATATAAATGCATACATGTGATGTATGCAATCGACAATTTTAAAACTAACTAAACTCTAATTAATGACAGATATTATTAATTTAATGCTTCTCATAGTATGACTACGATAACTTTTTCGTTTGTTGTTGTTGGAAGTAGACAATCTCATACACGATGTGGGAGAAAAAAGCATTGCACATGTGACATGAAGGAAGCGACGAAAATGAATAAGTGACATATGCGGAAGGATAAGAGATAAGGGAATATATAATACGGGTTAGAATGAGACTAGATTATGAATATTTTTAAAAGTTTGCATTTTGTTAAATTTTTTAAAGTTATTTTTTTGGAAGGATAAGAGATAAGGGAATATTATTACTATAACTATGGGTTAGAATGAGACTAGATTATGAATATTTTTAAAAGTTTGCATTTTGCTAAATTTTTGAAAGTTATTTTTTTTATCAAAAGATGTTTGGTTGGACCAGTAGTTTGGTTCAATTGGTTTAACTGGGTTTGAGTGGTCCAAACGGTTTTTAATCAGTTTTGATTGATTTTTATTTTCTGAATAAAAACTGGTTGTTGGATCATTTTTCTTCAGACTCTTGGTATAACTGATTGAACCGGACGATTCGGTTCGGTTTTTAATTCCTTGTTTAGGATTACTGCAGGGGAGTATTCCAATGTTGAGGACATATGTGAGTTTTGTGACATGAGTCGCAGTTTAGTTGTCCTAGTTGTAGGTGTCGATTGCCTTTGAAGGTCCTGAGGTAGTGAGCATGGTATCCATATGGAAATAGCAGAAAAATGGGGATTCATCCTTGGGTTGGGGGTTGTCTCCCTAATGAGGTAGGTTGTTGCGGAGATGATATCTATCGGAGTAGTTGTCAGAGATTGCTTTATTACAATAATATAAGCTGGAACATTGTGATATGAGGATCAAATGTCTATAGGGGATCAGGTTGACATCTTACCTATGGGGACATACTACTTGTTGGAGCATTCGTTGTATATGCCCATTGTGTTGTAGCAGGGTAAATGGATCCTGGAGGAGATCCATTTACCCCATCCAGTGTTTAGTCCCACATCGTCCAGTGGTGGGACTTGGAGGCTCTGGAGAGGCTATATAAGGAGCCCCAGACCTCCTGTACTCATTGAGAAAGTTCAATAGAATATCCGCCCCTTTGAGGGCTTCTCCCGTGGTTTCATCCCGCTCCTCACGGAGTATGGTTCCGCGTAAAATCATGGTGTTTCCATGTTGATGTTTCTTGTTCTTATGCTCTGTTTATCATTATCGCTTCCGCTTTCTATTTATAACATGGTATCAGAGTAGGTCGATTCTCGAGAGTTTTTCTTTCATGTTCGTTTGTAATATGTTCGAGAATCGTTTTATGTTGAAGATTATTTTTTCTGTTCGAGAGTTTTTGTTTAGAGTTCTATGGAACCCTAGATCGGCAATAGCCTCGTGCAGGCCTCCATCTCCCAGGCGCAGGAGACCTAGCCCCATGTTCACAGCGACGCCGTCTCGCCTGTCTGTCCAGTCACCAGGCGGCATCCCCAAGCGATACGAAATCGCCAGTCCCCCAGCGGATATTCAGACTCCAGTGAATATCTACAACGACATCTCCCGCTGGCGCTCAACATCCACGCGCTCGATCCTCCAGATCGACGATGATCCCCATTGCGGCATCTCTACCTTCAGCCCTCGTCGCCAGGAGGATGACCCGGCGGCAACGATGGCCGCTCTTCTGTGGCTGAGGGCGAACTCGCTAGCATCAACAAGACGACGCAGCAACACCCTCTCGACATCCTGCGGGTGATACCCTCGCGCGCGCCCTCCAACAAAGCGTGCACGGCACGCACACCCTCCAGCCACGATCTAAAGATCTGAAGATCCCGCTCCTCGTGCCTCCTTTCCCAAGCGGCAGCATCCAATCCAGCAAAGAAACCCCGCTCCGAGCGATCTTCACCATCTCGCGGGGAAAACCCTCGCAGCAACACAGAGGCACCCCTGTGTGCAATCTTCGCACACACTTTCTCCCTCATGAGCCCCATCGGGCGACCGCACAACAGCCTTCAGCGGTCGCGATTCACGCCCAGGCGGAGCACAACCCATACAGAAGCCCTGCCGCCCCCTAGGCGATGTGCATTCGAGCCCTTGTTGCTCCCTGTCGGTGGCGGCACCCCTTCCAAGGCGCAGTGGCGTTCCCGTGCTCCCCTCCAGCGATCTCTCCTCGCCTGCTCGCGCGCAAGCGCGCATCCCAGTTGTCGGCGTCGCCCAGTAGCCGATCCCTCTAGCAACGCCTAAGTGGTGGCGTGGTAAAGGGGGGTTCCCATCGTGGGAACCCTAGCCGCATATCAGAGAAACCCCGAAAGGGGGCGGCGGTTGTTTAAAGAAAGGGTTCCCTGCGAACCCTAAAAGGGCGCAGGGATATTAAAAGAAAATTGGAGGCGTTTAAGAGCCCAAATGTGGGAGCGATTTTATAATTAAAAAAGAGGGAATATTTAGGCCCAAGTGGGCCGAGAGTGATTGCAAGAAAAAAAGGGGGAGGAAGCATTTATTCCAAAAAAAAAGGTCGAGCTTCAAGTTAAAAAAAAGGCGCGTACAAGAAAAAGCCGTACGCAGGTATTTCAAAAAAAAATGATGAAAAGCCGCAAGTTTCATGTTTGATTTTTCCCCATTTATATTGTCTTCTCCCAACTTGGTCGACGTCCATGCTTTTCGACAAGTATGGGAGAAAGGGGGAGTATATGTAGAGTCACAGGTCTTCTTCCAGCCATATACAGATATTCGAGATTCACAGGCAGATTTCCAGACTATTCAGATTTCAGACTCTACAGTTCGGTTTCAGACTCGCCGATCATTGTTTCCGAGTCTCCAGTTTCAGACACGCACGGGTGTGCGGTCATTTTCAGATGAGCATATGTTGCCATCATCAGTTCGAGGTCCCCATCATTCTTGTTGTTGTTCGGCCAGAGTTTTCATTTAAGCCATAGGGATTCCAGAGCAGGGGATCATTCCCTTGAGGGCAAGGGTTTTCATGTGGTATCATAGGTACACCAGAGCAGTGCACCATTCTCTGAGCCAGATGGGAGAGACCCAGTTCTCCGACGAGAAGACTTCAGGCGCAGTTTAAGACTCGATGATCAGATTCCGAGTCTTCAGTTGACTCATACTCCAGCTCGTTCGTCCTCCTCACCTGTACGGCTTGAGAAGCAACGTCCTCAACTGCAGCAATGTGCGTGTTGGGTTGATATTGTCCGTAGTGTCCTGTAGCGTTGAGTTGAGTTTATTTTCTGTTTGTCCAAGCTGAGCATTGCATGCTCCAGCTTGAGGGGGAGTGTTGGAGCATTCGTTGTATGCGCCCATTGTGTTGTAGCAGGGTAAATGGATCCTGGAGGAGATCCATTTACCCCATCCAGTGTTTAGTCCCACATCGTCCAGTAGTGGGACTTGGAGGCTCTGGAGAGGCTATATAAGGAGCCCCATACCTCATGTACTCATTGAGAAAGTTCAATAGAATAGCCGCCCCTTTGAGGGCTTCTCCCGTGGTTTCATCCCGCTCCTCACGGAGTAGGGTTCCACGTAAAATCATGGTGTTCCCATGTTGATGTTTCTTGTTCTTATGCTCTGTTTATCATTATCACTTCCGCTTTCTATTTATAACACTACTTGGGTGGAGCGCCAATCTTTTTGAGAACGAAGATCTTCATTGGGGTGACATGGTTTTGATTATTTTGTTGTGTAGGAAGGCGGATTATGTTTTCTTTGTGGTATCAGATGTGTATGGTCCAATTGAAGCTCACTGTGCAAGAGCTGTGGTTGGAGAGGCATGATGCCATTCATTTTATACATCTATCTTTTTTGATTGAGGGACTTCAATTGTACCCTGCTAATGGTTGATAGGTTCAGAAGTGTCGGGGTCAGGATCTATACTCAGCTAATTCATGGGCATTGGTTGAGATTTGCAATTGGAGTTTCATGTTTTCTTTAACCGTATATAGGTACACTTGGAGAAATCTTCCTCCCACTCACGTTTGAATAGATTCCTATTTTTACATAATTATTGCAACTGTTTCAGCTATGTCTGTCAGAGATCCTAATAGGCAGTTCAAACACGTGTTGATATGGGATGCTGGAGAGGGGTTATGGCTCCCTTCATACTTAAAGTACGAGTGAGTTTGCTTGCCTAGACAGTTTCAAAGAGATGGTGAAGGAGAGTTGGAGGTCTCATCTAATTGAGGGATAACAATCTTGTATACTTTTTTCCAAGCTCGTTGCTAAAAGAAGTAACTTTAGGGTACAAAAGGCATTTCAAGCAATAAAGTGTCTAAAGAAAACATTGCCAATGATGAGCTTGGCAAGCTAAATAGTGCGGAGAACCTAGACCACTTTTTGAGGAGATCAAGATGTGGTTAGTCCAATAGAGGGTAGTGGCGAAGGAAGATAAAGATTAAGAGGTGGAGTGGTGACAACATTTAAGGCAGACTTAGTTTAAGGAAGTAGATAACAATGCAAATTTCTTCTAATCGAAGGTCTGGTCAGCATTAGTAGGAGGAACCTCGCATAATCTATTGAGTTTTCCATACTACTGTTCCAAGGTGACAAGCAAGTGGGGAAAGCAAGGGATGTTAATTTCATGCTCTTTAGTAAGCATAATAGGGATATGGTCTAAAGATGGCCTGGGGGGGGGGGGGGGAGCTAGCAGGTTGAGCCTTGAGCAAGCACAATGCTTGATCAACATGTACTCCGATTAAGAGGTATGGGGCGTTACATGCGAGTTGAATGTGGATGGTTCACGTGATCCTAATGGTTTACAAGGAGGTTTAAGAGAGATAACTAGACAGAGGATGTGCCCTTTTGCAATCACTTCCAGTATCGCTTCTTGCTGGCAGATTGTCGATCTGAGTCTGGTGGTTGGACATGTATGCTCTTTTATTATCTCAGGGTAATAGATCCATGATTACATTTGTTTGGTGTACAAGTTGAGTGAGGTGGAGGGTCCCTCCCAATACTCTGAGACCATTACGCTTGGGATAAACGGGATTTCAAAATAAGGAATGCATATAAGAGCTCATTGTATCTTTGCAATAAAATGATGAGGCTCTCGTTAAGGATAGTAAATTGATATGAGGCACAAACACATCTTTGAGATCATCTCTATGTGGCTCCAACACAGGGCTAATTTGATGATGAAGATGCTTAAAACTTGATTGTTTTAGGGCTAATTTGATGATGAAGATGCTTAAAACTTGATTATTTTTTTGTGATTTTAGGCTATTGACATTTGTGGTTCAAGAGGGGCTAGTGGATGTGAACCCTTCTTCTATTTGTTTCCTATTAGAATTATTAATCCTTTTATATTTTATCTTGTGACCCTTCAAGGGTACTTTGTAATTCTTCATTTTGTACTCCTTAGGGTTCCATGCTTTGTAAGAACCCTAGAGCTTATGGAATAAGACATCCCTTTTTCTTCTCAATTTCTTCCACATGGTATCAGAGCAACGGTTCTAAATCGGGGATTTGATCTCATTCCCTACCGCCAACGCAAGCCCTCGAGTTGTAGCCTTGCGCAGGCTCGTTACTCCATCTGGGGCCCCACATAAGGTCACGAGGAGCCTCCCAGGTCCTCTATGTGACTACTAGAGGGCTTCAAAGCCCTGTTCTCAGACCTACCTCACCGCAGGTCTTCTGCAAAGGGCTTCGACAAAGGGTTGAAGGTCTTCCGCACTACCTTGCCTGTTGTCGGCCACCTTCTACCTCATCGTCGGTCTTCCACCCGCTGCATGTCACCCTCTACTCCGAAAAGGGCTTCAAAAAAGACCTCCCAGGTCTTCGCCCTTGGCTCTGATCTTTCGTCTGCCATCATATTGCTCTCAAAGAGCATCTTCGATCGCCGCCTGCCGCCTGGCACCCAAAGGGCCCCTCTGATCGCCCGCTCAGGTCCTTTCTTGAACCTCATGCTTCGACAAAGTCCTCCTGCTCTCCCAATCTGTCGTTGGACATCAACATACCTTGCCGCCTAGATTCGCTAACCCACGCTAGGGCTCTGTGAAGGCACCAACAACGTCGTTGTTGGGGTATTATTGCTTTATTTGATGTATGATTAAGAATTTTCCTATTCTTCATCGCTTAAATCTATCCTTGATCGTAATGACAACATTTAACAGATTGACATCGAGACGAAGACCCTCTTTTCGACATCCAATGTAATGATGATGGGTACCTTTATCAAACTCAAGGACACGAAAAATTATGTGCTATGGTCTCGGTCGTTTAAGGTGTCTATTGGCGGTCAGAGGAAGATTTCTATTCTGACAAAGGAACCCCCGAAGGAAGATGACAAGGATTTTGAACCCTGCCAGACAAACAACTACCTGGTCATCAGTCGGATGACTAATTGTTTTGAGCCACAAATCGCGGCGAATCTCTTGTATAAGGAGACATCTGAGGAGATATGTAAAGGATTGTCGCAGACATACTCCCAGCGGACAACCAAGTTACGACTGGTAGACATACATGCGAATTTGGTTTACATCACATGGTGGCTCTACATTGGTAGAGTATTATCGTCTTCTTACTGAATTGTACGAGGAACTTGCCATATTCCAGTCGGCCTATTATACGAAACATGTGAGAAAGTGACATGAGTGGCAACTATACAGGTTTCTTGTTGGTCTGCATCCTCGATACCTGAATGTGAAGGAACAATTCGTCACATCGTATACACTTCTATCCATCAAGGTCATATTCGGACGCCTACAACAAATTGAGAATTCCAATGTTCATACACAACTTCTGCAACTTGTGGAGAATACAGCTTTTGCAGCCTCATCGGAACGAGGAAGTCGATTTAGCTATAGAGGTGGATCTTACCGAGGTGGCCCTGATTCTGGTTGTGGTCGTAGCCATACTCCTTGCATTCTTTATCAGAAAATGAATCATCCCTCGAAGAAATGTTGGGCAAAGTTTAGGATGCCACCACATGCTTACTTAGCATTTGATTATGACAGTGTAACAACAGAGGTACCTGCACAATATACTACTGGACAGACTATCCAACTTTCAACCACTGAGTATTCATGCTTGATGGAGATGTTATAGCATTCTGATGCTGCATCCAATGAAGCTACTCTGACTGCTAATCTTGCCACTCCGTCAGGTACCATTGCAAATAATGCAACAACCAATGCTCCTGTCTGGATCATCGATTCTAGTGCATCCACTCATCTGGTAGGAGAAGGTAGTTTATTGACCTCCTCCCAGCCTTCTTCCACTGTGAAGTCATTAGAGTGGCAAATGGGACTCATTCTCCAATTACATCTGTTGGGATTATGGAGTTCTCTTCCAGACTCCGTCTTACCGGGCCCCGGATTTTTCCTTGACCTTATTATATGTTCATAAGTTGTGTACCGAACTACATTGTCATGTTATTTTTTACGAGTTATTTTGCTATTTTCAGAACATTTGGACGATGCAGATTTTTGGCGAGGGACATGAACTTTACTATCTTGATATTCCAACGGATTCAACTTTTGTTGGTGTCGTGTCGATCTCTTCTGACCTGCTTTTGTGGCATCTACGTCTTGGTCATCCGTCTACTAAAGCTCTATCCATTATGTTCCATGAACTGTCTACTCTGAAGCCACCTTTGAATGCAGGACATGTCAGTTCGGAAAAAATCATAGGACGTCTTTTCCTGCGAGAGCAGAATCTTGTCGCTCTATTCCTTTTGTATTGATTCATGGCGACATCCGGGTCCTTGTTCAGTCAGTGTTGTTGGTGGTCACAAGTATTTTGTTGTTTTTATCGATTATCATAACATATGCTCTTGGGTGTACCTAATGAAAGAGAGATCAGATATTAATAAGAGTGTTAAAATCTTTCTTTTAGCGTATTAAAACTGCTTTCTTTACATGTATTCAGATTTTGAGAACTAATAATGTGCTTGAATTTACATAACATGATTTGGTGTCTCTCTTTGATTCTCAGGGTACATTACATCAGATGTCATGTCCCTATACCTCTCAGCAGAATGGAATTACTGAAAGGAAACTTTGTCACCTTATTGATATTGTCAGATCGCTTCTTTCTCACATAAAAGTTCCTAAGACTTATTAAAGGGATGCCATTCTTGCTGCCATCTATCTTTAAATAGGGTACCTTCGTCTGTGCTATATCGATCTATGCCTTTCTCGATAATTTACCCTGAGGAAACATTTTTTCTCCTACGTCTGCGAATTTTGGGTGCACAGTATTTGTTCACAACTTTCATACTGCAAATAAACTATCTGCCTGTGCAGTCAAATGTGTTCTTCTTGAGTACTCTCGGACCGAAAGGGATATAAATGTTATGATCATGTGGGGCATCGCTACTATGTTTTTGCAGATGTCACCTTTTTTGAACAAACTAGTTTCTTCACACAGTCAACCTGTGATATTCCCTTAGAGTTACCACCGCCACCTATTGTCTATAAAAGAAAGCACATCCGTAACAATAATGAATCTATTCCATTACATGTTCCTTTTTTTGCAGGAAGAAGTACCTTCTTTGAATGTCCCTACCACTGTTCGCTAGGATGCTCCAGATCTCCCTATAGCTTTGAGGCAAACTAAGAGGCAATGTACTTTTCATCCTATCTCCTCCTTTACTCGTGCTAACAACCTTTCTAATGGTGACAGACGGTTTACAGATGCCATGATGGTGATCATGGTTCCATGTAATCATATTGATGCAATGCAAGATCATTGTTGGAAGAAGGCCATGGACGAGGGGATGGATGCTTTGAAGTCTAGAGGCACATGGGATCTAGTGTCATGCACAGAGGGTAAAACCAATTGCATGTAGATGGATCTTCACGACCAAGCAGTCACCTGATGGAACGATTGACCGATTAAAGCACGATTGGTGGTAGAGGGCTTTACTCAGATATATGGTGTGGATTACTTTGAGACCTTCTCACATGTCGCTAGATTGGGCTCTGTTTTGCACTGTTCCATTTGTTGCAATCCACAACAACTGGCATGTATTCCAGCTTGATGTAAAGAATGCCTTCCTCTATGATGATTGTTAGATGAAATGATGCTCTAAGATATTATTCCATAGAGCCCTTGGGTGTCTTATATAGGAGAAAACCCTTGGGTAAATTACATAGACGTACATTATATAAATAGGAAATACGGACAGTACATCATAACATAATATAAACCTTTACACTCCCCCTCAAGATGGAGCATAGATATCTATCATGCTCAGCTTGGAAGAACATCTCTGGAAAGGTCCCCTGAGCAATGGCTTGGTAAGTATATCAGCAGTCTGGTCCTCTGAACTGACATGAGAAGTGGAAATGAAGCGCTTTTGGATCATGTCTCTAGTATAATGACAATCCACCTCGATGTGCTTTGTTCTCTCATGAAAAGCTGGATTATTGGCAATAAACAATGCTGCTTGATTGTCACATTGAAGATTCATAGGCAAGGAGACATCTACATTCAGATCTTCTAAGACTGCTCTAACCCACATCATCTCTGCGCTTGCTTGTGCCATGGCTCTGTACTCGGATTCAGCACTGGATCTCGCCACAACAGTCCGTTTATTGCTTTTCCAAGAAACCAAAGAGCTTCCTATGAAGATAGCAAATCCAATAGTAGATTTACTATCCTTTGGACATCCTGCATAGTCTGCATCTGCACAAGCTGAAATAGACAGATCTGTATCTTTTCTGAATAGCAACCCTGTGCCTGGGGAAGACTTCAGATATCTCAATATCATATGCAAGGCATCCATATGAACTTGCCTAGGTTGCTCCATAAATTGACTCACCCGGTTTACTGCAAAGGCAATATCCGGTCGAGTTATAGTAATGTATAAGAGCTTACCCACCATCTCTCTGTACCTTCTTTTGTCCACCTCTTCGGTATCATTGTCGTACAGCTTCATGCTTGGATCCATAAGCGTGCTCGACGGTCTGCATCCAGTCATTCCTGTTTCAACTAGCAAGACTGTGACATATTTTCTTTGAGTCATTACCATTCCTTGTGCATTTCTTGCAAACTCTATCCCCAGAAAATATCGTATCGTGCCTAGATCCTTTGTAATAAATTGGCTTCCCAACAAGGATTTGGTTATCTCAATTCCCTGAGCATCATCTCCTGTAACCAAAATGTCATCAACATATATCATGACAACAATTGTACCTCTAGGGGCTGGATGAACAGTGAATGGTCCGCATTTGATCTCCTGAACCCCTGTCGTTCAATTAGCTGGGAAAGCTTCTGGAACCATGCCTGGGGACTCTGTTTGAGGCCATAGATAGCCTTATGAAGTCTGTATACCATCTGAGTCTCCCCCTCAGCAGCAAACCCTGGTGGCTGCTGCATGTAGACTTCCTCCTGTAGGTCACCATACAAGAAAACATTCTTGACATCAAGCTGGAAAATGGTCCAGTCACGTACCACAGCAACAGATAGGAGAATGCGAAGAGTGGAGTGTCGAGCCACTGGTGAAAACGTATCCAAATAATCTACCCCATACGTTTGGGTAAATCCACGTGCAACAAGTCTGGCCTTGTATCTGTCGAGACGTCCATCTGCATGATATTTCACCGTAAACACCCACTTGCAACTCACCACGGAGGCACCTGAAGGAATGGGACTAGAGACCAAGTTCCTTGAGACCGTAAGGCACGCATCTCCTCTTCCATAGCAAGACGCCAGCAATCAATCTTCATGGCTTCTTGATAGGTCCGTGGAATCTCAACCAACGAGACAGTAGCTGTAAATTTCTGGAAATCCCCATGAAGCCGATGAAATGATACTTGGGATGCAAGAGGATATGAAGCGCATTGTCTTCTCTGCTTCCTTTGAGCAATAGGCCGATCAAGATCATCTAGCACTGTGGTGACTGGCGGATCCTCCTCCTGTAGTAAAGGCTCCTGCACTGGTGCATTATCTAACCCATCATTAGTGATAACATCAGACCATACCTGAGGCGTGCTGGATGGTTGGCATGTAGCTTGAGCAGGACCCGACCGCCTTGTATAGAACTTTGGAAATGGTACAATTGGAGGTGGTGGTGGTGGTGGTGGTGTAGTGGAGTCGGACTGACCCAGGCTTGGAGGTGGAGGCACATAGACATTAGTATCCGTGGGTGTGGAGGATACCAATCTGTCACCTGCAGGGGAGAAGTACATGACTGGTTCGAAAAAAGTAACATCAGCACTAACATAGTACTTGTCATGAATGGGGTCATAGCAACGATATCCTTTCTGTGTCCTCGAGTAGCCCACAAAAACACACTTGATTGCCATAGGAGAGAGCTTATCAAGTCCTGGAGATAACCGGTGGACAAACGCAACGGTGCCAAAGACCCGAGGTGTGAGTGTAAACAAATCCTTGTCAGGAAAGAGAACAGAGATTGGAGACTTTTCCCCAAGAACAGTAGCAGGCATGCGGTTAACCAGATAGCATGCTGTAAGTATAGCATCTCCCCAAAAGGCTAATGGGGCACAACTCTGAATAAGTAATGTGCGAGCAATATCAAGAAAGTGTCGATGCTTCCGTTCTGCAACACCATTTTGTTGAGATGTGTATGCACATGTGGTTTGGTGGATAATGCCTTTAGAAGAAAGAAAGCAAGCAAGGGAATGAGTGTAGAATTCTAATGCATTGTCAGTACGCACATACTTAACAGTAGATGAGAAAACATTTTGAACTTCATTGATAAGGTTTTGAATAACACTTCCTGCTTCGGATTTATTTTTAAGAAGAAAAGTCCAGGACACTCGAGAAAAATCATCAACTACAACTAGATAGAACATGTGCCCCTGATGATCAGGGACACGACTGGGACCCCAAATATCTATGTGAAATAACTCAAATGGGGAGCGACTGCTCCGACCTTGACGACTGGGGAAGCTGGACCGATGGTGCTTCCCTAACTGACACGCTTCACAACGAAAAGACGAACTCGGAGAGATCTGAGGCAGGAGGTGACGCATTTTCTGCAGCGGCAGGTGACCAAACCGAAGATGCCAGGTATATGGAGATACGGAGCCTTGAGAATGTAGTGAGACGCCAGCATAAGAGCTTCGTACAAGACGATAGAGGCCGTTATGCTCAGAACCACAGCCAATCACCCTGCCCGTTAGTATGTCCTGAAAAATGACAGAAGATGGATCAAATATAACACGACAGTGCAAATCTCTTGTAATCTGACTAATAGATAATAGATTCATAGAGAATTCTGGTGCATGTAGAACATTTTGTAAGTGCATAGAGGGCAGCAAAGTCGTCTCCCCCTGACCGACGATAGGGGAATGAGTGCCATCAGCTATGAGTACAGAGCGACCCGGCTGAACAGCTCTATAGGACTGCAGGATATCTCTATCGCGACAGAGATGATGGGTGGCTCCAGAATCAACAATCCAACCTGTGAGATCATGGTTATGACAGGAGACTGAAGTACTACCTGAGGTTACTGGCTGTAGCAGATGTACTAGCTGACGCTGAAGCCGCAACATCGGAAGTGTCAGCACCCTCTGAAGATGACTGTGGCATAATATCACGAAGACGTGCCACTAGCTCCTCGAACCTGTGATCTGGAGTAGATGCTGGTGGAGCCTGAACATGATCAGCGACACGTGCAGAAGGAGGGAAGCCATGCTTGGAATAGCATGTATCTTCTGAATGACCAGTACGACGACAGAAAGAGCATGTAGAGCGTATGCGACCTCCTCTACCACGTCCACCACTTCCTCTACCACGAAATGACGACGAACTACCTCGTCCTCTGGAGACTGCCATTGCCGAGGGAGGTGGAGTCGCTGTATTTGATTGAATTGGTACACGACTGAGCCTCCTGTAGACTTCTTCCATCGGTTGAATAGTGGCATCGGCAAGGCTCTGAGAACGTGCTGCCTTGTACTCTGGGTCAAGGGCAGATAGTAATACGCCTACCATAGTGGCGTTGCGGAACGTCTTCTGCTGTTCTGGCGTGACTGTAAGTGGGATGGTGCTGTATAGCTTCTCGAACATGCCACGAAGGGACGTGTACAGAGAATGAAGAGGCCTCCCATTTTGCTTCGTGGTAAAAATATCATGCTGCAATTGCAGCATCTTCGTCTCGTTCCGCACCTGAGAGTATGTCGTGGCTAGAATATCCCACATCGCTTTGACGGTTGGTTGATGGAGAACATCGTTCGCTATCTCCATCGTGAGCGTTCCTGACAGCCAAACTTTGGCATACGTGTCATCCGCCTCCCATGAGGCATAGATCCCTATCTTCTCCATCGGTTCATCTTCGGTAAGAATATGCTTCTTACCACACGACTGCATAAGACTCTGGAACTGCATAGCCCAGAGTTCGTAATTCGTCCCGTCCATTTTGACGATTGGTGCCGAACCTTTAAAGGCACCTATGGCGGGCATATCAACCTTCTGTTCTGACATATCACCGAGGAGGAAGAGCAAGGGATGATAGACAAAGAGTGATGTCTACAAAGACCCGATTAGATTCACGTGCATATGTAGACGCTATGCACGTGAATCCATCGATGTCGTGTCGCCGAGTGTAGAACTAACGCCGCACAGGAGCCCCTGTGGAGTGCTGGAAACGGAGCCTTGGTCGAATATGGGGGCCTCGACAAGAGGCTGGCGGCGGCAGACCCTAGCAAGAGCGCTAGGGATTAGGGCTGCGGAGGTCGGGCTGCAAGAAGAAGGTGCAGCCTGGGCGTTGGAGGCGCAGCCTGGGCTGCGAGGAGAGGACGAAAGCGGGGCCTGGTGGCTGGCGGCGGGGCCAGGCATGGGCGCCGGTGACAGCGAGCGGAAGGGCGGGAGGTTGGAGCCTTGAGGCGGCAGCTGCCGAAGGAGAACTTGAAGGGGGGAGGGGGGCGGGTGGAGAGGAGAACCCTAGACTAGGGTTTCTGCTCTGATACCATGTTAGATGAAATGATGCTTTAAGATATTATTCCATAGAGCCCTTGGGTCTCTTATATAGGAGAAAACCCTTGGGTAAATTACATAGACGTACATTATATAAATAGGAAATACGGAACAGTACATCATAACATAATATAAACCTCTACAATGATATTGAGGAAGAGGTTTATATGATGCAACCATCCGGTTACTCAATCGAGGGGGAGTGTGTATGTATGTCATCTTCGCAAGGTTGTCTATGGCCTGAAGCAAAGTCCACGTGCTTAGTTTGACATGCTCACTACTGAGATCTCTCGTGGATTCCAGAAAATGACATCAGCTTACTCTGTTTTTGTGAGACGACGAATCATGGGGATTGTGATATTGGCCATCTATGTTGATGACATGATAATAACTGGTGATGACGGAACATGAATTGCAGAGACCAAGGCCTTTCTCCAGAAGGTGTTTGTCACCAAGGACCTTGGTCAGATACACTACTTCTTGAGTACAGAGGTTATCTGCACAATGGAAGGGTTACATCTGTCACAGAGGAAATATTACTTGGACATTCTTACAGAGGCAAGTTTGGTTGGATGCAAACCGTCGAATATTCCAACAGAGGTATGAATGCATACTACTTCTCCAGATACTCCATTTGAGGACACTACCAGATGCAGAAGCCTCGTAGGTAAGCTATTGTATCTCAGTGTTACTGGACCCGATATATCGTATGCTGTCAGTAGGGCAAGCCAACACATGGACAAACCGTGCTACAATCACTGGAAGGAAGTTCTTCTCATACTTCGATATCTAAAAGGATCTCCTGGATGTGGCCTTTTCTACAGAGCAAACGGTCACACCAATATTACTGCTGATGCAGACTATGCTAGCTCTCCAGATGACAAAGAATTTACCACTGGAGATACTATGTTTGTCGGAGGAAATCCGGTTACCTTACGCAACAAGAAACAAACCGTGGTATCTAAGTCAAGTGTGGAAGCAAAATATAGGGCAATGGCTCAAGCCACATATGAAATTATGTTGTTGACATCTTTCTTGACAGAACTTGAACTTTCTACAAATATCCTTGTTCCTCTATATTTTGACAAACAAATCTACCACGTATATTGCTACCAATTCGGTCTTTCATGAAAGAACCAAACATATTGAGGTTGATTGTCATTTCATACATGATGTTGTACGCTAAGGGAAGATTTGTACTCCACATGTGTCTACCGATCAATTTGTTGACATTCTCACAATGGCACTATCCAAGAGACGTGCATCAGAGCTTATTTCCAAGTTGGACATGATTGACAGATCTGCTCCAACTTGAGGGGGAGTGTTAGAATTATTAATCCTTTTATATTTTATATTGTAACTCTTCAAAGTTACTTTTGTGATTCTTCATTTTGTGCTCCTTTGGGTTTCATGCTATATAAGAACCGTAGAGCTATGGAATAAGACATCCCCTTTTCTTCTCAATTTCCTCCACATTTCCATTTGCACGACAAGTTTGGAGGTAGGCAAAGATTGACTAGGTCGACTTGTTTAACATTAAATCATTCTTAATGTCATTTATTAGAATTTTTTAACTTCTTTTCGGTCCTGGAGAGAAAGGGTGAGACCATTTGTGTTTGGTCATGAAAGGTGTGGTTTTCTGTGCTGAGCATCTTTATGTAGAAATGTTTTGGCTCACAGGAAAGTTTTGTTTGATTCATGGTTGATGTAATTCGGTTTGCTAGTTTAATGTACATGTGATCGATCACCTACTGAGGGTTGTCACTTTTCTCGTTCTCAAAAAAACATGTCGGAGCTTCCTTAAAATTGTTGGCTTGTTGTTGCTTTTTAGTTTTGGGATATCTATTTCCCAATGAATGTATTCTAGATCATAATTGTGACTAAGAATCGATATGAACATTGCATTTTAATGCTTGAACAACTCGATTTCAATTGGGGAATTGGAGTCATCAATGGCATTTCTAGCTACATGGATGCATTTAATGAACTAATTGGACCAGTTACAGATGCTTATATATTGATCATAACAAATCTGTCTACATGTATGACCGCGAGGTCTTTGTTGTCCAGTTTAGCCGTTTAAAACAATGATATGGTCATTCTTAATTACACTTCAAAATGTATAGTGTCGTAACTTCGTGAGCACGTCATACTATGGGTGTGGAAGAGTAAGGGAAGGAGGAATGAAGAGGATGGGATGACAATGTCATGATTTCCAATTTAATCAAAGACTAGTTAATGAGATATATTTATATATGTTAAATTCTCTTGATTTAATTTTTTTGGAATCAGAAAAGGGGGAAACACGCTTAGGTGTTCACCCCAAGTATATAGATCAGAAAAGAGAAGGTTACTGAGGTACTTGCAGAGTCTAGGACTCGAGAGGAGACATAGAATGACACATTACATTTTCCCAATAGAAACATTGTGAAGAAAAGAGTGCACCATTTCTGCCTAACCAGATAGCCCAGATCGTCGCCAGTGGTTAGAGGATGTCTTTTCTAGCCCTGTGTCTGACATTGAACAGTGAGTCCTACAAAGCTCAAGGTTCTGAATGTTAAGCCCCCTCCTCTCAGAGTTACTCCATATAGGGATGATCCTTGCGCACCGGAAGAAGAGATGATCCACCGTTTCGATGTTAGTGTCACAAAGCGGACATCTATTTGAAATGTTCTGGAAGAGTCTTGCATGGCGGTCCCTTTTCATGATTCGTCTCCTCCTCAAAGGTCACATGAAGAAACCTATTTTGCTCAGAAGTCGGAGCTCCCAAATAAGGTTGCAGTCATGGATTAAGGGATCCATCAAAGGTGGTGGCGGTCTGCAGATAGCACAGTACGCCTTTTTTATAGGGAAAGAGTTGTCCTTCCAAACCCAATGATCTCTACCCGTAGAAGGACTGTCACCAAGTCTTAGCGACTCCAAGAGACCGAGAAAGTCGAGAAGTCGTTGATCAGGAAAATCAGCCAAGAAGTAAGGCATCCAATTGTCGTTCACCTAGCAATCTGAAAGAGCATCCATATTGCCAGACAAAGCAAAGAGTCGCGGAAATCTAGAGGAGAGAGAGCTATCACCTGTCCAGTTGTCTTTCCAGAACAAAAACGTGCTTCCATTACCAAGTACAGGATGAAATAGTTCACGAAAACGAGGAAGAAACAAAGTGATTCCTTTCCATAACACCGAAGGGTGGGATTGCGGACGCTGGAGTGCTCTATGAGGATCCCTATTATTATAGATCCTACGAATTAGCCTGCAACAAATGTCATCATCTCTACCCAACGGTCTACTGACCCATTTAAGCAGGAGTGCCTTATTCATGTCCTCAATGTTCTTGATTCCCAAGCCACCATCCATCAAGGGTAGGGTAACAGTCGCCCAGTCGACCAAATGCATTCCAGCACCATCTTCCCCTAACTTTCCCCAAAGAAACTTGCGCATGATCTTTTCTAGCATGTTTCTGATACCAACCAGCAGAAGGCGTGAGGACATAAAGAAAACCGGAATTGCAGAGAGCACCACCTTAACAAGCACCAGCCGACCGCCTCTGGATAATATCGTCGCTTTCCAACTAGACAGTTTAGTTTCCAACTTCTCGATAATCGGTAGCCATTCAGAGATCTTGATTTTGCCATAAGTAAGGGGGATTCCACGGTAGTGTATCGGGAGTGTTCCACATGCAGTGCATAGCTCCTCCGTACACTCTCTAACAGTATTCTCTGAAAGCCCAAAAGAAATTGTTAAAAATTTTCCGTGGTTGAGGATTGGTCCCAACATCTCACTATAGATTTCCAGAGTTGTGTCCATAGCATTTGCCTCCTTGCCGCCCTCTATAAAAAAGATAGTTTCATTCACGTATTGCAGAAGAGGGATAGAAATATCAACATTGGAGTAGCCCAAAGTAATGCCATTGAGGACGACATGATTCACCATACAGGAGAGGACGTCGCCAGCAATGACAAACAACATAGATGCAAGGGGGCACCCCTGTCTAACCCCCCATTGTTGTTGAAAAAGCCACCCTATGGATGGCCATTGACGAGCACAGAGCAGGAAGTTGTCATAACGCAACGCTTCATCCAAGAAATCCAGCAAGCCGGAAACCAACGCTTACATAACTCTGACTAAAGGAAACGCCAATCCACAGTATCGTAAGCCTTTGGGAAGTCCATTTTCCGAAGTACACCTTTCACACGTCCGCGCTTCTAGTCAGCGCCAATTTCAGTAGCCATAGCGAGGTTGTTTGCAATTTGTTTGTTTGGAATGAAGGTTGACTGTAGCGGTGAGATGATATGGTCCATAACCCTGTTCAATCTAATGGCCAGGAACTTTGCAGCAATGAGATAAATCGCATTCGAGAGCGCGATCGGCCGAAAATCCCCCACTCTCTCAGGGACCTCCTTTTTAGGAAGCGGGAAGATGAGTGCCTTGTTAATTCTTTCAAAGCTTGCATTTTTGTAGGAAAATTCCCTAACAACTGCGACCACCCATCCCATAACAGGGACCAGAACTCATTGTAGAAGAAGACTGGGAAACCGTCAGGGCCAGGAGCACCATCTTCGTTTAAGTTCCAGATCGCATTTTTTACCTCCTCGTCTATGAAATGTTGTACAAGGTGTGTGGCATGCACCTTAGACGCACACTGTGCCCCCAGGTCGCTCCATCTTCACTGTCTGTTCTCCTGCCTCTTGGAAAAAGAGTGAAAATTATCCGCAATGGCCCTGCCTATATCGTGGTTGCCTTCAACTCGAGAGCCATTCACCATCACAGACTGGATCTGATTGTGATGACGTCTCCCACTAGCCACACTGTGGAAATAAGTGGTGTTGGCATCCCCATCTCTTAGCCAACTCTGTCGAGAACGTTGTTTCCACTCAGTAACATGCTTCTTGTCCTCGGTTGCAATGATCTTCTGCGTCGTTGCTCTCGCGACTAACTCGTCATGCAATAGATATCTGAGATTTTCCATCCGTTTCTACAGCCAAATGAGCAGCCACCCTAGCCTCTCTGACCTCCTTCTTATAGGCATAGAGCTGTTTACGGAGCGAGGTAAGCTTCGGGTTCAAACATGAGGATGCCGAACCCGTAACCGTAGTGGAGGACCAAATATTGCAAACAAGCTCTCTAAAGGAATCTTCCTACAACCACGAACATTCAAATATGAAGAAACCCCATTGAGTCATGTCAACGGCTGAGTCCCAAATAAGCGATGTGTGGTCAGATCTTGTACACGGCCTGGAGGAACAAAATGAAAGTGGAAATTCCATCCGAAGCTCTTGGGAAGCAAAAAAAAAAGATCAATACGTGTCCTATGATGAAATGGGAAAGCCAATGAAGCATTAACATTATCCTAAGTGAACATATTAGTTCCCAACGTTTTTTTGTTTAAAAATTTGCAATGACCTTACTTCTTACATTATTCTCTTTTAGTGAACTTATCTGTTTCCACTAATAGTGAATCTTGGTTCTAGAAACATTGATCCTAACAATTTATTGGGTTGGGATCCAATTGGATTCAATGATAACCACGTAAAATACTTGAGCCAAAGGTATCAACTAGTAGTGGTTAATTGTTACAATCAAATTCATTACTTGTGAGTTATTTTTGAAGTCAATTTCTTGTGAATTATTAATGTAGGATTATTCTTGGAGTGTCGGTCGCCCTTATTTATATATGCATCCTCATTGTGGTATGTTACAATTATTTTCAATAACATTTCAAACATATGCCATGTGGAAGGGGACTGCTACTTAGCAACTTATGTTCGTTTTGGGTGGTTGTCATTGGGTTAATTCAGGCCCTTGTTAAAGCTATTTTTTTAAATAAAAATTCAGTCTGAGTCAAAATATTAAGAATGGTATCAGGGTTGTAAAAGTCTATATTCATTTGGAAGAATAGTGTAACAAAGAATAAAGTAACTATTTGACTAATTAAAGAATATTTGATTTTACATTTTTTTTAATTTCAGATAGAATTGTTGGTTTAATGCACCAACAATTCCCAGAACCATTAAGTCCCCATCCTTCACCTGACTCGGAATTTCCCCCGAAGAAATGCTAATGTGGTTGTGGATTTAATGATAATGACGTAAAATACTTAAGCCAAAGATATCTAGTAGTAGTGGTCAACTCTTACAATCAAAATCATTTCTTGCGAGTTATTAATGTGGGATTATTCTTTGATTGTCACAGTCCATTTTTTGTATACACAACATCCTCATTGTGGTATGTTACAAACTTACAATCATTTTCAATAACATGTCAAACATAGGTCCATATGGAAGGAGACTGCTACTTAGCAACTTATGTTCATTTTGGGCTGTCATTGGGTTAATTCAGACCCTTGTTCAAGCTACTTTTTTTTATAAAAATTCAGTCTCATAGTCAAAATATCAAGAATGATATCAAGGTTGTAAAAGTTGATAATTATTTGGAAGAATCATGTAACCATGCCACTAATTAAAGAGTATTCAATTTTACATATTTTTTAAAATTTCAGATACAATTGTTGGTTTAATACACCAACAATTCCCAGAACCATTAAGTCCCCGTCCTTCACCTGATTTGGTATTCCCTCCGAAGAAATGCTAATGTGTCGACTCTCACATGATAAGGGTATGTTCTGCAACTTATTTGGCCATGCTAGCTCCATTAGAACCATTGAACACTTCTCATGGCTTGAACTTTTGCTACGACATGTGTCCTGCTCAATAGACTTGTTGTCACATTGTTGTCCTTCCCTAGGTGATACATGATCCTGTTATAGTCCTGGAGTAGTTCTATCCATAATCTTTTTTTTTTGAAGTCTAAAAGATAGGGGGAAACACTCAGTGGTATCCGCCCCAAATTTATTTAATTAAACCTAACAAAAGGGGAATAAAACCAGAAAAACAAAAACCCACTACCACCAGAATGCTACAGGATCTACTCACATTTTCTTTATAAAAATGCTGACCCGAGAACAGCAAGTCATTTCTCCCCCGCCACACCGCCCAGAGAATGGCCATGGGGTACAGCCGCTCTGCCCTTGGTCTGTTGGTATTGGCATGGATCGACTCCCAAAAAGGTTGAAAGTCTTCGCTGCGACACCAGTCTGAGCCCAGCTCCTGCCATAATTGGGAAACCAAGGGGCAATAGAAAAAGAGATGCTCCACCGATATCTGTCACATTTTTTCTGATAAAAATATAATTCCAGTTTTGGATAAGAGAAGATATGGAAGGTCTTGCCATGTTGGTAGTGTCTACATATCTTTTGGGTGAATACCATTACTGCCAACTCTAGGTCATGAACTGGGTACTTGACTTTGTGAGGTTTGAGCTGGCAAGAAACATAGATGATTAGATGTCATCTCTATTTCAAGATAGATCCCCAGCTTTGATGTAATGCATCCATGTAAACTATGAACTCTTCTCCTGAAGGTATTATGAGTATTGTTGTAGTGGTCTGATTTCCCTTCGGAATCTGGAAACTCTCCTCGCACTTTGACGTGAGGAGACACCCATTCCAAGATATAGAGAGGAAAACTATCCAAGAATATGCTAATATTTTTCTTACTGGGAAAATAACAGACCATGTTGCAACAATGATGCTGCAAATTTAAGTGAGAGAGGTTGTAATGCTTCAACCACAATCCTGCATAGAAAACTCAAATGTAAGAGTGGGTATAACTTGTACAAGAATGAATGATTACTTGAGAACTTGAGATAAAGCATTTTAGGTTCTTGCTATTGGGTTCAATTGGGGCCCAATGAAACAAGTTTTCAAGAGTACATTTCTGTGATAGGGACGTTATAGAACTTTTCTGATTGTTTGGATGTACAAGTAAGCATAAATTTTTTGGCAGAATACCATTAGTGGCTAGGAAACACAAGCATCTTACTGATTTTTGAAACGTGGGGGCATTAATCCAGATATGGGACACTGCTGGGCAGGAGAGATTCCAGAGTCTTGGTGTGGCATTTTATCGTGGTGCAGATTGCTGTGTTCTTGTGTACGATGTTAATGTCATGAAATCCTTTGACAATCTTAACCGTTGGAGGGAAGAGTTTCTGATTCAGGTAACCTACTGTTCTTTCTGTAGATGTCCATGTCCTTTTTTTCCCGCTGATCTCTTGCTTTAAATTTTGAATCAACTTTTCTATGGCAATTTTTGTTTATTTCATAGGCCAGCCCTTCAGATGCGGATAACTTCCCATTTGTGGTGTTAGGAAATAAGGTAGATGTTGATGGTGGCAACAGTCGAGTGGTAAGGTTTTCATCCCCGATTGTTAAATTATCGGTGTCCCGTAATGTAATTTCTTAATAGTCGACCTGAAACTGCTTCACTTTACTGTTACTTTCTTAAAATCTCCAAATAGGTATCTGAGAAGAAAGCGAGGGCTTGGTGTGCATCCAAGGGAAACATCCCTTACTTTGAGACATCTGCCAAAGAGGGATTCAATGTGGAAGCTGCTTTCCAATGTATAGCAAAGGATGCACTAAAAAAGGAACCAGAGGAAGAGATGTGAGTGATGTTGTGGCACATAATTTTAGTTTCCATTTTATCGAATTTTCGAGTTTCTTCTAGCCCTAGTGAACACCAACCGTGAATTCTCGGAGTTACTGCATCTGCCTGAACTTCTTAGAAACACCTGTTTTTTTTTAAAAACTTTCAACCTAAAACTTTAACTACCCAGAGTAGATATTCTGATGCAGATCTGAAGAGTCAGCGACTTGGCCTTTTGATCCAGCTTCTGCGTCTTTTATATGCGAAGATTTTTATAAGTAACACTGGATAGGATAACTTATCCTTCGAATGTAATTGAAAGAAAACAACAGAAATAGTATTTGCGGCATGCTTTCACAGAAGCCAACCGAAAAGATCCAAATGGGCAATATAAAGTAATACGTTCCCGTAACTATAGCAATATACATTGAGGGGCTCGACGTCTTTGTTTCTGGATTGAATCTGGTTATGCAAACAATAATGCTGTTATCAAGTAATCTAGACCTATGCAAAATACCTTGTGAGTTGTGACGAAATTCATTGTTGGAGATGCAGATATCTTCCGGATACCATCGATGTTAGTGGCGGTGCACGGCAGCAGCGATCATCTGGTTGTGAATGCTGAGGAATGATTCATACGCTAGCAGTCAATCACTTGTTAGCCGTCCATGGCGATTCCATTAATCTCCTCATGAAGCGCTGGTTGTAATCTGTCATAAGCATCAGTTGGGACATGGTAGTCTGTTCTTTGGTCACCTGCACAGATTGGTCTACATGTTGCCCTGTATTTATCACTGAAAGATTCATCTCTTCTTAGATCTGATCGTCGGATCAAACTCTTTGAGGCGAGTCAGAATTTATCACAAGTTGAAGAATTATCTTGTCTATTAAGAGAGTTTATTTTATATGACCATTTGTGTGATTCATCAAGGTTGCATTTTGCTTGGCTATGGTTGAAGATATGAGATCATCCCCGCGGCCAACAAGGGGTGGTTCTTTTTCAGATGATTTCCTTTGTCACTATGGTGTATCTGTACAACTGTGGTGCATATATTATTTTTCATGCTCGATTGATTCCATTTCCTGGCTGTTCACTTCTGATTGAAATTTGTTGAAATTTGTTATTTATTGATGGGTTTTCCAAGGCCTATCTGATCGTTTTCCAAGCGTCACCATAATAGTTTAGATCTAGATGTCAAACATGTAGTTATTTCTAAGCATGGATTCACAAACCCTTGCTTCTTCTGGTTTTGTGGTGTTTAACTTAAGAAAAATACGACGTTAAAGGAATGTTTAGAAATGGCATGAACCTATCATGTATTTTTTTTGCAACGAGACGAACAAACAAATAAAATTAAATTGAAATTCAAGGACAGGTGCCTTAGTAGATGCTTGTAAGGTGGCAAATAGGGAAAGATAAATGTATTCGTATCTGATCCGCTATCGTATTTGTTTTATACATATTTTGACATTTGTACTCGTATTCATTTTAAAATGGATGAGGATATGGATATCACCTTGACATTTGTTAATATTCGCATACGTAATCGTATATTTGTTTTCATACATAAGTATAGTAAGAAATTTAGTTATATCTATGCGTAACAATAATTTATGATTGCATTCACCATTGTTGATATAATTGTTACGAGATTACTATATATACTATATCTATTTTATGTGTAAACCATCCTAAGCATATATATTTTAGTTAATCTATTAAATATTTCTATTATTATCCGTATCTAATTCATATTCATTTTCAAGGATATGGTAACATATTTATCACATCTATCAATATTCGTATCCACATTCATATTCGTATTTTAAAGTGAATAAAGATATGATTATATCTATATTTGTATTTGTATTCGACTGTTTTCATCCCTAAGAGTGAGGATCGACTTGAAGCCAACCACCTCAACAAGACAGGATTTTATATCGAGGATCTGTCAAGACAACAACTCCAAGACAAATTTTACATCGATGGTGTATGTAAGATTGGACATGGTGGCCTCCAAATTCTACAAAACCAATGGCATAACCGGGGAGCTTCGGTAGATCATGAGCAGCACAACAGGTGAACAGACTAAAGAAAGAAGGTCGTGGCTGCTAGCACACCGAAGCAAACACGAGGCCATCGCATTAGGATTTCCCGCAATAGACCTTACCCCATCAATACCACAGCAACTCTAACTTCTCCCCTGAAACTGCAAGGAATCTCAGGTTGCACCATCTCTCTTGTTGGCTTGAAGTTATCACTCTAAGATTTTACTTAAATTGGAGAAATAATAAGTTTGATTTCAACTAAGGAACTCGATTATCATTACTTGACCACTTAAGGGAGAACTGCTTGGCCGCTATTGCATCTACTCACCAAGATTCTGATCTTACCCTGCCTGTTACTGTAGATTATCTTCAGAACTCCCTGTCATTAGAGGTGCGGCATAACCGGGTTCTAAGGGGTTCCAGGAGAAGGCAAACCAGCTGGCTGACGGGTAAACAGCGGCATCGTACTTGAGGAGCATGATTGAAGTTGCGTGTCTCTGAGCTCTCCCACGTTTGACCTCTGCTGGTTACTGATGCCATGCTGGGACAAGAAGCACACAGCAGGACACAATCTCCAGCTCAAGTTGTCACCATAGGACTTGCTCTACCATCATGTTGTATTAGTGTTATGGAAATACAGCATTTATGCCAAGGCCTGTGGAAATACAGCTCAAGTCGAATCACATCCACTATGAGAAGAAAAAAAACTTTACCTGCCAAAATATATTTGAAAGACGCGCTAAATGACGTCACGAAACCATCATGTAGGATTTCCATCAACTCTTCTATTTATAACACACTGCAACAAATGGCTGTGAATCTCAATTGGCACAAAGAAGCAGCATAAAATCACAGTTTTTTTTAAAACACGGATGGCGTGCGCAAATTGATGGATCGACTTAAAGTCAAGCCTTTCTTTCAACAGATGATCTTGCTCAAATCAAAGCTTGCTAGTCCATCGGGCTTTCTACAGATCTCAGTCACAGGATCGCATCCGCTGAGGAAAACAGTTTTAACATCACAATTAAGAAGAGGGAAGGAAGCTCTGCAGTGTAACATTTCCGTCTCGTATTTCTCTCGTTTAGCACTAGTAGAAATCCATGTTGATAGAATTTCCAATAGCCAGATGCAGGAGTCCATCAGTTGGAAAACTATGGCTCTTAACCGTCACCCGAATATTGCCGAAAGAGCAACACGGGCACCGTTTAAAACATGGGTGCGTGGAATACTGTTAACTGGGATAGAGGTAACAAATCGTCAACTCTGGCTCTTTTGATTTTCAAGAGTGTGAAGAGAAGTGAACCACTTTTTCCAGGGAGCGTCCCCTTGTTGCTCAAGCCAAGATAAAAAACAGCTATCCAACAAGCAGAATGTATTTACGTAAAGAAGCTGATATTGTACCGGAATGTATCGGAAATTAGCAACCTGAATGATGGGCCAGATGCCAAGTCCGACCACGAGTCCTGGAAGGAAGTCCCTCTTGACATCCTCTTTCACTTGAGCAGCAGACTTTCCCGAAGCAAAACCAATATATGAAAAGTAGACTAAGAGATCCAGAGGACCAAATATAAGGCCATCTGCAGCAACTTTCGCGGTCACAAATTTCATTGACTTTGGTTTTAACTGCAATCGAAGCCGAATGAAGCGATCCAAATACGCGTACCTATATTGTCAAGAACCAAAAAGTTGAAAAGCTTCGCAAGAAATACACAAGAACCATTTAAAAAATGGATCACACAAGAAAAAATTATCTATAAATAATGTCCAGTTTTCTTTTTATGCTCCTAAGCTTATATGCATTCCACTGAAACCACCTTTTACTTGCATGGTTTGAGTTTGCCGGTACACGGTCATCTTTTTTTCCATCTCAAGTTGCTAATAATTAAATCACGGTAATTTTACCTATCTTCCTCTCTATAGATATTGCATCTGAAATATTGCCATATTTACCCTATTCACTCAACATTACCATACACTTCTACCACTTTTGTCTAACATTTTATGTAAAATTCATGCAACATCTTCCCTTCCATTAAACAATTCTTTCTATGCTATTCAAAAACTGTGTTATGCGCACAATATACTCCATATTTGATTTAGAATCTACATCTACATTATTTAAAAGTCGATATGTGAACTTAACTTGAGTACTCGTCATTACTGTTTAGAAAAAAAAGTCATACATCCATTATTTTCCACACAGTGCATTTGAATTGAGGAAAAGTTCAATAAATATGATACACATACCAAAATCAAAACCAAGCCCTTTCCCATTTTGGATGGTGTAATATCACATGAAGCACATCAAGGAAAATATGAAATGAATAATATCCAATATAAAAAAAATGTACTAACTAAGCCTTCTCCCACTATAAGTAGGGTCGGCTACATGGATTCTTGCTCAAATCCATGTTGAAAGATTCGACTAGTTTCTACGTTGGCCGTCGACTACCTAACGCAACCACTGCAAGAGTGGGATTTGAACCCTGGTCTTTTGTGTGGTAGACACATTGTACTACCACTAGACCATTAGGTGGGTACAATAATATCCAATATGCCTGAAGAAATTAAAAACTCACCAGTGATGGCCCACCGGCCCAACAAAGGCGAAACCAAACATGCTTGCGGTGGCGACCCTTCTCCAATCAAGTTTGAGGTCTTTATAATTGTCCTGCAAACAAAAAGGAGATACAAGATGGATCTATCAGATTCAGAGCTTTGTAACTTGTGAATCTGAATACGTCACATGGTAATCCAAGTATATATGGCAACCAACTATATGTGAATATTATCACAGATCAATGAGAGAAAAGCTTTATTTAATAACCTGCATATATAAGGCACAGCAATAATTACAGCCAAAGTTGTTCTTGAGCTGCTGAACATACCACCAATTAACTAACTCATTTCAGTTTAGTAAACAAAGGGTATGTCCCTGGCCCCAGGAAGTTAGAACTGATTACAGTACTCAGCTGTACCCAGAGTCAGATGTGCATGTGCTATGGTATAGTTCAGATACTGCATAACCATAACCCCTACGGAAAAGTTGCCTAATAAAAACATATGTAGCATTTTATGAGAGACCAACCCAAAAGCGGTTCATACACACCAACCCCCCCCCCCCCCAAACAACAAAGAAAAACACCTGACCGCCTTTTCATAACCCGCGTTTTTATTTCTGAAGGTAATACTCTACAAGCCCCATATGTGGCGTGGCTTATTTTAGTAAAATGCCCCTTATACAGCATGATCTGCTAACAAATCTTTCTTGTCCCTGTTCTCTTGGAAGCTTAATAATTAATACAACTAAGCAGATGATTTGTAACTGACAAGAATATTCACGAGACCGATCCATCTCAATTCATAAAAGAATAACCATAAGGTTATTAAGACGGGAAAACACCATTACTTTGGCCAAACTTAGATTCATTACAAAACAATTTACACCTCAATTAATTTATAGGCTAATTATTCCCATCACAAAAGGGTGGGATAATAAATACTTGTCACATGCTTTCCAGGAGGATAAGAAAGCAAGGAGAATTTACAAGTATAATGGATCTAAGATATGACTAGCAGTGATTGACACGAGTGAAGATATTTTGTCGCATCTAAACAATACAATCATTATATTAGGCACATTAGACGATCAATGTTATATTAGTCAGCAGGAATTATGTGGTTTTACGGGACAAATGTCTATATGTTGAGAACAATATGGCTTATGAAATCCATGTTTGATTCTGGGCTTGTGTAATGCTTTAAGAGGCTTATTAGTATAATTGACAGATATATGCCTACCTAAGGTGTTTGTCAAAAGATGCCTACTAGAGTGCTTTCTGGTTATTTAAAGATAGAAATTAACTTTTGTTGTGATCAGAAATAAAGAAAGTAAATTTTTAATCAATAAAAAGAATGTTGTTAAAAGCCTTGAGACACTCCACAATGCTAAGGTTCGAAATATCTGAGCCGCTAGGCTTCTGTCTAAGAAAACCGATGCATTACACACACAGCATGTATGTGTGTGCATGCGTCCCTCCCCCATACATACAACCATCCATCTGCACCACCTTGAACACACGACACAACATCGATATGTGCATCCATCCATCCACACACTGGTCCTATACATGCATCCACTAGTCGATCAAGATTTACAACCCGGGGCAAGACCACATCAACTCGTTGCAAACTAAATTTCCGGAAATATATAATAGGCGAGTCAGACAAGCGGAGCACATCTTGAGTGAGGGTCCAAGTTCACCCTCGGATCTCCACTCGAAGTTGGGGCCTGAGTGAGACCACAAACATTGCAGCGAGCTCGAGCGTGGGTGAGGAGTTAGAAAGGACAAGCATCTTCTCCTGGAACCGCTTTTGAGGAATCGTACCAAGTGGGACTGACGAAGCAGAGAAGGCATACGAACCAGCCAGCTTCAAGCGCAAGCGCACCACGAATCTTGCCAAGTGGGACTGACGAAGCAGAGAAGACATACGAACCAGCCAGCTTCAAGGTTGTAAAAGTCAGTAGTCGGTACTCGATCGATGGGGTCATTTTTTTGAAACCAACTCTTCGGGGGAGGCACGGCATGGTGCTCGCCCCAAACTTTTATTAAAAAGGCGAAGAAGTAAAAGAGAAAGAGTTACAGTCGTAAAGGATCGAGCGGATCCCGCAGGTCACCCAAACAGAAGACGCACTACAACATGCCCAGATGCACTACAACGTAAAGGATAGACGCACTACAACAACGACCAATCAGCGGAGAGCAACGTCGAGTTGCGCCAAAATATTCTCCTTGTAAAACCTTTGTCCCCTGAAAATCTTCGAGTTTCGCCCAATCCACATCGCCCAGATGCACGCGAATGGACGAAGGAGCTCTCCCCTCGCTCTATCTTTATTTGACTGCATAGAGTCCCAAAATGACGAAGCTGAGGAGGTGTTAATCCACGGAATTTGAGCCTCCGCCCAAATGTCAGCAGTGCTCGGGCACTGGAAGAACAGGTGCTCCGACGTCTCCATACTGCCTTCACACAGCGCACAGTCCGTGGAATCGACTCCCGCGAAGAACCTTGCACATCTATCACGAGTCAAAACCCTCCCGCGTCTAAGTAACCACAGGAAGAACACGACCCTCTCCGGGAGCTTGAGATGCCAAATCAAATTAAAGTCCTTGCCCCTGAGGTCCTGCTGTGAAATCGGCTGCTGCGAAATGGCCCTGAACGCCCGCTTTGTAGAGAAAACGCCATTGCGCCAAACCCAGTGATCCCGATCACCCGAGGGCGTGGGCGCATCCTTAAGCAACTGAAGGAGAGCCAAAATGGTCATCAAACCGCTGGTCCGATAGGTTGCTGGCAAAAGAAGGGAACCAATCATTCCCACTCCTGTAGGAAGCCACCGTCGCACGAGGATCCCTCGCCAGAGCGCAAAGGCGCGGGAAGGTATCACCGAGGGGGGTCACCCCCGTCCACCTATCATGCCAGAACAGGAAGGAATTACCATCCCCAAGCACCGGTTTAAAGAGATGTGAATAGCGCCGAGCAACAGATATGATCCCCCGCCAGAAGGGGGTTCCAGAGCGTCGATCATCCACGTCCTGCACCATCCCCACCCCAGAGACAATACATCCCGCAAAATGGAGGGAAAGAAGCTGTTGGCACTACCCCACAGCCTGCTGACCCACTTGAAAAGCAACGCATCATTAACATGATCAAGCCGCCGTATGCCAAGACCGCCATCACATTTCCTCTTAGTCACCTCCTCCAGGCCACCAGATGAGGACCACGCGAAGAAGGTCCCCTTCTCCCCCAAAGGAAGCTCCGCATCAGACCCTCGAGGCGCTTCCTAAACTCCACTGGGATAATCCAATTTGAAAGGAAGTAGATAGGTATAGAAGCAAGGACCGACCTAACAAGAACGAGCCGACCTCCCCGAGAGAGCATTGCCGCGCTCCACCCTGCGAGCCTCCTTTCCGCCTGTCCACCACCTTGTGCCAATCACGAAATCTCGACCTCCTCGCCCCCAGAGGCAACCCTAAATAATCAATTGGAAGTTTGGAGGGAGGAGTTCCCAGTAGCAGCCCACATGACGCCGCCGAGCCCGCATCCCACGCGAAAGGAATCACTTTGGATTTGGATTGATTAATGAGAAGTCCCGATAGCTCACTAAAGATTTTCAACGTCACCGCCATCCCTCTGACCTCCTCCAAGCCACCCTCGATGAACACAATAGTGTCATCCGCATATTGAAGAGTTGGGACGTTCCGGTAGCCACAGGAGAATCCCATGGAAAGGCCACACTCAACCACCCTAGCCGCCATCCGAGACAAGACGTCCGCCGCAATAACAAATAGCATGGGTGCCAAGGGACATCCCTGCCGCATGCCTCTTCTTGGCTGAAAACCGATCGCCAACGACACGGCCGTTCAACATAATAGAGAAAGAAGCAGTAGTAATGCATCTGCGCATCCATGATATCCATATATTTGGAAACCCACGAGCCCGCAACATCCTCCAAAGGAATTTCCAATCCAGCGAGTCGTAAGCCTTTGCAAAGTCCACCTTCCATAGGACCCCTTGTTTCCCCCTCCTCACCCAGCTCCCCACCATCTCAGAAGCAAGAGCCGTAACTTCGAAGATTTGGCGACCCCGGATAAAAGCAGCCTGAGAGGGCTCGATTAAGTCGTCAAGCAACGGCGCAAGCCTCCGCTCCAGAACCTTTGCCACGATCAAGTATAATGCATTGGAAATCGCAATCGGCCGAAAGTCTTCAATAGCGTGCGGAGAGGAGGTCTTAGGCAACAACACAATGAGAGCCCTATTGACCTTGTCGAAGCCCGCGTTTCCAATGCAAAATTCCGAGACAACCTCCCAGACGTCCTTCCCCACCACCTCCCAGAAGTCCTTGTAGAATGCAATGGGGAAACCATCCGGACCTGGCGAGGCGTTGCTGTTGAGATCCCAAACAACACTCTTGACCTCCTCCATAGAGACCTCCTTAATCAATTCTGCACAAAGCAAGGGAGAGAGTTGCGGGGTATCCTCCCCCGACCAGAACCAACGACGGGGCACACGAACAGAAGTGAACTCCCTGAAGTAGGCGGCCACCTCACCCCCCCAAAAACTCCTCACCCACGATCTCCCTACCCCCGAAGGAGATGGAATGAATATAGTTAGACCGCCTCCTGTTAGAGGCCACCCTATGAAAGTAGGACGAGTTAGCATCCCCATCCCTAATCCACTTGACCTTAGCCCTCTGACGCCACTCCGCCACCCTCATCCTTTCTTCCCTTTCCACCGCGGCCAACGCCGCAGACCTGGAGGAAACCTCCTCGGGGCAGAGGTCTCTGACCCCCTCCAAAGCATCCATTGCTACAACGATCACCTCCGCATCTTTCCTAGCAGACGCCCTTGCCTCCCGCGACCTTTTTTTGAACGAAGCCAGAGCGCTCCGCAGACGAGCTAACTTCCTCCCAAACCTGACCACCACCGATCGACCCTCGCACTCCTTCCAATTATCAGCCACCATCTCCCGGAAGCTATCCTCAAGCAGCCAACACCTTTCATATCTAAAGAAACCCGCAGCTGGAGGCGACACGTTGGAGTCCCAAATGAGGGGAGTATGATCAGAGAAAGAGCGCGCCTGAGAGAGAACATTCGCTAGGGGAAAATACGACATAAAAGCCTGTGAAGCGAAGAACCTGTCAATGCACGACTTAGAGGACGAACTCCTCCAAGTGAACGTAACGTCCGAAGCAGGAAGATCTTCCAAAGCCAAGGAATTAACGAACTCCGCAAAATCAGCAGATCCCGGATCTGAGCCCCTCCTGGACCGGGGTCGATCTGAAGTCCGCAAGGTAACATTGAAATCTCCCCCTATCAGCCAAGGCGAATTCGGATGATCCTGACTGACCTGCCGAAGCTCGTCCCAAAGCTCCCTTCTCCTCACAGCACAACAAGGGCCGTACGCACAGGAGAAGATGATTGTTTCAGAATCCGCCTTCCTGGAAAGCAAGACATAGATAGAGTGGTTGCCCTTGACGACAGAAACAATGGAGAAAGCCGAAGACTTCCAAGCAACAAGCAAGCCCCTTGCATGCCCAAGCGCAGGCAAAGCAGAGAATTCATCCAGATCCCCCGCCGCAAAAGAGCGCCAAACATCCTCGTCGAATATAGCCAACTTGATTTCCTGTAGAAGAATCACGTCGCACCCCCACTCTTTGAATCTACTACCTAACACCCTTCTCTTATCCGCATCTCCCACGCCCCTCACATTCCAAGTTAAAACTTTCATTTGGACACATTTTTGAAGCCCCACGAAGGTACCACCCCGGCCGCCTCTGCCACCGCTTCTTCGAAGGTGAGGCAAGAGTGATGATCCCTGGACATCGAACAAGAGGTGCGCCTTCTTCTGTACCGCTTGGAAGATCTCCTTGTTGATTCTCCATCAGCCCCATCAGCATCGCCCCCCCCCCCCCCCCCCGCAGCATCAGCCCCAGCACCATCGGAAAGATCACCCTGCGAAGACGCTCCGTCGCGAGGAGAAGAAGGCTCTGCCCGCAAGTTTGCATGTACACTTGCCGAGCCCGAAAAGGGGGCGGATATCTGAAATGACGTAAAGACCAAGGAGCCCGGGTCCGCCGCAGATAGAAGAGGGCCCGGTTCAGCCCTCACCGAACCTGCCTCATGCAACTCAATCGGGTCAAGCTCGACTACCCGACTAACCGGTTCGCGGAGAGATCCGACTGAAGGACCGGCATTGAATCCAAGAAAGCCAAACCCGGGAGAGACTACCCGGAAGGCAGAGCCTGGCGAGGCACCCGAGAAGGCCAAATCCCCTCCGATATGTGTGCACCTACCCGCCACGTCACTCCCGACACCGCCAAGGGCGGCTACCATGCATCGACTCCACGCGAGAGGATGGGCATCACGTACGAGAACGGGTGATAGCCTTACGAAAACATCATAGCACGGCGAGGCCCCCGAAGCGAAACCCAACTGCGGCGAAACCTCCGAAGCGAAACCTATCTGCGGAAGCTTCTCCTCGAAAAGTGAAACGACCCCCTTACCGGCAATCCCACCTTGAGCAAGCCAGTCTGGCTTAGGGGGCGGCGGTGGTGGCTCCACCACCGACAACTCGACCCTGCAGTAGAATCTTCCCAAATATAACTCTTCAAAGAAAACCTGACCAACCGCCCGATCGAGGAAGGCCTTGTTGCACTCCATGAGAACCTTCGTGGAGGAAGGATCGGAACCCGACGCTAAGCCGTCGTTAGTGACGGCCAACACTTCACCCCATCTCCTCAGAGGATGCCGAAGACAATGGACGGACCTCGACAGGAAAGAAACACCTCTGACCTCAGCAACGCAGATCTCCAGCTCCGAGCAAGCCCCATCTGTAAAGCGCAAATCCCTCCAAACAATGCCTCCCTGAGGTCCGACACGCAACAAACGAAGACGCTGATCCTTTGATAAACCCCTAACGTAGCACCTTTTCGTCCCCAGGAGGAACACGTCTCCTGAGAACTGCCTCCCCAAGAGCTCCACGAGAACGTTGTTCACCGCCTCGACCGACATGCATTGAGCCAAGAATACACCTACGATCACCCTTCCACCCCGCGGGCCACGTGCATGCAGCACCCCCCCCCCCTCCGAAGAACCTGTACCCCCTGCAACAAGAACCCCCACCTTCGATGAACCCCCATGCGCAAGCTGCTCCCTTGCCTTCGAAGAGCCTGCGCCCCCCGCAACGCGACTCCCCACCTTCTTCGACCCTGCCTGTAAGGCAGTTTCCAACCCCCCCCCAGCTCCCCTCCACAACTGCCGGTATGCATGCCCCCCCTGCGACCACCTGCGCGAAAGATCGGCTTGCCACGACGGAAGTACCCACTTCAACCCGCGGACCCCCTGAATGCACCGGGGGTCTTCCGAGAGAGAACTGAATGACATCCCCCCTCGATCTCGCTCCGCACCCCGCTTGCTTGTGAAACAACCCACCGCATGCAAAGCATCGAGGTCTTGCAACACAGACCGAAGCCAGATGACCCCTAACGCCGCACTGCCAGCATACGCGCCCCAGCTTCTTGCGAGAAACCATCATCCATCTTTCACCTTCTGCGAAGGCCGACTCCCCTTCAGCAGCAATGAACTGTGGGCTCTCGTTGCGAGAGCCCGACGCGTATTCCTTCTCCGAAGCAAAATCGCCATCCCTCGAGCGAAGGAGAAACCCTCCAGCTGAGGTCTCCGAAGCCCCGCCCGCGCAACGAGTTCGCCTGCGCCATCTCCCTCCAACATCAAATAGCCTATCATCGATGGGGTCATTGACTAAGGATTAATCGATAATCGGGTGATTACTCAGATTTAATCGAGAATCGAGCTTTAACCAGCTTTGAATTTTTAAACATATAAATCATTTTTATACACATTCTTACATATTTACATAGATTTGCATATTTTGTATACTATCGTAATGAAGTTAAAGAAGGAATTGGATTTAAATAAAACATTAAGCGTGTTAAAATAAGTTTGCTTTTAAAAAGCAAAAAAATATGGTATTTCCAAGCAAAAATCAGTTGACTAATGGGACTAGTCGGAATTAGTCAATACTCGGTCGACCACTCCACTGACTATACTAGGCGGACTACTCATCGGGTCAGTCGGGCGACTTTTACAACATTGGCCAACTTCAAGCGTAAGCGTGTCACCACGCATCACAAGTGAACAGAGGAAGAATTATGGGAAAGCATGTTACACATGCATAATCATATGTGTACATTTCTAACATGCGCATGCGACACACACGTGTTTCACACACATAACCTAAATTACAAATCTAAGATCAGCTCTAATCTATCACAATACCCAAACTCAACCCCATCTTATGCAACACAAATCTCATCATCCATTCACCTATAATCACATCTATTGTGCAATCAAAATTCATTAAGCAAAAACCCAACACTCGCAACATTCTTACAATTTCGTGTCGGTACATGTGTAATATAAGTGTGTATAATGTTTGCATGTGCATGTATAGATATGCCTTGAATATTAATACAACAACAAAGAATTTCGGCTACATGGATTCTTTGCCTCCATTCAAATCTATCTTGGGTCAATCTCAGGCATATACCCTTGAATATCAATAGTTGCATAAATGCGGGATCTCACCCATTAGATTAGTCTGTGGCGAAGTCCTCAGACAAAAATAGAGGTCTTACTAGTGATGAAATAGTATGGAATACAATTCGAATATGGGTATTTTTCATATTTATATTCAGTTCATTAATATCGAACACTAATGGAATAAAAAAACTGAATATAAATATGGATTGAATGTTTATGGAGTATTAAATTAATAAACGGTTTATTCATCTGATCCTAGGGTTCATTTACATAGAGAGGAGAAAACCTGGACGGGAAAAAACAAAATATATAAAATAGGACCAGATAAAATTAACTCTCAACACTCCACAAGATGAAGTATAGTTGTCAATCATGCTCAACTCGGAACGACTCTGAAATGGTCATTTGTCTAGAGCCTTGGTGAAACATCTGTTGTTTGTTCCCTTGAGCTAACATAGAAAGTAGAGATAAAGCCATTCTAAATCATGTCACATGCATAGTGACAACCTACCTCAATGTGCTTTGCCTCACTCATGGAAGGCGGGGTTGGCAATGAAAAGACTTGCCTAATTGTCGTATTGTAGATGCATGGGAAGAGACACATCAATAGCTAGGTCAGTCTAAATCAGTGTTCACTAAATCGGCCGCACGGGCCGCATATGCGGCCACATATGCCCGTGCGGCATGCAGACCGCACCGATTAATTGAATCAGTGCATTATGCGCCCTCCCCGCATATGCAACCCGCATATACCTCGCATAGCCCGCATATGTCTCGCATACTGCTCCAGCAGCTCCAACTTTTCAATATTCTCATTCAGGTCCTTAATTCTGTAACTCTGCCTCTTCATTCAATTGTTAGAATATGACATGCATTTCTATACAATTGCAATGCATTATACCATTATGTATATGCAATGTTTTATGTTTTTCTCATGTATTATTTTCACGAGTATATGCAATGTATCGTCGAATATTTTTTGTATATGCCAATTGAGGTTTTGCTCATGTAGTGCATGTATGTGTATTGAAGTTTTGTTATTACGAATCATATAATGTAAAGTTTTTATGGTAATTGTTTTTTTGTGATTAAATATGAGAATTAAAAGTATATATGCACACCCATCTAACATGAACCGTTTTTCTTAGATCTTCTTTAACTCCACTTAGATACATAACTTCAGTGGTAATGTTATTCATAGATATTTTTTATTTTTAAATTAAAAATTAGAAAACCACTTAGAACCGCATATACCCAGCATATGCCCCCGCATATCGCTTAATTAGTATTCGATGACCAGTCCGAACGCATACGCATAACGATTTCCGGAACCTTGGTCTAAATGGATTTGACCTACATTTTCTCATTGCTCCCCTGTTCCATTGCTTTGTACTCTGACTCTGCACTAAATCTGGCAACCGCAGTCTATTTCTTGCTCTTACATGACACTAAAGAGCTCCTTATGGACACTGCGAAGTCGGAGACAGATTTCATGTTCTTGGTGTATCCTGCATAATCTGCAACTGGACATGTCGTGATGGCAAGGAATGTCCATCTATCAAAGAGCAAACTTGTACCTGTAGAGGACTTCAGACATCTCAAAAGCATATGAACTACATCCATATGTGCCTGTCTCGATTGCTCCATAAACTGGCTAACTCTGCCCACATCAAAAGAAAAGTATGGTATGGTAATAATAACATAGAGTAGCTTCCCAACTAGCTCCATATATCACCTCTTGCTACCTCCTTTGTATCACATCGTGTAGCTTCATGTTGGGATGCAAAGGAGTAATGGCAGGTTTGCAATCTACCAAGCATGTCTCTGAGAGGAGATCAGTAACATATCTCATCTGGGTCATCACAAGACCCAGCTGGTTGCTGATGAACTCGAGGCCTAGGAAGTGTCATAACTCACCAAGGTCTTTGGTGACAAACTGTTTTCCAAGGAACTCATTGGTCGCACTAATACCAAGCACATCAATTCATGTAACAACGAAATCATCAACATAGACCAGTATGAAAACAATACCTCCTTGAGTCCTCTGAAGAAACAGTTAATGGTCCACAGTCGATCTCGTGAAACTCTGCTACTCCAACAAGTTTGAAAGCTTTTGAAAACATGCTCTAGAACTTTTCTTGAGGCCATAGATAGCCTCATGAATTCTGCAAACCATTTGACACTCGCAATAACCAGCGAACCTAGGTGGTTGCTGCATTGCAGACTTCTTCCTGCAAGTTACCATATCAGTAACGATTTCCTGAACCTTGGTCTAAATGGATTTGACCTACATTTTCTCATTGCTCCCCTGTTCCATTGCTTTGTACTCTGACTCTGCACTAAATCTGGCAACCGCAGTCTATTTCTTGCTCTTACATGACACTAAAGAGCTCCTTATGGACACTGCGAAGTCGGAGACAGATTTCATGTTCTTGGTGTATCCTGCATAATCTGCAACTGGACATGTCGTGATGACAAGGAATGTCCATCTATCAAAGAGCAAACTTGTACCTGTAGAGGACTTCAGACATCTCAAAAGCATATGAACTACATCCATATGTGCCTGTCTCGATTGCTCCATAAACTGGCTAACTCTGCCCACATCAAAAGAAAAGTATGGTATGGTAATAATAACATAGAGTAGCTTCCCAACTAGCTCCATATATCACCTCTTGCTACCTCCTTTGTATCACATCGTGTAGCTTCATGTTGGGATGCAAAGGAGTAATGGCAGGTTTGCAATCTACCAAGCATGTCTCTGAGAGGAGATCAGTAACATATCTCATCTGGGTCATCACAAGACCCAGCTGGTTGCTGATGAACTCGAGGCCTAGGAAGTGTCATAACTCACCAAGGTCTTTGGTGACAAACTGTTTTCCAAGGAACTCATTGGTCGCACTAATACCAAGCACATCAATTCATGTAACAACGAAATCATCAACATAGACCAGTATGAAAACAATACCTCCTTGAGTCCTCTGAAGAAACAGTTAATGGTCCACAGTCGATCTCGTGAAACTCTGCTACTCTAACAAGTTTGAAAGCTTTTGAAAACATACTCTAGAACTTTTCTTGAGGCCATAGATAGCCTCATGAATTCTGCAAACCATTTGACACTCGCAATAACCAGCGAACCTAGGTGGTTGCTGCATTGCAGACTTCTTCCTGCAAGTTACCATATAGAAATGCATTCTTCACATTAAGTTGGGACAATCACCAATCTCGTACCACAACAACAAAGAAAAGGATCTCGAGTGTATAATGGCATACCACATGAGAGAAAGTATCATGATAGTCTACCCCATCAATTTAGGTGAACCCACGAGCCACAAGCCTAACCGTATAGCCATCAATACTGTCATATGCACGATGCTTCACTGTAAACTAAACCTGACCAACGGGTCGAGGGCATGCCCCCCAACCTGCTCATGGGCTAGGCTTTGACTTGAGGTATGGGTTGGGCCCACCCGCAAATAACAACACACACATATAAGCTAGATAAGGCACGTATTAATATGATATATTTCAACTTTTTCATATGTGACACTAGTTTTACATTAAATTTAATAGTTTACATGTCAAGTAATATGTAAACTACTTATATCAGTTATATAAAGAATAAATGATGATAATAAAATCATTTATACTTATAAAATAATATTAAAATTTGATGGAAAAAATAAAGTGGACCCATGGGCCATCCCACAGCGGGCTTTAGACAAAGTTCCGTTCGACTCGACCTGCATTTGCCAGGTATACTGTAAACATCCATTTGCCTCTAACCACAGAAGGCAGGGGCATTGACTAGGCTTCATGTGCCATGTGATTAGGGATGAAAAAAATGTGAATATATTCGTATCTGATCCGCTATCATATCAGTTATATATATATATATATATGAGAAAAGGGAGTATGCACCGGCGGGTGCAGCCAATTGGCTACACCCGGCCATTTTTTTCATTGGTTTATTATTTTTTTTGAAAAAAAAAACTTATGAGGATTTACTTAAATTATTGTGTGGAATATGTGTTTCAAATTTCATGCAAAACAAACACTCCTAGCATGTCCATCTAGATATGGTAAATTTCAATAATTCTGAAACCGTTAAAATGTCATAGCCTTGATGGAGATGATAGAAATGTCGAATTTAGTTGAAATTGGTACGATATCATGGTGATATATAGTGATTTAAATCCCCCTAGGTTTCATTTCAAAAACACAAAAAATCAAAGAAAAAAATGGCCGGGTGCAGTTAGTTAGCTACACCCGCCGGTGCAGCCTCCCCAACCCCTATATATATATATATATATATATATATATATATATATATTGACATCTGTATTCATATTCGTTTTAAAATAGATGCGGATATGGATATCACTTTAACATTTCTTTTCATACATAAGTATAGTAATAGATTTATTTATAAATGTATGTAACAACATTTTATGAGTGCATTCACTATTGTTGATATAATTATTATGAAATTACTATATTTAGTATATCTATTTTATGTGTAAAGCATCTTAAACATGTATATTTTAGTTAATCTATGAAATATTTCTGTTATTATTCGTATCCGATTCGTATTCGTTTTACATTCATATTCGTTTTTAAGGATATGGCAACACATATTTCACGTCCGCCAATATTCGTATCCGCATTCATATTCGTATTTTAAAATGGATAAGTATATGATTATACATATATTTGTATCAGTATCCGATCGTTTTCATCCCTATATGTGATTGTAGCATGACCACCTCCTCCATTGTTAGACGCCAGTAATTGTAGCGCATAGCCTCCTGATATGTCCGTAGGATCTCTACAGCTAATAGACCCATGACAATCCTCATGAAACCCTCTGAATTATGCTCAAGGAAATATGAGAAGCGAAAGGATACACAACACATGTACGCCTCCGCTTTTGGAGAGTAATGGCCACATCAAGATCACAAGTATCCTTTGTGACATGTAAGGTAGCGTACTGCATAGAAAAATCACCAGTGCCATCAATAGAAACAGGTGCTCAGATAATACATGGGACATGTTGGATGATAAAGAAGGTCCATGAGCAGAGGGTGCAAAGGGAAGCATGCGGATGTAAAAATGTGTCAAAAATTGAGCCAACGTACTCGGTGATGAGGGCGGAGGAGCAACCACAGTAGGAGGTGGAGGTTGAGATAGTGAAGCTGGTGGTGACATAGGAGAAACCACATGAGAAGGTGGAGGCATAATAGTAGGAGGGGGTATGTAAAACCTCCTCACCAGTCTCAAACGCAATCATCATATCACCTGCATGAGTAAAGTACATGACCAACTCAAAGAAAGTGACATCAGAACTAACATAAAACTTCCATCTAATCAGATGAAAGAGATAGTACCCTTGCTAGTTCCAAGAGTATCCCACAAAGATATACTTGACCGCTATAGGAAAGAGCTTGTCACGACCAAGGGTCAAGTAATGCATAAAAGTAACAGAACCAAAGATTCAAAGTGTTAGGGAGAAAATATCCTACTCAAAAATGCAATCAAAAAGGGGATCTTTTCACCTAACACCGAAAAGAACATCCGGTTGACATGATAACCAATGAGAACAACATCTCCCCAGAAGGAATGAGGAGCACGACTCTAAATGAGAAGAGCCATGTTCACATTAAAAAGATGACTATGTTTGCATTCTACAATACCGTTCTGCTGAGAAATGAGATAACTGAGTAATGAAAACTCCAAAGAATTATCAGAGCAAACATATTTCATCGTAGTTGAAAAATATTCTTTATTTCACACATATGATTGAATCACAAACCTAACCTCATAAACGTTCTTCAAAAGAAAAACACATGACAATCCTAGAGTAAACATCGACAACTAGAAGATAAAACATGTACCCCTGATGGTCAGAGATACAACTAGAACCCCATATATCAAAATGTACCAACTGAAATAAGGAGCTACTGCTACGAGTCTAACCATGATAACTAGGACGGTAATACTTCCCAAGTTGGCAAGCTTCGCACTAAAAGGTAGATTCGGAAAGAAATTGAGGGAAGACTCTACACAACTTCTATAGAGGCAGATGAGCCGAACTGAAGATGCCACATATAGGGACATACTGACCTAGTGAGAATGGAAGAAGCACCAACATATGGAGATTGAACCAGTTTGTAGAGGCCCCATTGCTCGCAACCACAACCAATCAGCATGCCTAAGAGTATATCATGACACACAAGAGAAGAGGAATCAAAGATGACATGATAATGTAAATCCTTAGTGATTTGACTAATATATCAAATTCATTGAAAAATCAAGAGCATGCAGAACATTCTACATGTGCATGGATGGTGTCAATCGAATCTCCCCTTACTATGTAACAAGGGGATGTGTCCCATCAGCAATAACAATTGTTCTTCTGCGTTGAACAGGTCTGTAGGAAGTGAACTAAGTTATGTCTCCACATAAGTGATGAGCAGCACCTGACTCCACGATCCACTCTGAGAGATCTGACCTATAACGGGTAGTAAGGACATAGACTGTACTTAAGTACTACCAGATGTTGAGGCAACTAAGTCAGATGAGCCTTATGGAGCACTAGAAGATCCAGAAATGGGATGCATGATCTCCCTCAGATGGGAGCCGCAGGTGACTCAACCTACTCAGCAACACATGCAGATGCTGAAAAATCATGCTTAGAATAGTATGTGTCCTCTGAGTGACCAGATCGGTGATAATGTGTGCACAACGAACCGATCATCTATCACAAACACCTCATCCTATGAACTGAGAAGATCCTCCCCTAGACTGAGTAGGGATGCTAATCTGGGTGAACCCATTGGGTACCCAACCCGAATCCACTCCATTTAACGACCTGAAACCCGTCCCATTTATTTTTGGACGGGTTTGGGTTCGAAGCTTGCTACCCATGCGGGTATTGGTTCAGGTTTGGGATTGCCTTATGGGTATTGAATCTGCCCCAAACACATATACATACGCATATACAAGTACATGTACATATATGTATGTGTTATGTGTTTCACGTTATTCAAAGTAGTCAAACCTAACCCATATCTAATCATCTTCAACTGACATATATAAAAGTCTTGCTATAATTTAGCCTTCTTTATTCCCTAAGTTAGATTCATCAGTCTTTTTGTATCTCTAACATAAATATATTTTTAATCCAAAAGAGATAAATCATCCAATTAATACAAGTTCATGATATTATCTGCATATATGTTGGATGTATTTACGTCCCCACATTGACTTCACACTGTGTGTTTCCCACGAATTAATTACCAAGTTGTTATGCATCTTCAATACTTCCATTCAATATATATCTCAGGCATCATCAAATAATTTATTCTCCTAAATGATTTAGAATTCACTCTGTGTTGGATCTGTATGTGAAGTTCCTACATAACTTACTTTTATTATCTTTCTATGAGAATATAGTGTATGTATGGTTAGTTTATGATTGATTTTTTATATGTGGATACCCATTGGGTATATGGATAGCCAATTGATATATGGTTATCCACTTAGAGCTATCCATTAAATAAATGTGTGGGTTTGAGTAGTGTGATGGTTTAGGAATACTTAAACCCGCTCCGAACCCTACCCATTGGCATTCCTAATCGTGAGATGTTGCCATCGTTGAGGATGTCTGAGTGGATAATGTTTTTTTAGGCTCAAAAAAAGGGGGACACACGCGAAGGTGCTCACCCCAATGCATTAAAAAGAGGAAGAAATACTTACAAGGAGGAATGGAAGAGCAGAAAATATAAAAGAAAATACAAGGGGGTAAACAAAGAGCGTTACCCCCGCAGCAAAAAACATATTACAATGATGACCATTCACGTAGGACGCCCGAGGCCCTGGAGCGAATATTCTCCAAATAGAACCGCCGCCGAGCAAAGATAACTTCATTTCGTCCCAGCCAAAGGCTCCAAAACCGCGAAATTGGATCCAGCAGCGCAAGCCGTGTCCGCCCCCTACCACAGAACAAGCTATGACAGAAAGGAGCGAAAGATGACAGATCCAGCCAACCTAAGTCGGCCCATAGAGCACAAACACTGCTGCAATGCAGAAATAGGTGATCAATACTTTATGTTTCCATGTTACAGAGTCCACAGAGAGGCGAAGAATTTGGAAACATTCGAGCACAACGATCACGAGTTAGCACTCTTTCCCGACGGAGAAGCCAAAGGAAAATACCAACTCGCTCAGGAAGCTTGAGCCCCCACAAGAATCTGCAGTCTCTCAAGAAAATGTCATCCGCCCCAACGAAGATGGGCAAGATGGCCTTATAAGCGTCACTGATAGAGAAAGACCCACTCTTCCAGGCCAAATAGTCGCGGCCCCAAGAAGGCACGGGGGCATCAGCAAGAAAGGAAATGAGAGCGATATATTCGTGCATCCGTTGATCCGACAAGACCTCAGAAATTGGAGGGCGCCAAGCACGCCCATCCCAGCAGCAGGCCACCGTTACATCTTTGTTGGGCACCAAGGCGTAAAGGCGGGAGAATAGGGTGCGTAAGAGCCCCCTTCCCGTCCAGTCATCCTCCCAGAAGCGAATCAAATTACCATCACCGAGCTTAATTGAAAAAAAGGAGCGATTTCTGAAAAGAGCGCCCATCACCCCTCGCCAAAAAGTTGATACCTGACCCTGATAATCACCACGAAAGGCTGCAAGAAAGCCATCCCCAGCCGCAACCCTCAAGCAGTTTAACAAGAAATTGTCCTCCCTACCCCAAATTCTCGCCGCCCATTTGAGCAAGAGAGCATCGTTCACCGTCGCCAGGCGCCTCACGCCCAGCCCGCCCTCCTTCTTAGGTCGCGTGACCTCATCCCAGGCCACGAGGTGCACACCCTTCCCCCCTCCCCCCTTCTTCCCCCACAAAAAGCCCCGCATACACTTCTCCAGACGCAAACGAACCCCCTTTGGCATCCCCCGCATCGAGAGAAAGTAGATATGGATGGAAGATAAAACAGTTTTGAGAAGCACTAACCGCCCACCACGGGAGAGAATAGCCGCGCGCCACCCAGCCAAGCGATGCTCCGTGGATAATGTTGAAGAAACAATAATCTTGTTGAGTATGTGATATGCTTCCTCCATGGGAAGTATGGTAACATCTGCAAGTAACTGGGACCATGCAGCAATCATACTCAGAATCAAGAACCGCTAAAAAGACACCAATGTTGCTCTAGTGTAGTTGCAAGAAACATGAAGGCATGGCCTCAAATTTCAGTGAAATTCGGTCGAATATTGATATCCAGTCGAAATAAAAATTCAACCGAAATGACCGAAATATGGGCTTCTTGTACAAAAAATGACCGAAATTTCCATCGAAATTCGACCGAAATTCCACCAAAATTCTATTTCAGTCGGTCACCAAAATGGTGACCAAAACCGACATTTAGGGCCTTGCATGAAGGTGTGGATCTTCTCAAATATGCTCCTAAGTCCTAATAGATGTGTATAAGGTGTGAAGAAGGTGCCCATTCTACTTGACCGTAAAGATGTCATGCTAGAGTTGTATATTTGTCTCATTCCTCACCTGATAGTTCTCGCATCGCCTTGGTTGTGAGCTGATGTAAGATGTCATTGGCAAGGTACTGGATAGCAACACATGTGTGTGTCATCTACCTCCCAAGAGGCATTAGGCCTCGTCTTGTTATTCGGTTTCTCCTGTGTCAGAATGTGCTTCTTCTCGTTGCACTATATAAGGCTCATGAATTGCATGGCCCACAACTTGTAATTGGTCCCATCCATCTTGAAGATGTACGTCGCATAAAGGCACCTAAGGATGGTATCTTGACAATGTTTCCTGACATGCTGTCCGAAATACATGAAGACTAGGGTTGTAGAAGCAAACGCGTCTATTCAAACATATATGGAATCAGTTATGTGTGCAGACTCATGCCACAACCGTTTCCATCAATTGTAGAAGTGCTCTAGGTCTCGTTGATAGACGAAGACTGATTTCACATAAAAATGAATCAGACTGCTGGGCGAATTTAGGATGATGTTAGGATAACCCACGTGACTGGAGGCAATTCTAGGAAGTAGCTAATATGCTAGTGGCGACCTAGGGGGGTTGTTGTGAACTCAGTGAATCCGCTTGGGGCGGCGATTGCCGCTAGGGCCTCGTGCAAGGAGGAGGCCCTGAGAGAAGTGTCGGATGTAGGCTGATGAGCGACAACAAAGTGAGGCGAGGCTGGCGAGAGGGGGAGGGAACTAGGGCAATAGGATTTTGGTCCTAAGGTTCTCTTATATAGAGTGGAGAAACCATGTTGGGCAAATCACATAATAGAGACAAAAAGAAAAAACAATACATAAAAGATGACTAGATAAATTAACTCTCATCAAATACGAAGTAAGTTGTTGTGGATTAAAAAAACAGGTTACATTCAGTCAATAATAACTTTGTATGCATTCAACTGCTTTTCTCCAAGCCATAGGTCAGATGAACATTCCACCAACATCGTAGTATTTTTCTCAAAAGTGAACGATTACACCTTGAACATTGCACGAGATTGAATTTCATGTGACTTATGGCTATTTTGGAAAGTGTGGAGTTGATCTACAAAGGCGATGTGGGACGTTATACTTTCTTGCTCGTATTGTGATGACATTATATCATACATTTTACATAAAAGTAAACCATATTTTTTGGTTATTACCATATCTATATAAGTATTTAAAAATTTTAACTATAGACAAATTGGAAGGCTGACGTGTACTGCAAATCATGTTTTATCTCTGGTTAATAAGTTCAAGGGAAATCAAGGGACAACATGTGCACTCCATACCATGGCCTCAAATTTCAGCGAAATTCGGTCGAATTTCTGTCGAATATCGATATTCAGTCGAAATCGAAATTCCACCGAAATGACCGAAATATGGGGGTCCTAGTACAAAAAATGACCGAAATGACCGAAATTTCGGTCGAAATTCCACCGAAATTCCATCGAAATTCTGTTTTGGTCGGTACCGAAATGGTGACCGAAACCGACATTTGAGGCCTTGCTCCATACAAGGGATAAAGGATAGCACTCCTAACAGAAAATCAAAATCCATAGTATATCTTGAGTTATGCAATAATATGTATACATATTTGTAAATTGCACGTGTTTATGTGATTGCTTCTTTGTACTTGATATCCACGCACGTTAAACTATTTAGACACAATATATATTACTCTACTTAAAAATCTACGAATAAATCAAAATTAATGAGCAAAAAGTGGGGAAAACATTCTACTTGCCTCAAGCACTCAACATACGCATTTGATGTCTTAGGCAAGCATCCGACGCCTTACATCATGTGCTCGAAGGGCAACGCTAAGGCAAAATGCCTCGTCTCAGGTGAGACACTAGGAGCTCCCTCACCTCAGTGACAATGCGAACAACTCGAACGCTTTCATGACACATATTAAAATAATATAAAAAGTTTAAGGTCATAAATTCATTAATAATAGGAACTTCTAGACGTGTTCCCTTTTAAACTTTACCAATAACACTTATACGATTATGCTAGGGGTGGGTATTCGATTGGTTTGGGTGAGTTTGGGTTATTTGGTTCGGGTTGAATTCGGTTTAGGTTGGAAAAATGAAACCCATCACCCAGTCGAAATACTTCGGGTTAAGTTATTTGAGCCATTGGTTTTGGTCGATTGGGTCGGGTTAAAACCAAATTAGTTAATTTGAAAAAAATGTGATTGTTGTCTTATAGCTATGTAGACCATCTTTCCTAAATTTGTTACACATCTACTATTGCTTGTAATATAATGAAAGTTATTGTTTATAAATCATGAATAAATTACATGATCAAATGACATCATTTTTTCACTTAAAATTCATTGGTCAATTTTATAAACTTGATTTGAATTAGCATATAAAAGGGTTGATAAAGAAAATTAGGGTTTCCAAGATCACTAGAACTAGATGGTGGAATCTTCAATTGATGCAATCAAGCTTCGAGGAGAAGGTTTTAGAAGACTTATCTTGGGTTGTAACAGAAGTGCAAACGAGATGTGGGAGGCGGTAGCATCTTGTATCCAAAGGATAGTCAAAGAAATACTAGGTGAGTCAAAGGAAGGAAGTCCAAGCCAAAAGGAGGCTTGGTGGTGGAATGGAATGATGCAAGAGAAGCTCAAAATTAAAAGAGCATGCTCTAAAGCTATGTCTAAGGATAAAACAAAGGAAATTGTCACAAACTACAAAATAGCATAGAAGGAAGCAAAGAAGGTTGTAAGCAAAGCTAAGTCAAAAGCTTATGAAGTTTTGTACAAAAATCTTGATTTTAAGGAGGGCCAGAATGATATATTCGGATTGGTCAAATCAAGAGAAAGAAAGATCAAAGACCTTTATCAAGTGAGATGCATCAAGGATGAGGAAGGATATATGCTTGTTACCCAGAAGGATATAGAGACTAGATGGAAGCAGTATTTCCATAAGCTTTTCATTAGGGAAGGAAATAGTAAATCACTCTGGGAGATCTAGCTAGTAGTGAAAATTACTTGAATCGTGCAAGTTATAGATGAATACAAAAGAATGAAGTAGAGGAGGCTTTGAAGTTTGTGAAACCTAGGAAAAGTGTAAGACCTGATGACATTCCTATACAAATATGGAGAGTTCTAGGTAAGTGTGGTTTGACTTAGCTTACAAATTTATTCAATGTTATTTAAAGAAGCAAGAAAATTCCTGAAGATGAAGGAGAAGCATCGCTGTGCCTCTTTATAAGAACAAAGGAGAGATTCAAAATTGTTCGAATTACAGAGGTATCAAGTTGATGAGTCATACTATGAAAATTTGAAAATGTGTGATTGAAAGAAGGTTGAGGCAAGTTTTCAAAGTAAAAGAAAATCAATTCGGATTCATACCTGGTCACTCAACTATTGAAGCTAATCCACTTTATGAGAACGGAAATTTATAACACTAAAAGGAAGAACCTCCATATGATTTTTATTGAATTAGAGAAGGCTTATGATTATGTCCTGCGAAAGATATTATGAAGAGTTTTGGAGAACAGACAAGCGCATATCCTATAGATTAACCTCCTAAAGGATATGCATGATAGGGCTTCATCTTGTGTAAGGATCCAGTCTGAGAAGACAGACTATTTTGACATCAACGTAAGTCTGCATCAAAGTTCAGCTTTGAGTCCATTTCTTTTTACGTTGATTGTGGATGAGATGACTAGTTACATTCAAGATGAGATATCATGGTGCATGTTATTTATTGATGATAATGTGTTGATTGATGAGAGTAGAGATGGAGTAAATGAGAAGATTAAGGTCTGGAGACATTGCATTAGAGACTAAAGAATTTCGTATAAGTAGGGCCAAGATCAAGGCCTTAAATGTCAGTTTCGGTCATCCTTTCGGTGACCGACCGAAACGAAATTTCGATTGAATTTCGGTTGCAATTCGACTGAAATTTCGATCATTTCGATCATTTTTGTACTAAGGTACATTTTGATGCAAGCAACGGTGAATGAATCGAGGTGAAGATTGGTGACGATAACATTCGGAAAAATGTTTTTTTTCAGATATTTGGTATCTGTTTTGCAACATGATGGGAAAACTGATGGAGATTTACTCATAAAATAAATGCAGGTTGGCTAAAGTGAAGAGGAGTCTTTACTATTCTATGTGATAAGAAAATTCCTTTGAAAATCAAAGGAAAGTTTTAGAATGTAGCCACGAGACCTGCTTTGCTCTATGGATCTGAATGTTGACAAGTGAACCATAGACATGTGAGAATGATAGTAGCAGAAATGAAAATGCTAATGCGGATGTGTGGACATACACGTGATCGGATTCAGAAGGATACAATCAAAATAAAAGTTGGTGTAGCTCTGATCGAGGATAAGATGAGAGAAAACCGCTTAAGGTGATTTGACCATGCTGAAATCTAGAATAGCGGAAGTGAATCGATAAACATAGCAAGAAAATAAAGAAATATGAAACATTGAATACGGGATTTGCTTGGAACCCTGCTCTCTAAGGATCGGGATGAAACCACGGATGAAGGCCTCAAAGAGTCAGATATTCTGTATTGATTTTCTAAACGAGTACATGGGGTGTGAGGCTCCTAAAATAGCCACACAGACAGACCGGAGTCTCATCGCTAATCCATGTGAGACTAAACATGAGTGGGATAATTGGATCTTGGAGATCCAATTACCCATATATTACATTCTTCAACACTCCCCCTCAAGATGTATCTAAGAAAGTCGCAGCTTGCAACAAAAAGAAAAGGTATACATCACATCTTCACATAATACATCAAAGAAGAACATATGTCTGTTGTTTGTAGAAGACCTCGCTCAATGACGGGTCTGCGACTTTCAAGTCACCAGAACATATTCTCCGCCATGCCTGTAGAGTTATATCAGGTAACCGGAACATATCTATGTCATGCCTGGAGAAGAATCGCAGTAGAAGAAGAAAGTCTAGCGTGGAGTAGCGGTTGAGAATAGAGACACCCCATCAAAGAAGTTGATGCTCGATGAAGACGGATGATAGCAGTAACAGTATGGAATGCTAGCAAGTCAGTCATGGACATCAAAAGGTCCTGAAGAATATGTTCATTTCTGACTCACCCTTTCTCCCATACTTGATAGAACAAGGGCATGGTTGATCAAACAAAACATTCTTCTTCTTTTTTTCTTTTCTTCTTTTTCTCATGTACAGTATTTTTTTGTACGTAACCTCTTTTTTATCGCCTTCTTTGGCCCTTTTTTGTCACGTACAGGTCTTTCCTTCAGGCCAGCTTAATTGGGTTATGCCAAGGCCTTAAATGTCGGTTTCGGTCACCATTTCGGTATCGACCAAAACAGAATTTCGGTGGAATTTCGACCGGAATTTCGGTCGTTTCGGTCATTTTTTGTACTAGGATCCCCATATTTCAGTCATTTCGGTCATTTCGGTCGAATTTCGATTTCGGCTGGATATCGATATCCGACAGAAATTCGACTAAATTTCGCTGAAATTTGAGGCCATGCGTTATGCTCTTTTTTCAGCCCCTTAAGCATGATCCCTTTACACATTTTTTGTTTGCAAAAGAGTTGTGCACAGTTGGGCCTTAAACCCCCAAAACTTCTGTTAAAGCTCACGCAGTAGGTCGATGGCATCAAGCCCCTCTTTCTCTTCTCCTTCATCCGACTAGGGTACCCTTTGGGAACCCATCGATAACAAGACGCCTTGGGGTGGAGTGCCGCCACCACAAGGGAGGAAGGGCTCGGAGGCGCACATAAAGCTGCATATCTTAGGGTTCCAAAAGAGTCTAGAATCCATCATCGTCGCCCTATTGTCGATCGCAGAGTGCCGCTTGGAGAGGACATCCGACCTCATAGTAGATCGCCAAGGAGGGGACTGGAGTTGGTGGTTGTTTGAGCGGATTGTTGCCTACATCGCCTAGAGAGATCCCTTGCAGGAGGAGCCTTGCCTAGGAGAGAGAAGCCAGCACAAGGGTTGTTTGCCTTGGGTAAATGACGCCGATAGTTTGTAGAAAGGGGTGTTGTCATCGTCTCCTGCCCTTTTTTTTCTTCGAGGACATGGAGGGTCGGTGAGGTTTCCTTTGTGGGGACCATGGGGATTTGCCTTTGCCATGTGGTTGCATGCGACTTGGGTAAGAGGGGGATCGTCGCTGATCTGGAAGGGTGGTGCCCCCTCGAATTGGATGTAGCTTGAATGCATTTGTAAGTACGCCCGGAGAGGAGTTAGGGCTCCGACTGGAGAGAAACGGAACCCTAGATCCCCCTGCAGATGGTGGATCGTTGTTTCTTGTAAGTTGTTTGCCAGATAATGCACCGCTTATAGGTACAATGTGAAGGGAACGATAACCCTACCTGGATCCTTGGTTGTTTTCTAACTCGGCAAGATCTCCAGTACTCAAACAAGATAAAAAATCAAACTTGAGAACAAATTTATCAAAACCAACTTCCTATGATATAGGGATATCAATCTGGGTATACCTATTAGGTATCCAACGAAAACCAGCCACATATAAGGTCCCAAAACCACCCCATTTATTTTTGGACAGGTTTGGGTCTTAAATTTACTACCCACGCAGCTATGGGTATGTGTTTGGGATTACCGTATGGGTACCCGAAACTGTCCCAAACTCAAATAAAAAATAAATATGAATATAGATATGTGTGTTATATTTTAATCAAAATTATCAAATCCACTTCTTATCTAATAAGTATCGATCTACATATATAAAAATCCAACTCAATTTTCTCCTCTCTATACATTTATTTATAGTAAACTACCTCTTTGTATCTTCAATAAATAAAAAGTATTAACTCAAAAGAGTTAAACACCTAATATATATAATCCTTTAACATTTCCTACACATTACACATCTTTGTGTGCCGCCATATTACATAATCTTCCTTTGTTTAATCTATGTATAAAAGTCTTATGTAAAACGCTAGAAATTGCTCATTTAATAAATGGGCGAGGATGGGTAGTGATTTTACAAATGGGTAAGGGTTTGGGAATGTTGATACCCGCCCCAAACCTGACTCATTGACATCTCTACTCTGATATGAATATAAAGATCTTCACAATAAACCCTAGAATCGACTGCCATGATACCATGTTAAAATCTAGAATAGCAAAAGCGAATCAATAAACATAGCAAGAAAATAAAGAAATATGAAACATTGAACATGGGAACTTACGTGGAACCCTACTACCTAAGGAGCGGGATGAAACCACGGAAGAAGGACTCAAAGGGTCATATATCTTGTATTGATTTTTTCAACGAGTACATGGGATGTGGGACTCCTTATATAGCCCCACGGATAGACCGAAGTCCATCGCTCATCCATATGGGACTAAACATGAGCGGCGTAATTGAATCTTGGAGAGATCCAATTACCTATCTATTACATTCTTCAACGGGCCATTTGCAAAGGAGGTTGACTAATGCACCAGTTAGGAGATGTGAGTTTTGGGATGTTGAACCGGCTAAGATAGGGCGATGAAGGCCCAAGAAGTGTTGGAATGAGACTATCCAAAGGGATCTTAGTTTTTTAAATCTAAGCCCAAGAAGGATCCAAGATAGATCTGAAAGGAGGTAAGGAATCCATGTAGCCGACCCTACTTAATGTGGGAAAAAGCTTTGTTGCTGTTGATTTGAATTAGCATAGTGCTATGTTATTAATCAATTAGGAGGTTCATTTGAAAAGGAAATGAGGAGGTGAACGCATAACATATTTTATGCAAAGATTGGTCTGAAAAAATTCTAAGGAGAGAGTTGCACAAGATACCTCAAATTTTGCATTACTTTAATTCACTAATTCCGATTCAAATTTGAGCCAAGTGTGTTCTCCGAATCTAATTCTATTGTGATCATGTATTCTAACATTCTATTTCAATTCCAAATTTGTAATGATCCTTATTCCAACTTTACTGTCATTATTTACTAATAGTTTACTAGTTAGAATTTATATATCTTATATAACAATATAAATATATATTATGTATGTGTGTATATGCATAGTCTAAACCACGGATCACCCATATTTATTGTTTGGGTTGATTGGATGGGTCAAGTAGACACTATCAACCCATCAACCAACCCGATATAAATAAAAAAAATTGGGTCTACTAAACCAACCTGAAAACCCAAACAACCCAATTCAACTTTTTTATAACAACAATCAAATTCATTTAACACATGTCAAATGATTCAATTAAGTTATTTAGGTTGAACCAAATAATGCCCACCCCTACTTATGCATATTGGACATCTAAATCAATTGTCGTGGAAAGACCCGAACTCCATCATCGATAAATTCTATAGATGAACGAGAGAACACAAACTCAAGAAGAACACAATATTTACAAGGTTTCTCCCAAGGCCCTAAATGTCGGTTTCGATCACCATTTCGATATCGACCAAAAGAAAATTTCGATGGAATTTCGACCGGAATTTCGGTCATTTCGGTCATTTTTTGTACTAGGACCCCCATATTTCGATCATTTTGGTCGAATTTCGATTTCGACTGGATATCGATATTCGACAGAAATTCGGCCGAATTTCGCTGAAATTTGAGGCCATGGTTTCTCCACATTATGTAATCGGCCCTTGATCCATTTCAATGTCAGTTCTTTAGCTAGTCAGCTAAACTCTATCGGTGACTGATTTATGTTTTCAACCATTGGAGAGGGTGCACAAGAAGTACTAGTATATGTCTCTCCTGGTATGTAGGAGAGAGTGACGTCGAAGAATAATAGAATGAGTTAGGATTTCACCCCCCTCATCCTTACATATGGAAGAGAGGGACGAGTATAATATGAATGATTTTAATTCCTTTTGATAGATGAGCAGATTTGATTGAGGCTCCTGTAAAGTTGGTGGAGATGATGGCAGTGATCATTGATGTGACATATCAGGCATACATCAAGGGTTAACTTCATGCGATATATGGGATTTGAATCCATATTTTGTTAACATTAGTGGATGTCGAGTTGTCTGGTGGTGGATCTTCAAATCTTGTTCAGACTTGGGTTTGGATGTTAGGCTCTTGTTCTGATCCAGATAATCATCTCTTGCTTGATAAATGGGCGTGACTAGGGGTTATGTACTTCATCATTGCCCCTACCTATTTCATAATAAATCCCATGATAAATTTTATTTATGCTTGTGAATTGTGCCTCTGTAAAGATCAATGAGTTAAACTGTTAAAATTTATAGTCAAAAGGAAAAAAATGGATATTATAATACTAGATCAATCCTTAATATAGCAGGCAGGCGTGGTTCATGACACGGAATGCCACTAACAACATAGCATGAAGGTCAAAATCAAGGCCCTGGGTCAACCAAGGAGGCGAAGGTAGGAGATGGATGAAAAAGATGGAGAACAATGACAAAAAAAACAAATAAATTATAGTTTGAAGATTCATTTAAATATTTTAATCCTTTGACTATTTTTTTAACAATTTGATCCAGTGTTCTTAACAATATGAACACAAGCATCGATACTGATGTTTTTTAGTAGTCTTTCATCAAAAAATGTTTTTTATTAGTAGTCGTATAACTATAAAATAGGTAGTGGTACAAGCATATTGGAAAAACTTGAAAGGGAATAATTGTAAAATTCCCTGAAGAATTGACAGTCTTATAAATTCACTTGCATCGCATATAACATAGTATGTAGATAATTGAGATCTACTACTATTTTAATCACTAAGGGTTCGTTTGGTTACCGGGTTATCCCAGGGTAACCCGGTTTACCTCCCATATTCATGGGTTGGAATTCCATCACAAATCAATGTGACATCACATCACATTCATTATTTCAACCCTTTACAACCCTCATAACCATACAAATAGCTACTATTCACAGGAGGTTACCCCAACCCACTCCAACCCAGTTACCAAACTAGCTCTAGCAGGGTTGGGCAGGGTTGGGTTGGGTTGGGGTACCCCTGTGAATAGTAAATTGTGAGGAGGATTCGGAGGGTTGGAAGGAGGGGTACCCCGGGTTGGGCCAACCTAACCCTGCCCAACCCTGTAACCAAACGGAGCATAAGGTTAAATCATTGCATTATTTTATATCATGGGAAAAAAATAGTACGTGGTTGTCCTTAAGTACGGCTGATAGAGAAGAGAGCCATGCAACCATGTTATACAAATTAAATTTTGGAAACTGGCATATGAAAAGACTAAACTAAGATTCAAGATCGCATGGATACATTATGCGTTGATAACCTTAAACCAAGTAAGCACCTTAAAACTTTGCTAATATGCAATAGATGCATATCAGATTGGGCATTCAACAATTTCCCTACTCCATTTATAAGTGGGATGCCACTCTATCTCAGCCACATCTTTCCCTGGCCAGATAAAAAAATAGCTATATACACATCTATATGCATGAATTAAAATGTTACAAGTAACCTCCAGGTCCTCCACTGCTCTGATAAAACCTACAAACAGCTAAGAAAAGATAATATCAAATCGTATTCATGTTCATTATCATTTTAACTTTTCTATGTATGCGATAAAACCAAACAATTATACATTCAGATTCAGACACCAGTTACACTAATAGCATGGGCCATAAAGCACCAACATATCCAAGGACCAAAGGATTGACAACTATATCTAACTCAAACATCGGGACACAACTCACTGCTGTTTTTAGCATTGCTAATTGCAAAATTAAAAATAAAGTAACGTGCTGATCAGCAACTTGACATTGGACAAAACTAGTCATCTTCAGTCTATTCCAATCCGGTCTTACACATAGTCACATAGTAAAACGTTCTTCAATCATCATGGAATTGACTTCGACATTTTCCAGAAGTAAGGAGCATATGTACAACCTCAAACTTCAGAACATCAGAAGTAACACTTCAAGTTTGCAACCCACATCTGAACTTTCACAGGATCACCTTCAGAAACCCACATCCCACCAGCCAATTGTTACAGCAAGCGCAAGAGAGAACACCATTAGTATATGTTGGATCCGTCGTCAAGACATTCACTCACTCGCTATCCTACTTTGATTAACCTTATTTTTCATCAAATGCATGTAATGTTTGAATGTATTACAACATGATCTGATAATAAGACGTGGAAATAATTGTCATTCCAAACACCAATAGGTTATTCGTAATTCCCCCCCACCAATACACACACAAAACCCTAATATGTGGGGATTCCCAAATCATTTCCCCCAAACTACCCTTTTCCGACTAGATGTCTTAAAAAATCTACACAAATGAAATCATACTTTGCCGATACAACAATCAGCATAGTTCTATAAATCAAAACAGGCCTTAAGATTTTCCGCCAATTTCCCCAAAATTAACCTCGCCCCATCGTTATCTCTCATCAAGTCCACCTTTCCATAAACAACAGCAACAACCATCTCGATCAGAAGAAAAGGCAGAAGAAATCAAACGATACCTCGAAGGGGTAGGTATGACGGGCCTTCCTGATCATGTAATGGGTGACCTTCTGAGCAGCGACATCGCCGAGGCCCCAGAGGACGGCGGAGCTCACCACCTGCGTCTTCACCGGGTGGCTCGTGAGACACCTCTGGTACCATTTCCACACCCCCAGCATCATCCTATCACGGCCACCCTCCGCCGGAGACGCGGCGGAGATCGGACGGCGTTGTAGAGAGAGAGAAGGGTGTGATCTCTGGGTCGTTTTTTTTGTGTTCAGTTTGTTTGGTAATGAAATGGGCAAATGCTTTCGGTGAGTGAAATGACACCATCAAATGTATGCGTCAAACAATTACGCTACCAATGGGCCCACTTTTTTATTATGTTTTTTTTCCAAAAAAAATGCATTAAGAAAATTTTGTTCATTCCTTTTATGTGGAGCAAAAGCTCGAGGATGGAGGATTCATAATAAAGTGTAGGTTTATCTCTCATTCCTATTGGTTGGTTTAAGGGATAAGAAAAGGATAAATGTTGTAGATAAGACATAATAAATAATATAATCACGATGTGATCACTTAACACAAGGATGATTTGTCTTGGAATAAGGTCATTTTTATCACGAGATGAGAAGATACGAATAATATTTATATCATTATTTAAAAGGGATTGACGGCGCAGATTATTGCACGTCTCCCATCAATGTCTCTGTAGATACACATTGTATTCCATTTTTACCAGGATCATTATTCTTTTTTAAATTCGATTACTTATTCGAATTACATATGAATGTCTAGCATAGAAGAATCTTATATTCTTACAGTATCGATACGAATGTAAAGCAAATATCAACGATCCATATAAGAATATTTGAGAGTGTCATAGAGATCGATGATAAGCATTTCTAACTAAAGTAAGTAGCTAAGATAATTTATGTTCAAAACAAACATAGTAAATATCGTAAAAAATTAAAGTATAGTTAACAAGGTATTAGCCTAGACAAGAACAAGGTAGATGATTGTACGATGTGGTGAAGAATTATCGGTTCGACCGATCAATCTTATTGGTCCAGCAATAAAAATAAAAAACGGATACTTGCCTGATTTGATGTCTGGTTCGATTTTTAAAATCTTGGTTGGCGGTGGATGAGTGTGTGTATACATAGTTATAATGGTTGGCCTCTCGTGTTTGTTTTCCCTCTTTAGGCAAAACACTGACAGAGATGTCATAACAAAGTGTAAATCCATATAAAAGACTAAAGTAGCTTTTCGATTGCTTTCATATTCTGTTGCCATATGTATCGTATTATTCTTTATTTAGATAAGCAATTAAGATCATGAGAATACCGCTTCAATGGTCTTGTAGTAGAGTAGTGTATCACTCAAAGGACCGGATTGCAATTCCCCCCTCCTTCATATTTACCTATTAAAAAACTTGAGATTGTTAGCATTTGATGATTGATACCTTGATTTCAATAAACAACGTATAATATTCAAATCTACTATTTAATTAAAATAGGGGTTTTATCGGTTGTGTCCTCCTTAGATATTACAATATCAATTATGCCCCTCCCTATTTTTGGAATATCAGTACTCTCCTGACTTCTTACACCGTTATCACATGTTCCCTTTCATTAGTTTGACCCGTCAATGAGTTGAACTAAATCATGACTTATTTAAACCATAGTGTTCTTATGAGGGGCATAATTATCCGAATCAATCTGCCCTCCTCCCCCAACCCCTCCACCCGAACCTCCTCATGCTCCTCCTCCTGGACCAGCCCCACTCGATCTTTCTGCCCAGCCCACCCATGCCTTAACCTCCTCCTCCTTCGCCCAACTCTGCCCCGAGTTCTTTCGCCCCGACCTCCTCCTCTCCCGCCCAGACCAGCCATGCCCCAACCTCCTCTGCCCAACCCTGCCTTGACCTCCTCCTTCGCTCAGCTCAGCCCCAAGTTCTTCCACCCCAACCTCCTCTTCCTCCACCCAGACCAGCCCTACCCTAACCTCCTCCGCTCGATCCATCCCTTCCCTGACCTCCTCCTCCTTCGTCCAACCATCCCCTTCCAACTCTAGTAGAGGATCAAGCAGTTCACCATCCACCGTCATCTTCACAAAACCCATTATCGATCATCAACTATTATGAAACCCCCTGAAACACATGATCGAAAGCCGTCCCTCGGTGGCTTGGGGATGCAACATATCAAGTCTTTGTTGAGCATACTCAAGAACCATCCCTCATTACCTCCAAGTCTTTGCATCAAGTCCACCCCATACATTGCAGCGTCGAAAGTTTGCCCACACCAGCCATCTTCGGGTTCCATCGAGAAAAAATACCGAATCGTGACTCAACGTTCGACATCAACATCCTCATTCGGACATCTCCTTCCATCTTGAGCACAGGATCAAGCAATTCAGCATCCACTATCACCTTCATGAAACCCATCACGAAGGGTTGTTCTCAAGGGGAGGGGTGAATGAGGAGGAGTAGGGGTTGGAGGGGGAGGGAGATGAGGAGGTAGTTGGAGGAGGAGGGGCTGGAGGGAGTAGGAAGGGTTGGAGTGGGAGGATGAGGGGGGAAGAGTAGAAGGAAGAAGAAGAAAAGGAGAAGAAGAAGAAGAAGAAGAAAATAATTCTTCTCTCGATTTTTTACCTAATTACCCTTGTGTGCCCAAAGTTAACATTCGTTTGAGATGGGGATGGACAACAACTAACCCGACGGGCACAAATGATCATTGTGGAGGAAGTCAGTGGTGCAACTGATATTCTAAAAAAGGGAGGGAAATAACTGATATTGCAATATCAAAGAAAGGCAGAACTGATAAAAACCCATTAAAATATCTCAAAGCTTATTTTATCTTGCCATGTTCTTGTCAATTTGGAAACTAAATTTTACAATTTTATAAAAGATAACATACAATTGTATCATATTCTTCTTAATGTCATAAGTATACTTGTCTTGTAGGAAAAGTTATAATCGTTTATATTGTTTGACCATAAGCTCCAAAGAAGTTTGATAGTACTTAGCATAAGATGATTGAAGCTTCTTGAAAGTGCATTCATTATAAAAAAAACAAAAATAAATATTAAAATGGCCAAAAATATTTGGAAGGGGAACGTAAATTAAGAAGAGGGAATTATTATCTAACATTGGACTAATAGAGGGAGAAAACAATGATAAAAAAACAATGATCATCTGAACTCAGATGACCTTGCACTAAATCCAAGTTTCTTCAGATTGTGATGGTCTGAACGTAGCACATTAAGATGCCCATAATTAAGTCAGTCCAGATAAATTTACACACCTCTTAGTTTGACATCAATAGTAGATTGTAATATTATCGTATTTATAAATAAAGAAAATGAAAGCAATCTGATGTTATCAAGATTATGTGAATCGCATATAAAACTAAATGCTTGCAAGGACACACATCCTCAGGAGCCCCTTTATTTGGTGCTCACCATATAGGCATTCTTCATCTTTTGTTATTTTAATTGGGTCTTCATGCTGTGCAATATGGGTGGATTAGAATGCCTGATATCTTTTACATGTTTGTTTTTCCAAGGCATAAAGTCTTGCCAAATCATGAACCTTTCCGCATCGATCATTGTCAGCAGCGATGTAGCAACGATTATGTTATTCAACGTGAAATTCAAAGAACAAAATGTAATTGTGCAACATCAATCGCTGCATATTCAGATAACAGCCCATACAGTGACGGTGCGATAAATTTTTGCAGTATCAGATCATTTTTGTAAAGGATCGCCTTCTCGATTTTGACAAACAAACGAGGCTCAAAAGATAACTGACAATCAGCGTCAGCAACCGCTAACGCACGACTGTGACTACATGCTGGTGATTGATGAGGAGGCTATGGAGTCTTTGCAAGGAAAACCAACTTTAACTTCCAGAAGTAATACAAATAATATCAGAGGTACATAATTTTTATGAACAAGAGGTGGATCTGGAATAACTATCAAAGAAACATTCCCAAGTAACAAAGAACGGAAATTTGTCCCTCTATTCAGGAGATCGATCATAAATTTATGTGGTTCATGTTCAAACTCATTTCCCCTTCCCAGCAGTTATATCTTTTCCAGAGGACTGAGATGGAACTCGACTGACGAGATATATCAAGGCAGCACCAATCAAAGCACCAGAGAGATGAGCGATATGATTCACATATCCCATCGATGATCCACGGCCAAAACCCCCCACCATGCCTGTTGACGCTTGAGCAGCCTCCAGCACCTAAAAATAAGCACAACATACATGGAGAGACCATCAAAATCACGTAAAATGATGCACTGAGACGAAATGGGGATTTACACCTTTCCTAGAAGGACGAACATTGCAGTTTTACTTGCAAGATTTACAGGAATAACAAGTTTCAGAAGCCTTCCAAATTATATGTTTGATGATGGCGTGATGCTGAGAAATGCGATCACACGGAAAAATATAGAGGTGTCAAAATTAATTAAACAGGCATCGTTGGTAAATTTTACAGGAATTCAACAAACTTTAACATCCTTGAGGTCTATGTGAGCAAAAGGCTCGACATGGCATGGCCTCAATCACTAAAATCCTCGACAAGATAGCAGAAGATGTTCGCTTGATGGGTTATCGGAAGGTCAGCTTTGGAGGCCCATAAACATCATGCTCTCATAAGTCATCAAAGTTTTCTCTAAGAGAACATTTACCATATCACTAATAATTATAGATGATTTAGAACTTCAGGCTACACCTACGTGGAAGAACCCCTATAAAATAACCACATCTGCTTGCAGTAAAAAAGATAAATACCATTCAAAATGCTATAAAAATCTCAGAAAAGAAACATGGCATGGGCCTTTTTTATCTTCATTTCTTATTGTTGAGACTACTAATATAAATTAGCATTGCTTTTTTTTGTATCATGTATTTTAATTACTGGACTGTTCCTATTTCTGTAAGAATTTTTCTTTTTTTAGTTTATTTTGGGTGTCTCGCGCAAAGAGAACCCAGCATCCTTTACAAACTAAGAAATCTATTTCCATATTTATGTATCTCATTTTTTGGAGATGAAGATTATGAATACCTTTTCAATAACAAATTGCCCCAATATAAGCACCTCGAGTATCTTCCTCCAGTCCCAGGACATCTGAAGAGCCATTGCATTTAAACAACTAATCATTCGTTTTATGGATGACTTTCTTTGGAGATGGTTTTTTGTACCTTGACAAGCACACTAACTGCAAAAAGCCCAAAGACAGCACCGGATGCTCCGACAGACACAGCAGATCTTGGAAGGACCAACCAGGAGACAAGGTTTGCTCCTGCGCCAGTTACTATATAGGACATCCATAAGCCAAGGTTACCTTCCTCCTCCTCAACAAGCTTTCCTGCAAAAAAATATCTAACGACCTAGTGATCTCCAAGTCCAACAACATCATTAGCAATACATTATGATAAGTAAAATAAAATAAGTGTATGGATACATGAATAAATAAAAAGGTTGACACAGGTCAAATTGTGCTAAACATACCGAATATATACAAGAAGAATAGGTTGCTAGAGAGGTGTTCCCTGCATAAGGAAGATTAGAATGAGTAAGAAAGGGTTTAACATCTGTTTTATTTCTTGAAGAGATCTTAAGGTTTTAGTTCATCAGTTTCACAGAAGACACTTTGGTTATGCTCATATATGACCGACGGGGCATTTTTCATGTGGACTTGAATCATAGGCTTGACAGTTCCTCCAAGGTGCCTGAGGGGAGCAGGTCTTTCCAGGTCTCTTTGTTACCCATATCCATGGATGCTAGATCTGAGAAAATGGCCTAAATCAATTTACAACTTTCAAGAACTGTCAAGGCACACCGTTCCTCGTATCAACTGGCCCTACCAGAAATATCAATAAATGATGCTGGTAATTGCTGAATGATATTTCATTTTCTGAGGCTGGTAATGGATGAACTATAAGATGTTTTACCAATACATCATTGATCATATTACTCAAAACTGAATGACGACAGAAAACAGAACTTTAGCAAATCCGTGAACCTTACATCGAACAAAATGTGTTCATCGTGCAAGATAATGTGGTATAATATTTATCGAATAAAAATCCAAAGCGTAAACAAGTTTATGTAATGAATTTGGCATGTCCAAGTAGAAGTAATCTGTGAAGATATAAAAATCAGACCAATTAGAATGGCAAAATGTTGCAGTCACAAACTGGAACCAATCTGGTCGAGCATGATGCAGATACAAATCCTTAATAATGGGAAGCTGCAATATAAAAAAAAAGGAAATTCAGGGTAACGATCCAGCAGACCCAGACACCAAGCTAGTGAACCAAACATCATCAGAAGTTTAGAACTTATCGACAGATAATGACATTGACTTAAATATTAATTCCACGGAGAAGGGACGGTATCTACCTACAGATTTTATTTATTTAATATCAATTTGTTTTTGTTTAATCATGTAAATGAATAAAATAAAATTGGAGGAGCATACAAGTGCGAAAAAAATGCTCAGACTTGAATATTAACAATAATTTATTAGATATATAAATTACTAGTTTTATGGTGTTAGCACCCGACCTCAATGCCCATGCATGTGTGCTAGGCATGCTTCTAAAGGTCGGTTCTTAATTTTGGTATGTTAGTATGCCGAATCTAGGATTCACCACAACTCATGCATAAATCTTATCCCAAGCAAGACACATAATTGAAAACAAACAAGAGTTTGCAGCAGATACATGAAGCGTCCAAAAAACCCTGGGAATCAAGGTCAAATTTTTGCAAGGAGATGGATAAATCCTCAACTTGACATCTAGATTGAAAGTTTCCAACTCCTAACTCCTTATTATATCTAAGGGATTTTCACACCCATAACCCCGAGTAATTATGTAATTACAATCATAACCCTGCAAAATCATGAATTACATCCAGAACCCTCAACAGTCTTAACTCTTACACCCATAACCCTCGAGTTAACTTACATCCAATATTCCGTTAACCATAACGGTATCCATCAAACAATTTATATTTTTTACCCTTTAAATTGTGTTATTTATAAATTAATAAACTCCCCCTATCTCCTCCACCTCTCCCCTCTTCCTCCCCATCGACCACCTCCCCGAACGACCCCCATCGCCGCGACCAGGCCTCCCCAGCCCAAGCGGGACCTACCCCTCCCCCCCGCCAACCCTCCCCTTGCCCACCTGCTCCAGCCCAGGTCGAACCTCGAGCCCTCCCTCCACGTCGAGACCTCTCTCCCTTCGGACCTGCGCCCCCACCCTCCCGCCACCCCCCCTCCCCCCCGGCCCCCCAACTCCCCGCCAATGACCTCCAGCCTCCACCCCCGGTCAGCAACCTCCAACCCCCACCTTCAGAACAATCCCCACGTCTCCTCACACAGAGACACCCCCACTCCACGCAAAGCTCGAGACCTCCACTCCTCCGTCGTGTCTGCCTCCACACAATCCCCCCCTCGCCACCCCCACTGTCTCCCGCCTCAAGCCCCCCTACCGGTGGACACCCCCACCGCCCTCCCGCAAAGCACCCCCCGGACACCTGCACTGCCTCCCGCAAAGCAACCCCCTCCTCCCTCCCTGTTGAGCCTGCGACCCCCCTTCCCTGTCGAGCCTGCCTCCCCCACCCCCCGTCCCGAGTCTGCCTCCACCTCTCCCTCCCTTCGAGCCCCCACCCCCTGCGGCCCGCCACCGCCGCAGCTCGGAAATCCGCCTCTCCAGCCCGCCTATGCCTGCCATTAATTTTTTATTTTTTTAAAAGCAATTGGAAGATGATGGGTTAAATTAATTCAATGATATGGTTGGGTTAACTGAAAAACTAACGGAGGGTTATGTATGTGAGACGGAGTGATTATTTGGGGTTTGGTATGTAATTCATGATTATACAGGGTCATGATTGTAATTGCAGAATTACTCAAGGTTATGGATGTAAAAATCCCTATATCTAAGTATTCGTTTATACAACCTTCTGAAATGATTGGAAGGATTAAGTGAAAACAAATATATTTTGAAATAAAATCATTTTTGAGCTGCAATTGTACATATATTTTTCATTAGTTCGTTTGTGTTCGTAACAATTTCACATATTTATTCACTAAATTCACTGTTTTTTACAACTAAAAACGGCATATATATGTCGATAGACAAGTTAGCAAGCAAGAGGATGTGAATGTATCCAATTTACAAAAGTTTGGGGCAACTTAAATAATAGAAGAGCTTTCATAAGGAATTGTCATTCAAGAATGTTGAGAGATACTTTGTGTTCCACCTACTCGGGAGTACAGTAATATTTTCCATGTATGGTGACTATCTTATGTAATCCTAACCCTATGACTCCACCTTTACAAGGAGCCCTATGGTAGCTTATTCTCTTCAAGTCATTATCTCATTCCTCCCAAGTTGGTATCAGACGCAGTCCCCCCATCCCCATTGTCTCCCCATCCTCCACCCCTACAGCCCCACCCCCCTCTACAGTTGTCATTGATCGTTCCACATTCATCGCCCATAGCTACCACCTGCGACCACGAGCATCATTCTGCCATTGTCCGCCCTCCAAGTTTTCGTTGGCAACGATTGCTAACATCAATCCCCACGAGTATCCGTCGTTAAATGTCTACCTTCAACGTTTTCACAGATCAATTGTTATGCACAATTTGGTCGCTTCATGGCGCACTGCACCTTGCACGGTATGATCTCCAAACAAACACCGTCAAATTTTTATTTGCAAATAGGTGTTGATGTGGTAAAAGATGTTAGATCAAAGTCCATATCTCAAGGATATGATGGAGGAAGCACACAACTACCTAATTTCGATCAATCCCAAATGAATGAGGCCAATTATCCAATCAGTTGATGTCTCTAATGATCGTACGAAGGTATGACAAAGAGCATATTCTTTTTAAGCTAGAAGTTGGAGTTAAAACAGGAAAAATGCCACTTGAAACAAAGATGATGGGATGGTGTGCTCATGGATTATAGTTAGCATCATTTAACAGAATTGCTGGTGAATTAGTGTTCTATAAGAATGCATAATTGCATATGATATGTGGACTTCCTTAAAAGACGCATACACGTAAAAGAACTCAAGCAGAATGTTATAGACTTATTTCAATATGAACTTGAAGCGATCCAATTGCCCCTGACCACAATACCTGCTTGCACTGCAGGATGCACCTGTTTGAAACAAAAGGTATACCACCACCGCATGGCGGTTATGGTATTTCTTGCAGGACTTGATACGAGCTATGTTGCTGCCCAGGATCAGATGATCACAACAACCATACTAACAACAATTGAAGAAGCATATAGCACCCTTAGGTGTCGTTCGGATTGGGGGTTACTAACCCCCCCCCCCCACCGGGGCGGAGGGGTTTACCCCCCAAAACCCATCACTCTGCAGTCTTTATTTAAACATTAAATAAATTATTTTTTCTTTCATCCATTCCATCAAAAAAATATATTATACCATCATATCATCTAAAAATTATAAACTACTCAACTTCTACTCAATTTTCCAGACTTCAATATCACATCACAAAAACTGCTCACTTTTCAGAACTTCAATACAATCACATCACAACAAACTCGTTCAACCCCTAACCCTCAATCCAAACACCAAAACACAAAAATGGTTTACCATCCATCTAGTTTAACCCAGGCTGATCTGGTAACCAAACACACCCTTAGTCGTATTGTGGTCACCCACAACACTGCTACTCTTTTGCTAAAAGGAATTTGGACGCATTTTGATTTTGATAATTCCCATCATGTAATCACTCTAAAATTTTCTCTTTACGTTGCTAAGAGTTTTCAATGATAAGATTACAAATATAATTCATTCTGAATAAGTTTGTTTCATCAAAAGTTGCTCGCAACATTGAAATATACTTGTAATATCAAGAAAAGAGATACGAATCGAAAGGTAAGTGCCAAGAAAAAAAACTTGTAATAAAAATATATTGTTTTTGGATTTTATAGTTGCAAAGCCAAGTTACTTCAAACCTAGATTTTCTCCAAAGAGATAAAGAATAAAAGGAGGGGGAGATAGAAGAACATGGGGACAGGGAGAGGGAGAGACTCGAGTGAGAAAGATTGGGATTTAGAGAGCAAAAGAGTCACATGGAGGGGATTGTTGCCATTCTCGGATTCTATTTAGAATCCAACTTCCATCTACGAGTTAAGAGAAAGACAAACCATTTTTTCCTTTAAGAGATGGACGGACAAACCATTTTTTCCTTTAAGAGATGGATGGACATGTATGTTTTCCTTGAAATTAAGGGGGACATGTACATTTCCTTGTCCCTATCCTCACCCTTTGTCCTTGCTTGTCGAAACACCTCGTCGAGGAACTCCTGATCCATCTCCAATAGAAGCGTGTTGTCATTCCTCTCATGGTGTCGCTTCATCAATGGTTCTCTCTTAGGACAATCACCACATTCACAACGTTGTGCGAGGCCATCATTCTGGAATACTCGACCTTACTCATACGAAGTGTCTCGTCCTCAATATGGAGTTCATCAGCACCATCTTTGTGCATCGATTTGCACTATATGCATGCTTCTACCATTAAATATCCCTTGTACAGGACTAAGCATCAGCACGACACCCATAAAGGGCAAACAAATAGACTATCGATGTCGTCTACATATACCGTCACGCGTCAGCACATTCAATGGCATGGCTTCTAGTGGTTCTTTTGGTCACCTAATGTCCAAGATTTAAAGAATCCTCATACTCACACCATAATCGTGGTGCTTCATTGCTTTTTGATTAGGGTCTAAGATGGAACCCATCATTGATGCATGTTCTTCGAGGAAGGCATCTTGAATGCACTATATGTCGCTATTAGGGTTTTTGTTGTGGCACCCTTATAGCCACCTGAGTTGTTGCAACGTCATTATTTCTATTGATGCCAATAAAATATAAGTAAAATATGTAGAGATAACTTTACATGAAATCCTACTCCTAAGTAGCAGAATGAAAACACCAGAGAAAGCCACCAATGCTAGGTTTTCCATTCACTTTTGTCAATGAGTATAGGGGTGTGGGACTTTTTGTATAGATCGACCACTCATCTGTGTGAGACTAAACATTTTCCACATAATTAACCCAATTCATAGTTTTCTCAACAAAAACATTGCAACCGAGGTCGAGTTCCTCCATGTGTACCAGCAATTAATAACACCAAATCCCTTAAACTAAAGTTTACCCAATAACATATGGCTCCAGTGACCCAAGGTGGCTCCCAGAGTCCTAGCTCCCCCTGTTCAATCATCAACCAAAAAAGTAACATTGAGTCCCACGCATATATACAGCCGATGGTAATTGAAAAAACCACAATCTCGCCTCCCACAACTCTAGCCAAAGCTTCTCATATGTGATGACCAAATTGTGACATGTTAGAAAATAATGAATGCGGAAGGGAAAAAATGATACAAACAATATTGGACATCGGGATTTTATGTGGAACCCTACTCCCTAAGGAGCGGGATGACAGGAGAAGGCCTCAAAGGGTCGTTTATGTCTATTGCACTTTATCATCTAATACAAGAGGATGGGGGTTTCTTATATAGCCTCCATAAACCCTCCAAGTCCCACCACTGGAAGATGTGGGACTAAACTTTGGTTGGATGTGGTATATATGATGCATATACTCCAACACTCCCTCTCAAGCTGGAGCATGCAATGCTCAGCTTGGAAACAAAAAGAAATCTCAAACTCACACTACAAGACACTACAGACAATATCAACTCAACGCACACAATTGTCGATTGTTGTCGAAGAAGTTGCTTCTCATGACATGCAGGTGAGGAGGAACAAACGGACTGGAGTGTGAGTCAAACTGGATCTCCTTGTCAGAAAGCATGTGCTCAGTACTACGCATGTCAGAGTCATTGCAACTAAAAATGAGTCCCTACTTGGAGAACTCTGGCCCACCATACCATGTAGACAACTGTTCCATCCCTGAAAGGGCCGAACTGAAAAGCCGTGGAGACATCCTCGTCGGAGTCCACGGTCATTGGAGAATGGAGTCTGAAAAAGTCTCCTCATCGGAGAACTGGGTCTCTCCCATACTTGTTCAGAGAATGGGATCTCTACTCTGGAGTTCCTATGAAACCATATGAAAACCCTAGCCCGCATGGCATAAGGAATGGGATCTCTACTCCGAAGTCCCTATTAAACACATGAAAACTCTTACCAAAATAAAAGATGGGGACCACAACAAATGATGCTAACATGTACACATTTGAAAAGGAGTTTCTATCTGGAGAACTCAAAGAAAATGGGTCATTCAACTATGGAGTGCCTTGAACTTGGACTCTGAACCAATCCGAAGAGTTTGAAAATAAAATTTAGATTATATGCATCTTGTTGGTCTAGAATTTGACATCTGAATATGGAACAGACCTGTGACTCTACACAATACTCCCCCTTTTTCCCAGACTGGTCGGAAAACAATGACGTCGACCAAGTTGGGAGAAGAGATGAAAAATGAGAAGAACATGAAACAATAAGTCGATCTCATATCTTCTCTTTTTTCCAGCTTTCTCAAAAAAATTAAATAAATCGTTCATAATTTTTTCTCGTCTTTCCTTCTCTTTTTTTGCAAAATTTTTCTTAGGTATGGCTTTTCTTTTGTACGTGCCTTTTTTTTACATACAACCTAACTTTGGGCCCACAATATTGTGCTGCTTTCCTTTTTTTAATTGTTGCAGATCCCCCCTCCTTTTTAATCGAACCACAACTGAGCCTCCTTCTCATTTCATTTCTTTCTCTTTCTCTTTTTTTAAACAAAAACACGGCCCACTTGGGGCACCTTTTTTCTATTTAGGGTTCCCATGGGACCCCTTCCATCGCAAATACATCGCCTCGATGGGGCATGGTCTCTTGTGCGTCGCCCATGATCTGGAGAGAGGAGGAAGAGGTCGAGTGTTGCTATTGGTCATGGCAATTGGAGCATGTTGCATGAGGCGTGCCATTGCGCAAGATAGAAATCACCACCTGTGCAGGGGTGGCTCCGTCTGGAGTTCACGCGAGAGGAGTATCGCCTCTAAGGTTCCCCTGTTGGGAACCCTTCTTTCATGTAATTGGATCCTTCGCCTGCTTTGGGAACCTCCGCCTAGAGGTGTCGATGAAGGTGAGGCTACAGGAGTGATGCCGCCTGGAATAGCATGTGACATTGTTGCTGGTGGATCGTGCATCGCCGGAGGAGGGTGTTGCGCCGGGAAATGAGATTCGTGCCAAGGAGCTCGATCTGATAGGTAGCGCAGAGCGTTTCTCCGTCGAAATTGCACTGCAATGGAGGAGGTGCGCCGCTTGGAAGGTCCACGCCTAGAGATGGTTGATCTGGAGGAGCACCAAGGGATGGAGTTGCAATGAGGGCACCACCTGGAGATTTGTGACTCCGCCTAGACCTGGAGAGGCGCGAGTAGGGGTTGCATGAGGGACACATGTTGTTGCTATTCCCAATAGGGGTTTCTCTGTTCCTACGTGCTGGAGAAGGAAAGCAAGCCTCCCCTTTATCCTGATCACCTAGAGAAGGAAGCCTGAGTGCTTGAGCTCACGATCTAGTGTTGGACAGGAATTAGGGTTTCAATAAAAAACTTATAACTTGGATAGAACTTGAACAACTCCAAACACAATAATCTTCAACAAACCTTCAAGAACATGAACTCCAAAATCAAATCTCAAATAAAAACAAAGAACTTAAAATCCTCGAGAATCGACTCGTTCAGATACCATGTTAGAAAATAACAAATACGGAAGTGTATCAGAATATAATGATAAAAATAATATTGAATATGGGGATTTTACGTGGAACCCTACTCCCTAAGGAGCGAGATGAAACCACGAGAGAATGCCTCAAAGGACCATATGTGCCTATTGCACTTTCTCATCTGATGCAGGTGGTCTGGGGCTTCTTATATAGCCTCCACAAACCCTCCAAGTCCCACCACCGGTATATGTGGGACTAAACTCTGGATGTGGTAAATGGATCATGGAGGGATCCATTTACCCATCAACACATATGATGCATATACTCCAACATGACAAAAACTGGCATAGTCATTAAATGGAACCCATCCGACCTCTTTCTGAGCAAAGTTGACAGAAATTTGTCCCGATAATGTGTCTTCTAACTCGAAAAGGTTTCCAACCAATCCAAGCAAGATCCCATCTCTCTACCAATCGTCTCAACTGTGCAAAACTCGGAAAGCCTAATACCTTGCATGTTCGTTCAAATATCGACTTCAAGGTCATTTAGAATGAAGCCCACCCCTCTAGTAGGGTAGTCCCAAGTTAGCGAGATAGTCTTGTGGGTAGCCATGTGAAATAAAAGATGTTTGGATAGAGGATTTGTTGGGAGGGTTTGCTATGATATGATTTTATTGGCTTCCATAACCTCGAACACTCTAGGCTAACACCTTCATTAAGGAAACACACAAACCCACTCCCACCCCACCCCCCACAGCATGTGACCCCATTACTTCACCACCTCCACAAAGACAGTATATGCACCATATTCCTCCACCTCAATCGCCTCAATTTCACCTCCCTTGGGATTTACAGGAGTAAAGATTGGTGACCAAGCACAAACTATTCTCACTTTATCCACCCCTAAGCTTACACACCCTCTTGTTTTCCTAGCAGATGTTCCAACCTCCACGAAATTAGCTAGCCAATATCCTAAGTGCAATGCATGATTGTAGCAACACACAATCGTCAAACCAACACAAAAGGTCATATCATAGAAGGAAACACTACCTACATGTGTTGGAGTCCTGAACTCCAACACAATTTAACATAACCAAAAGGACGGAGGTAAATTTGGCACCAACCAAAGGCACGCCCACATCTGCAACCTCCATGAATTTCAGAGCGATCCTCAAAATGCCTAGTCCCCCAACTAGTGCTCGAGCACAGTGGATAACAGTCTGCATGGAATCCAGCATGTGAAGGTACAAAATTGAGCCACATGCCTTACTCATCTTCACCTCACTAGTCGGGTTATTATAAAACCCCAACTTATATACCACAACATCAATTCATTTTAGAAAGAAATTGAGGGTCCCACATTGTTGGAGCACGGGCACATCCTTCCTCTGAAATTGCTACAGAGAATGAGAAAGATCTAACTTGAAGTGCAACTGAGGATGGAACTAGGGCTCGACCGAAACTCCACTTCAAAGACTCCACTACCAAGACCAATCCTGGCAGTGTAAGTAATTCAAGGATCGGCAAGATGATCACAAGAAGATTCCTATCTGCAGACTAAAATTTCTAAGGTTGCGTTTGAACACAAGAGTAAACTAGTCGAATAGTAACTTTTTGGAGGGGTAAGATGGTAGGTAAGTTGACTGTTTATTTGTTGTTTGGATGTAACTTTTCATTGGAGTTTGGTTGTTGACTATTTTGTAATTTTTGATATGTGAGAGTATAATATTTTTCATTTAGATAGAAGTAAAAAGAGAATATTAATTGAGATTTGATTGACTAAAGAAGGCGAGAAACGAGGTATTAATGGGGATTTGATTTAAAAAAGAGAGAGAAAGAGATATTAATGGAGATTTGGTTGAAAGAAGAGCGAGAGAGTTGGTGAGGCCCATGAGGGAGTAAAGGATTTGAGGGAGAGTAACCTAGTGTGTAGCATGGTAGAAACAAGGTGGGTAACCTTTTTTTGAAATAGTAACCCTCCAAGTGAACGCAGCCTAAGGGAAACCTCATCGTGCAAGCAATAGGGTCCCCAAAATCCGAAGTCATCAAACCAATCCCTCAAAATAGCAACATCTAAATTCTCGATCTTCTCTATTGAAGGACGATGTTGTTATCTAACCTTGTAGTTATTCAAACAAGTTGCTTGACACGCTAGTAAGAAAATCCCTCATGAAAGCAGCAATTGTGGAGAGCCCACTCATATCCCCGGAAAAGTCCCTCCCCAAATACACTAATCAGATGCATATCGAAGCCTCCACTTCCTCCGAGGTCAACCCATTTTTTGGCCATCCTAAAGCAGCCCCTTCTCAAACATTACTTCCACCTTTCCCAGTGCCCCTTCCCCAGCAGCCTCTGCCACCTCCCTACAAGTCCCTACTGCATTATAATTCCATCATCAGTATTTACCCCTCTAGCAATGGAAGCAAACTATTAGGTCACCTAAGCAAAATGGCCAAGGCATTGCACCTGAGGCATTGAACCACTGCCCGTGACCATCAACCCCCAAACGTTGCCATGGAATGCCCACGGGTTGCCATCCCTACCTTCTCACCATCTCCTAACATCCTCTATCATATTGGTGACTCTTGCCCCCCTCTTCCCACCCCATCCTTTCCCCTTCATTTCATTTCTCTTTCTCGCAATATGTCTCTGAATTCATTACAGTAGTATCTCTCACGATCTCCTATTTAAATTTGATCAGTAAGCCACCAACGATTATCATTTTATTACCTTGCACAAGCCTGAGGTCTTGTACTCCACATCCTATATCTCGCCAAACTTTTCTTAATAAATTGAACCTTACAGTACTCAATTTTTTTAAAATCTTTGTATAGGTCGGAAACATGTCATGGACGACAAGACAGATGCTCTTGTTATTAAGGGACTTGGAATCTTGTTTGTCGTCCTTCCAATGCTTTGTAGTCAACCATACTAGTAAATTCATGGAGAAGGCTTGCTTTTTTAAGCCATCAGAATGATATTTACCTCATTCTTTTGTACTTAAAGTGTTCTACATGGAAAGGATTATATTTTATGAGCAATTGGCATCTAATTGTCTCATCGTATTTAGATTCTAACTATGTTAGCTCTGTCAAGGGCGGACAATTCAATAGTGACTATGCTACTTCTTTGGATGTACCTTGGTTCCCTTCAAGATAGGCACATCTAAGCTGATCATGATGGATCTCTATGCTCTAGCTTCTTCTAGCAAGCAGACTGTTGGCATCATCACCAAGCCGTGTTCCCATGTTGCTCCAGCTGTAGGGGGAGTGCTGAGTTCTTTATATTACATGTACTTTCTTCTATAATGCATTTTGTTTTGATTCTCTCATGTATTTGCTCTCTTCGGTCTCCACTATGTAAGATACCATTGGGCATCTTTTCAAGTAGACAATGCAACCTATTTTTATGTAGTTGCTAGAGATGGTAAAAGTACAAAAGGGAGATGCTTGCGAGAGTAATAGCGCATTTATGCATCCTAACAAATGATACTGGCATATATGCCACTTTTTGTTCTCGTCGAGGGACTGTTATTAATTCTATAAGAAAACAAAGCGTACTTATAAAGAAATTCTGCTCCAGGATTAGGGTAGTCGTCAACCCCACCCCCCAATCCCCGTCTTTGATCTCCATTTTTGTTTATATTATGCATCACTACAAATCAATTCAACATGCAAAGGCACTCGAGATGTACACCATTCATTCACGGACCTTGGTTATTGAATCTCTTCCATTATTTATATATTGTGCAACTGAAAAATTAAAAAGGCTTTATATATTCATTTGGTTTCCAGTTTTATACACTGGGATATCGATGATGCGCCGACACTACCAATTGCAGCAAGAAACAAACTTAGTGCATAATATTTGGACTAACAAGAGAAAGTGATGCTATCAGTTTTACAAATACAAAACCCAGAAACAATAGCTATGACAAGAGAATTTTTTTCAACAGATGAAATTTAGCAAGTTCATCAATTAAACAAAAGACAAACAAATTAAACATAGGCAGGCATATGATCTGAACTCAATGATAACACTTGAACACCTGCAAATAAAATATACAACCAGAACACCCATTCTGATGAGGTAAAAGAAAAGACAAACATCATAATCAGCACTTCTTACAGTATAGAAATTCAAAGAGACGACTTCTTCCGCTAATGAATAAGAGACAAAAATATACCTGAAACAAATGGTCGGCCACATAAATGCCAAGGTTCAGAAGTATGATCCAGAAAACCCCATTTACCCTACTCTCCGGCTTCTTTCTAGGCCTTTCCAGCTCCAGTTCCGGCGTTATATCTAGACACAAGTTGTTGTGTCAGCATTTCAGCTACAACGAATTTTATAACAGCATAACGCCAATATGAGTGCCATATAAAAGCATGCAACATCAAAAACATTTGGTGTTAATTGGAGATGTTAAACTGCATGTTTGTTGATTTTCAAGTGCAACAAATACACGAGAACCATAATGTGCATCCTTCTATGCACATAACATGAACAAATTATCTATGTTGGACGGAGAATACTCACTCTGCATCAACTTGACAATTGGTTTGTATGCAGAAACCTCTCTAATTCATAACCACCAAATATTCCAATCCCAATAGTTATCCTATTGAGACAATGATTGTACCTAACACAGTTGTTTCCAATAACCCGAAATTACTGCCACTCACCTTACCCCTTAACACAAACCAAGCAACTTGTGCAACTTTTAGTTAGTAATCACCAAAATGATTCAAATCACAATCCAATTTTGATTTAAAACCACCAAGAAGCGTTATTTTATCAGTCATCAACAACGAAAGGGAAAAGAAACCCAGAGGGGCATTTCTACGAACATCTTGGGCGCATTAATGAAAGCAGAAAGGTGCCCAAAAGAAGCAACACAGGAAACACAGAAATCATCGAACCTGATCGACCCGCTTTACATACGCACCCAAATCGAGCAACAGGCGTTCGCATTCGACAAAGATTGGTTCTTGAGGCTCTAATGGGCAAAGAATAACGACCAATAACCGGAGGATCAGACTTTCGCCTTAAAACTGGTGATGGGCACACCCTAACGCCAAGAATGCAAGAAGCAAAGCTCGCAAATTGGTGAGGAGGTCGAGCTCTTGGTACTGGAAGCGTGAGGCTCTTCTGGGCTAATGCCATGGAGAGAGGCAAAGTGGAAAGACCGGGAAGCCGCGTCGATTACATATCAACCGTCAGTCGTTTCTGAACATTGGAATAAAATTGCGGCTATTTAATTGGACATGAATATAAGTTGTTATATCTTATTTATGAATATGAATATGTATCTTTGATTTTTGATGGATATGAAAATCACTTCTATTTTTCGGATGTGTTTTTAGAGTTATTTTATGAATATGAATAGGTAGAAATGAGGATGTGTTTTTATTTTTTCAGATAGATATGGATATCACTTTCATTTTTTTTATATGGATATGAATATGATTATATTTTTTATCAATATGATGTGTGTTTGTATATAAGGAATTTCACGTATTTTCTAAATGTAAAAAAAATCGTATTCATACTATTTGATTATATACTATACAAGTATTTCAATTAACACGTTACTTTATTTTCTTTTTTATTATAATGTACTTGTAGTTTATGCAACTTTGATTTAGTTCGCGATTATTTTAACTCTGCAACAATATTCCACATGTATGCGCTTAGATGCATCAACATAGCTAGGACATATTATGGTGGAGACAGTCAGGCCTGATCGAAAGTTAAGTACATGTTTAAATATCAAATTATGATGGATAATATAAAGTTGTATGCGAGCTTTTTTATTAACTATGTAAGCGAAACACTAATAAAAAAGATGATGTCATACAAGCGATTTGCACGTGAATATACATTTTACCTCGATTTTTTTGTAAGTTAAGAAATAGTCTAACCAATAAACATAGCGCAAACCCGATTTGATCTTGAGCCGACATGCTTGGGTCCATGACCCAATCTAGGGTTTGAAAACGTCCAAATATTCTTGAACCTTCTACTCAGTCCATGTTCAAACATGATCATTTCCTATCCATGTTCGTAATCTAAAGCCAAGGAAATAGGGTAAATTAATAGTTACAACTATTAGTCCATTTTCGAATTAGATGCTTCATTTTTCAAATGTAAACAAAGAGGGGCAATATTTTTCAATTTTGGAGTTGAAAGTCAACATAAAAGAATCGGATGCTTACGATAGACTTGTACTCTTTGTTACATGTGAAAAATGAGACCCTTAATTGAGGAATAACACCTAGCAAGAATCATTTTCCGTAATTCGTTCAAGAAAATAACATTCTCTTGAACGTACTCTCATATCAAATTTGTTTCACATAATGTCGATGACGATCTATTAACCTAGAGATGCTCAAGAGGTTTGGTAATCAATCCATTTGATCGTCGCGCATACATCCCATTATGTAATTGGATTACGGATACATTTTTTATTTCGGTAAGAGTACCTACTCATGTCGAATATTTACTTCTATTAGAAAGAAACTAATTATATTTTAATTCAATGATCGATAATCAAAGAACATAGCTCACGAAGAGAGGATTCTCTGTTACCATGCGTACTACATCAGAGGTGTTGTAATCCTCATTTTCTTCGAGTTGGATTTTGAAAATCCAACCTTCTTCTACAAATGTAACGTTCATAGGCATGGATGCATATAGACTAATCCATATAAGGTGGATTGCAAAAAAATCGATGATAAACCCCAAATTTAAGATCACAATTGAAATAAAAATGAAAACTACTTTCATAATGAGAATTATCTTCGAACCTATCACGTTGAAATAGTTGGGCCAATCGTGTATATTTCCCAACAAACCGTTGTCCCCAAAGCTTACTAACGTATATCAATGTAATAAAAATTTTACTATGAGAATTGGTTGGGGTGCGCCAGAACTCTGCAGCAGTGCAACGCAGAGACGACGCGCGAGAATCCCAATGGCAAGCCATTGTAGGGGACCACTCCCCCTCAAAAAATTAATTTAATATCATGTGAGCCGATGGCTCACGTATCAGATATTAAACAGATACTACACTTGATCTTAGCCAAAAGGCCGAGAAAGGTATGATTCAGACCGAAGCCCGCGGTCTCCTTATATAGCCATTCGTTCTCCCTCCAATTCAAGAGCCAGCGATGTGGTGCTAAAACGAAGAACTGTCAACCACGTCACTACGGAATTCAAATGAGAACTTCCACTGTTACATGCTAAATATAGTTCCCTCTACTCGAAAGCTACCCGGTGAAATTGGGCAATTTATAGATTACAACGGTTCACGAAAACGTGCTTTTAAATTTTAGTCCTAATTTTCGACTCTCTCAATAATGGATTATACACTCTTACTAGTAGAGCTTGAATGCAACCCAACACAACAAGTAACAGTCCATTTAATAGATCCAAGAATGTATAAGTTGTAAGAGAAGCTCACTCTGTTTGGTTGCTGGGTTGGACTGGGTTGGGTTGGCCTGGGTTGGGATGGGTGAATAGTAATCTGTGAGGAGGAAGTACCCTTATGAATAGTAAACAGGGTTGGGCCAACCCTGCCCAACCCTGCAACCAAACAGGCTCTAATTGTTTAGGACATTCATAAACAAATTGAGTAATAAATACCTATTTTTCTTTAGATCCAAATTCCAGTGAGTTTCCTTACAACGTATGGGACTAGTCCTCGACATGTTTCAAAGTTTGACCCCTATTAGTACATGTGTTTTACCATTTTAGAGATGGAAAATAGGTGAGAACGAGAAATCGGTGTTTCCTCAAATATGAGAAAGATTAGAACCAATAGACTCCGCTATGTTTACTGAGATTGGTGAGCCTCTTAACATGTTTGGATGGTCTTCTTAAGGGGTCGTGGCATGTGACGAGGGGCTTTACCACTCATTGTTTTACCTCAACTTTCGAGTTGCATGCATCCATTGGTTAAAAGAGTAGAGAAAGTCATCAGGTGTTAGCTTAGCTGAAGTGCCCCCAATCTGTCATTGAATTCCCAAACTTTTGCTTGTTATGTGTTAGAGTATGTGTCAGGATCCAACTACCACTATTACATATTTAGTTTCACTTCTACTATTAGTGGGAGTCCATCTTGTCTGTGAGGCTAATATAAGAAGCCCCACACCTATTGTATCAGTCGAGAAAATGAATTGAAGAATCAACCCTTATAGCATTGTCCTAGGTTTCATTCCGACCACATCTCTGATGTTCATATGGTTTATGCGTTGATCCATAGTTGGTCTCCAAACCCCATCTCCCCCGGTCAACGACACCCCGACACCTCGCGTAAGCAACTTCAGGGCAAGTTCTTCTCCATCGAGAACTCCATAATATCGGTTCCTGTCTCACCACACAACCATAAATGACGCATCTCCTCAGCCCAAGGAGAGATCCTCTCTAGGAAGAGCCATCCTCCACCGCCACCTCCCATACATTAGCCCCACAAGATCCCATCGACAATATCTTCCTCTGATTTCGTCAGGTTATGAGTCCTCCAATTGGCTCTTCCTCTAAGGCAACGACGGCTTGCTCTGTGGGTCTGGTTCCCTTCAAAAGAGGGGTTTCCATCAAGGAATCCTAGAGGTGTGCGTGGAAATATACAATGTGCTCTATACACCTTTTTATGTAAATTATAGGGGTGAAAGATCATTGGATTCCATTATTAATATGTCATTTTTATTGTAGCACGGAAATCCAACAATCGATCAAAAATAAAACACAAAAGTAATGATGTAATTAATCACAATATAGAGGTTGTTTATTTAACTTGGTCAAGTCTCGAGATCGAACTCAGTAAGGTAATATGATGGTTTATAGTCAATTTTCGATTAACTTGAATTGTTAAGTTTCCAAAGAAGAACTTTTATAAGTTTTCTATTTTTTTCAGATTTTTATAGATTTTTAATTAAGAGGTGTAATTAATCGAAATAAAAATGATGCATGAATTTTCACAAATATTTTAATGCAAGAAATAATGATATGCAATGTGTGAGAATAAAATAAATAAATAAATTTTAAATGATAAAATGATGCAACCATTAATGTATAATATGAGCAGGTACTTCTATTAATATATGAGTCTTCCCCATAATTATTTTCAGAAATAGTTAGCCAATAAATCTCAAGTTGAATCCCAATATAATTAACCCATATCAATGCCCCAATTTGTGTGATTATTGAGCAATAAAATCAATGACAATGAATTAAAAGTGCTCAAATAATTGGACAAATTCCTCTAATTATTTGATGCTCAATAAAGTCCTAAAATGAATAATTAATAGTCTATATGATAGACAATGTAATGAGATTTAAAACGATATAAAGAACACAAAATCCGATCAGATATGCTCAGATATAAATAATATGAGTCTAGCGGTATAAATGCTATAGGGGTATAAATGCAAGAAAATAAATAAAATCATCACAATATGGACCTTAAGAGGTTGGTTTGCTATATCAAGAACTTGGAGGGTGATAACACGGAAATCGAGCGGTCGTATTAATCCACAAGACGGATCAACAGTCGTTGTGTTGACCACTTCAAAATCCCGTATTAATCAACAATGAACCCACAATATAAATCAAGCAATGAAAAACAAATGTGGAGTCAAATTTATTTTAACTCTACAATAGGTGTGTATAGTGCAAGTATGAGTAGAGTGTCGAACTCAGGAAGCAAACAAGATAGATCGGGGCAAAATGTGCAAAATGTGATGGTGGTCAAGTGTCTACAAGTATGCAAATTTTTGTGGGTTTTTAATTAAATTTTTTAATTAATTTTTGATTTTATATTTTGTATTTTGGTTTATAATTTTCTGATTTTTATATTTTCTTTTTATATTTATTATTTTATATTTAATTAATATTAGAATATATATACAAAGTAAGTAAGAGAGGGATGAAGTATTTATAAAAATCAGTAAAATACTCAAAAATAAGGAAATGCAATGTTTTTTGTCTTTTATAATTTTATGATATTTTTGTGATTTTTGTAGATTCTTATGAATGTTTTTGGTATTTTTAAAAGTCAAAATACTAGAAAATAGTGGACTGAGCTACTGGCCGAAATTAAAATGAGGGTAAAAGTATCAAACAGTATCCAAAATTCCTCAAATTAAGTTTAAACTAAAGCCAATACAATAAGGAAACTACCGAAACTGAGTTTGTATTTTTAAGATTTTTTTAGAATTTTTTAAATTTTTATGAAGTTTTTAGGAGTTTTCTAATTTTTAAGGTTTTTATTTTGAAATTTTCAATGATTTTTGGATTGACACTAAAATATAATAAGATACGCAAAATATAATTTTTTTTGGAATTTTTCAAAAACTTCTACTAATTTTTATGGATTTCCTAATGCAAATAGTGCTGAAAATGCATGTTTTTTATTTTTAATAATTATGAAAATGCAATAAAAATGCAATACAAAAATATGGCGTGAATGATCAAGCAAACAGGAGCTTTATCTAATTTTTCGGTGATTTTTAGCAATTTATAGATGCATGGAATAAATACAAACAACAAAGAGAAACTACAATACTAGCAAGGGCATATATGTAAATAAGCAATCATCCAGGGGCCACAGTGCAATTTTTAACAAATTTTACAACTCATAAATAAAGTTCCAGGACCAAATACATACATCAAAAGCCGCTAGGGCATGCCTGCAAATTGCCCGACCTCGCACATGCTATACACGCACTTGGGAGGGACCTAAATGCAATACACAAAAATCTCGGGGGCTTGTACGCAGAATACCCAAAAGTTTAACACTTGATTTCAAAATTCCTGAACTAAGACGCAATAACCACACCCACAGGGGTCTATGCAAAATACCCAACCCCCTCACGCGTACGGGCACGTGAGGTGACGTGGATAGGACCTAAGTGCAAATAAATGAAGTACGGTGACTTGAGTGCAAATATTACAAAAATATTTAAACTACCAATGAAAGTTTAGGGACTAAATAGAAATACAAAAAGAGTCTGGTTATCGATGCAAAATACCCATATCAGGCGCGGATCGAACGGTTGAAGGTGATCCACTTGCCACGCATTACGCCCTCGTGCGACGATGACGCTTCGTGATCCAACGCCCCGGTTTAGATCTTCTTGGTTGATCGGACGGTGGGGCTTCGGGAAGATCTAACGGCGGAGATCAGAACTGGAGACGTGACCCGATCGAACGACGGAGAAGCCAAGAGGAAGAACGGGAAGAACGCCGGCGAGGCGATCTTCCCCGAGCTCGATCTTGGGTCTCCGACGGTCTGGAGGCGTGAAGAGTGGTCGTGTGTGCTCTTGGAGGTCGTCTTTATCTCCTGGAAGCTCCAAAAGCCTCAGCGACGGTCGAGGGTCGCTGGAGCAGATGACGGAGCTGGAGGGATTCGCAGGACTCTAGCGAACTTCAAAACGAGCCCCATGCTCGAGTCAAGACTCGTTGACCTGCAAAAACGAGTGAGAGGGTCTAGGGAAAAGTGCATGGACTCTGCGGAGGTGGAGATGGTGCGAGTTGCGACAGCGTACGGTGGTGGCCGGAGGTGTGCTCCAGCGAAGATCACGTGATGGTGAATCGATGGACCGAAGTGGCGAAAGTTTTGGGGAAAATATTCCTAAGACTAAGGCGAATGAAATGCGAACGAAATAGAGAGGAGGAAGGATGCCTCGATGGCTGGAGCCAGAGGGAAGTACCTCAACACCGGCGAGATGGCGGAGGTGATTGGAGCGCCTCAGGCGTCGCTCGACCCACCTGAAGGTCGGAGGAAGAAGTTGTCACCTTCTTCTCTCGATTGGGCACGAAGGAGGGAGCTAAACCTATGGAAAAGGGGTTAAAAAATTCAAATGGAAGTCGGGGGTACACTATATGGGGTTGACGAGTGGGGGAGGAAGAATGAGGCGTAGCGGCTGGCACAACGACCCATCGATCGAGGTGCACAAGGGCGGGCATGCTCGTTGATCGAGGGTCAAAAGTCAAGAAGAGGTTAACTCGAAAGGGTGCAAGAACAAGCCTCAAAAAAATCGAGAAGGAGGGGTCAAAACCGAGGTCTAACACGGGCACATGGGGTGAGGGACGCCCAGTTGACCCGCTGGTCAACTTGGACTGGCGCCTAGTTGGTCCACGTGGACCAACCAGGAAAAATCCCTGGAAATACTTTGTAAATTCGATTGAAAATAGAAAATGAATTAATTGTTTTTTTATTATTAAATAAAAAATGTTTATTATTTTATAAGGTATTTTATCATGATTTTAATTATTTTTATGAGGTATAAAAATACAAGTTACTATATATAGGCTATATAGGTATACATGTCTATATATTTTAATATTTTATATTTATTTTATTTATTTAATTTTATCTATTTTGTTTATTATTTTATAAATTTATAAAGTATTTTTATACACTTAAATATATTTTTATTTTATTTTCTAATATATTTTGTACACTTAATAAATAGAAGTATAAATTGTATAGGTATGTGTATAGGTCTTATACCTATGTATTATATTTACAAGTATTTTATTGTTGTATTTTTATTTGTATTTTATTACTGTTTTTAATGTACACATAAATTATAAATAATATTTAAAAATTATAAAATATAATATTATATAAATAATGAATAAATAATAAAATGAATATTTTAATCTGTACAAGTATACTAGTGGGGTCAAAACTCAACTTTCAAACCGTAACTCCGAAAAATACAAAACCACCTTCATTAAATAGCTTATTTAATTTTTATATACAATTAAGGGTGAGTTTGGTATATTTCGAGTTTTTATTTGCAAGATACGGGTTTGGGAAGTTGGAATTCTGAAATCTTATTCAGATCATATCTTTTATCTGTACATTATTTTTGTGTGAAATAAATTTTGTATTTTTTATGTTTAATTATCTACAACTTTCATGTTCAAAGTTTATTTATTTGATGTATAAAAAGTAGAACCAAAAATAGGTCCCAAAATGAATAAAGAATGAATAACTAAAAAGAATTTCTATTGTATTTCGGCCCTTATCTTCCCCCTACTTTATTCCTTGTTGACCTAGTCATCGAGATGCCTAGGTCTCGGTATTCGGGTGATAAAATATTTATAATATTTTATTCTTTTTATTTCTTTATTTATTCTATAATTTTGGCTTTAAATACGGTATTTTATACACTATTTACATGCACATGCATGAATGCTAAGATGCGGGAATTAAGGGTATTTACACGCATTTATCAGGGTTTTTGAGGCCAAAATGATAGAATAAGATGATGAAATGTGGATTCATCAGAGGGGGATTTGTTTATTTTTCTTGTAGGTGGTGTTTTTCTTAGTATTTTGAAAGTCAAAGGTGCACGACTGCAAACTTCCCACTTCCCGCATGGGGCACATGATTGGGTCTTTTTGAAGTTTTGCATATTAGCAGGGGTGTCAGTGTAAATTACTCCTCTCGTACTTGACAAAGGAATGTGAGGCACCTAGGTTCGAGTATCGAGGCTTCAGCTTCCTCATTGAGCTCCGTATCACCCAAAGAGGAGGCCTAGGATACGAGGCCTAGGCTCTCTTGCGGGCATTGGATGAAAGATCCGAGGGATATTTTTTGGCAAGTTCACATAGCCTAGATGAGGCTCGTTCTTGATCAAACGATGCATGTAGTGAGAAACCCAGAGCTCTCCTTTTCCCTCTTTGAGTCCTATCGATCGATGGATCGTAGTGGGGGTGGCTACGATGCTACAGCCTCCGAGGACCGACACATGGCCAAGGGTCGTCGGGCAGAAGCAATCTAAGGAGGTTGGCCCTGATATTGTTCATGCAAGTGTGTGTAATGCTTGAGGTTCAACACTTGGCCTGATTGATTTAGCAAAAAAGAGGAGATGAGGCAAAGTGGTGCTCCTTTGCTTGTGTAGTGATGGAAGAGGAGCTGCTCAACGAACGGTTCTATAGAGATAGAATAAAAGATGGAGGCTCTTTGGGATGAAGATGGTGGATGGAAGTTGAATTGAAGTGGGTCTCAACGAAGAACGGAGAAGAGGAAGAAGAATAAATGGAAAAAAGGGTTAGAAGATGATGCTTGGGATGATGGTCTCGCCTGAGGTTGTGGCTCTCGACGGAGTTCCACTTATATTGACTATAGAGACCTGGTGGAGAAGGTCTCGAAGCTTGTGTTCCTGCTAAGACTAAGCACCAATGAAGTCAGGATCGACCTTAGATCTCGCCGAAAGGTGTCATCACTGACTGGCATGTGGCTGCTATCACCAGCCACACGGGTGGCTCTCTCTTCCTCCCTCGTGCTATGTATAGTTATGGGTGATGGTGAATGAAGCTTTGGGGGAAGGAGGAGGGGGGTCTAAATATTAAGAAGGGGATAGATCGGTATAAAGTTGGTTGCAGGAAGAGATATGGGGCTCTAACGGACCGGTAAGGGGATAAAGGTCGTTGGGTTCTGAAGGCATAGGGGATTAGGATTGATCAGATTTGATAAGTGTTTGGATCATGTCGATCTCCAGAAAGGGAGTTGTAGGTGATTGGAAATTAGGGGAGTATAAATGGTGGTTGAAAGAAGGAGGGCAGAGCATGATGGTGGTAGGGCGAACACGGGTGGATCAGAGGTGGTGACAAGGGGAGGAAGAAGAAGCTACTATCGTTGGATCATAAGAGATCCAACAATGATGGAGGGATTCACGTGCTTGGCACGTTGATGAATTCATGATTCTCACTCTTTATTTTATTTTTGATCTTTTTCTTGGCAAAACATCATGTGAATACTTGTAAATACAATAGCATAGCAAATTTCATGCCTTTGTTAGTATTGCATAATAAGCATGTTTTAGCCAAATAAAAGAATAAAGGAAAATAAAAATGAATGAGGTATTTAGAATAAACACGAGTGTCCAAAAACCCAAGAGAAGGTCAAGACTTGACCTGATCGCAAAATAAAAATAAGTAGAGAGAGATAGGGCATATTATTTATATATCTGATTTTAAAAAATAAAGTTAAATTATTCTTCACAGCCTTGTATATAATTTTATTAATAATATAAAAATAAAAATAAAAAATCAGAAAAATAAAAATAAAAATCATCACTTACTTGTACAAGATACACCTGCACATATTACATTCCCTATTTATCACGTATCTTTAAATAATTTGTAAAATAAAATAAAAATTATTTTATACTCTAAAATTATGTTGTAAATAAATAAAATACAAAATAAGGGTATTTGTGTAAAAAATAATAAAAAAAATACTTGTATATAATACATGGGTATATATACTTGTATATAATTATTATATATTGTATACACATTATTTTATTTTTCATAAAATAATTAAAAATCACAAAAAATAGTTTGAAAAAATAACATTTTTTATTTTATACACTTTTTTTTAGATTCATTTGCTATTTTTATTGAATTTTTAATTATTTTGTATATTCCTGCTCTCTGATTGGTCCACCTAGCTTTGTTGACTCCGGTCAACGCCTCCTTCCAGGTCGGCTCAAATAGACCGCCTTCTCACCGGAGCTCGTTTCTTCCTTTTCTTGCATTCGAACCCGACCACCTTTGACCTAGATCCTTGCACCCGATTAAAGCCCTAACATCTAGGATCCTCTCGGATCCCTAGGCACAACCAGATCTGCCTAGGGTTTTATGAGAATCGAGGATTCTTCTAGATCTTTGGCTCCCCTATTTAGCATCTTTTTCCCGCCTCCATTGCATGGCAGCTCATGCCTCACCTCTTTCTTCACCATTAGACACCTCTAACCGAGTGACGGTAAATTAGAGGAGCCTTGGGAGCAGAGGTTGGTGGCTTAAAGCCACAGTTCACCAGCGTGGTCGGAGACCTCCGCCGCGTGCAGCCTCTCTCGCTCACCGCAGCAGATCGAGGCCATCACCCTGACGTCCACCTTCACCTGGAGCTTCTGAGCTCATTGGTAGCTTCAAGTACCCCTTTTATACTTCGCATTCCCCGGTTTAATCCAATCCTTTCATTTTGCATTGTCGCATACACCTTAGCTCCGACCTATTGGTTGGAGCTCTAACATCCATACCCAGCCGCACAAATTGAATCCTCAGTTCACGCTCCACCACCCAACGTAACCTAATTACCCTAAACCTTGCTCACCAGAGCAAGATTAGGCACAGTCTCCCTCCCTCGCATTCGTCGGAGACCAACGCTCGTTCTCCATCGCTTCCTTCAGTTCTTTATGCAAATAAACCATCGTCGGAGCTACACCTCCGAGCGTTGTATCCTTTGCAAGTGTTTGTTCATGCGAAAGCATCCATTTGGCCCCTCGAGTGCCCATGCGGAGCAGCTCCAGGTCGCGTCACCCTTCACGCCCATCTGACTGTCATCACCCTCATCGGAGCTCTCTATCCGAGCCGGAGTACGCCCACGACCGTGCTGAGCCCTTCTGCAACTTCATCAAGTCTGTGGATCATCGTCCACACTCAGACGAAGCTTGCTGGGAGGGAGTTCTTCCAGTTACCTTGACAGCTTCCCAATCAGAAGATAGACCCCATATCTGATCAGGACCGTACATATACACCTTATCCGTAACGGTATGATCAGGTCTTGGGGAAGACCTGCGATGTTCAGCCGCACCACCTTCGACAACCATTGGATCTGTACTGTAGTAGAAAATCTCAGGCGCACATCCCCAACCACGTCAAAGCCATCAGATCTTTTCCAGGGGACGATCAAAGCCGCTAGAGCCCTCACGCGCCACGCACGTGCCCAAGGGGTATATTTCCTTTTAACCCTTGCTTATTTATGCATTTAGCTTGAGTCCAATGAAAAAATATGTAGTCGAGACACTTTATAATTTGGACCTCGTATTTTTCCTATATTTGCACTTTAGTCCTATCTGTTTGAGCTCGCATGCATCTCCACATGTTATTTGGGTTATTTGCAGTATTTTGTATGAACTTTCTATGTTGTTATGAATTGAATGGCAAATTTTTAGTATTTTCATATATACCCCCGTGAGTCTGGATCACGTGTAGTGTGTGTACTTGCTTGGACTTTTTGAAACCTCGCGCCTATACTTTCTAACTGAGATATTGTTTGGCCCTGGAACTTGATCTATTTGCATTTAGGTCCCTTTAAACTGTGCCTAATCACTTGATGTATTTTGGACTTAATAAATAGAATTTTAATTCAAAAATACATAAAAATTACCATTAATTCATGTTGGTGTGTAGTATTCAGTGTAATTTTCTTGGATTAAGTTACGTGCATTTAATATGCCTGAAAGTTCAAAAACTCCTAAATATTATCTTATCTTATATTTTAAAAATCATAAAAAATCGAAAAATTCTTTAAAAATTCCAAAAAAATATGTGCTTGTCTTTTTTGGTTTATCTTAGCAACATGATATTCGAACTGGCCACTCGGATATAAGGTGCTAAATGGTCGTCGCGACCCAAGCGACCAGGCTCGATCGATCAAGAAAAGGAGACCACCATTATAAAAAATCAACATGAAATCAATATAGCGGTCTTGCTATTTTATTAACCTGGTATAGCGACCAGGGTCGAACTCAAGGAGCACGTAATGGCCTTGCGGCCTACGAAGTAGTCAAAAATAGAATGAAAGGGAAGAGAAGAGTATTTTTGGTGGTTTTTAGGGTTTTTATATTTTTTGGATTTTTAATTAATTAAGAAACTAAAGAAACAAGTACACAAGGCAATTCAACTATTTATTTAATGTATCAAAAAATCAAGCAAAAATTCCAGAAAAAATGTTTTTGTGTATTTTATGTTTTTTACTGTTTTTAGTGAATTTTTGGGATTTTTCTGATTTTATATGATTTTCTAAAAATGAAACAATGATAGAAAAAAGGGGTACTGTCCAGTCAGGAGAGAATAAATTTAAAATGTAAAAAAGGGCCTCCCAGCTCCTGTGGGTAATTTTTCCTATAAACTAGAAAAATTTAAGGAAAATTTGGGCACTGGATTTATGATTTTTGGATTTTTCAATTATTTATTAGAATTTTTATAAGTTTTTAGGAGTTTTGCAATTTTTATGAGTTTTAGATAAGGAAAAATAGCCAAAATTGGCAGAAAACCAAGCACAACAAATTAAACAGTAGATAATTTTTTTGTAATTTTTAGATAAGTTTTAATATTTTTTGTGATTTTCAAAGTAAAACAGTAAAGAAAATACGTGTTTTTAAATTTTTAAAAATATCAAATCAAAATAAAAATGTCTCCAAAAATCCCAGAAAATTTTACAACAATGGCAGGAGCCATGTGTCCAATTTTCATTGGATTGAGTTGGTTTGCTATTTTATTCAAAAATAGAAAGTTGGTATTGTGCACAGGGACCTTAGTGCAAATACCAAGGGTTCGGTGCAAAATACCCAGGAAAACCCGCACGTGGCGCGTGCCCTAGGGCACTCAGGGACCTAAATGTAAGGAAAACAAGCTTCGAGGACTATTTGTAACAGGTACCAAAAGCCCAAGGGCTTGTTTGCAATTATCCCAAAAATAAAACGCGCATGCACAATTATTTTACGCACATGGGTATAAATGCAATAATCCAAAACTATTCATTCTTTCCATAACATCTCAGAACTACAAGGTATAAAATGCAAATAGCCCAGAAAATCACGTGTCGAAGCACGTGCTACACCATACACCAGGGGCGTAAATGCGAATGAAATAAAGTGCAAGGTCCTCAATGCAATTGTACCATAAACTAAACAACTAGATAACGTATTTACAAGACTAAATGCTAAACAAAAGAAAAGAGAGGGCCTAAGGGTAAATTACCCTTTATTAAGTTGAGTCGCTGGATGGATGCCATGTGGTAGGTGAACGGTCAGGATCAGATGGCCCTCCAAAGCTGGGCTCCTCGCGGTTATCGGACGGCGGAGGCGCAGCCACGTGGAGGATCGAACGGTGGAGGGCGTCGGTGGCTAAACCTTGCGCATCGGGCGGTCCAGATCGCCTCTTCAAGGATCTGACGGTGGCGGGACCTCCTCAGGTGGACGGTCGAGATGCGAACTGGAGGTCGAAGGCGATCGGACGGCGGAGGAGGATGCTGGACGAACTGGGCGCCGGCGAACTTCGCCGGGCTCGTGGCGGTGCTGGCATCCTCCTGGAAGCTCGCTGAAGATCGGAGAAGGTGCGTGGGAGGCTTCCGCGTCGAGTGAAGGTCTCCGATGGCCCAGCCGAGCTCTGGAGAGCTCCGACAAGATCGGCGAGCTGGATCTACTGGACCGAATGGTCCAAGCCCTCAGATGGGCTTGGATGAACCTGCAAAGTAGACCAGAAAGCTCGCGGGTCGAGGGCAAACTGCTCGACCCCGTTAGGCGTGGTGAAGGTGGTCGGGGGGTCGGTGTGGGCGAGCTCCGGCGAGGGTGTGGACGGAGGAGCTCGAACCCCAGCTCCTGTGCGAGCTGGGTTGAATGGAAGTGTGCAGAACGTGCGTGGGAGGAAGACAGAGGCTATGGTGCAGCCCGATGGTCGAATGGTGGTCGGATGTGATCGGAATCTACGGTGGTCGGTGACGGAGCTAATTGGGGGTAATCAAAAATTGGCGAAAAAGAAAGTGAATTGAGTCTACCTGGGTGGACGAATCGACTGGGAAGAAGCTTGCGCAGCTCCTGGTCCTTGCCTCGAGGAGTGTCGACCTCCGAGGCTCGAGCTCCTGCTCTGGGCGGAGCACGGCGGTGTATCTCGCCGGATCAGTGGGCCACTACCCCTCTCCTCGCTGCGACAGCACCTGGAGCGAGCTGTCACTCTCACTCACGCACTGGAGGTCACTGGGGGTGGAGCGAATGAGCCAAAGATCGGAATGAAGGTGGCGGAGCTCGAGCTATATACGGTGGAGGTCCGGAAAGATGAGGTCGGGTAGGGTAATGGAGTGCGCGGATCTCGAGGCGGGGTTTCGGCGAGGGTCTCGGATGTATCATGAACGAATCGGACCCGGGGTTTAGGCGAGAGGGGATCGGGTTAGGTGCGAAATTAGGGAGAAGTCGGGTCGGGTGTCAAAAACCCGTGGGAAGTGGTCCTGGGGGGGTAGTTGATCGGGTGGTCAACAATTCCCTGGACCAATGGGTGAAGGCCACGTGGCAGATATTTGCAAGTTAAATTAAAGGTAGCTAATGGCCGAATTATTAAAAAGTCAAAATATGAAATATTTTTATTTTAATTTTTCTATTTTTTAGTGATTTTTAATTAATTTTTCAAAGTTAAAATAAGGTAGTTACATTATATAGCTATATATAGGTATATGTACAATATAGGGTTTTTAATTTTGAATTTTTTTATTTGTTATTTTTATACAATTTATTCCCATTTTATATTTTATTTATTTATATCATGAAATAAGGAATAAAAGATATTTTATTTTATTTTTATTATTTATATACATAGGTGAAATAAATACATATGTACATTTTATATACATGGTATATTTACAAAATATTTTTAGGATTTTCATTTTGTTATTTTTATTTTGTTTTTGTTTTAATTGTTTTTATTTATTTATTTATAACATATCATATAGAATATTTATAAAATTTTTGGAAATTAATTTTATTTATTTATAAGGTTAAATAAATAGGGATGAGTGGACTATGTACAAGGTGACTATGTACATGAGTGATGTTTTTGTTTTCTTTTTAATTTTTCTATTTTTATCTTGATTTTATATTTATAAATATATACAAATATTTACAAATCTATTTTAATCTATTTTTGGGAGGAAAATAATTTTATTTTATTTACATGCATATTTACACGCATGAGCCCCTATCTCCCTCTACTTTGGCTTTTATGCGGTCAGGCCCATGCTGAGCCCTCCCTTGCGTTAGGTTGCTCAATATTTATTCTAAATATTTTCTCTCTTTTTCTTTTTTGAACTTTATTCTTTTATTTTTGCACAAAAACATGCTAATTATAGGTTTTTACACAATGCATGCTTTTGGTAATTATTTCTATTTACAACTATATACATGCATTTGCAAAGGTTTTTATGGCTAAAATATAAGAATAAAGAGTGATGAATGGGTATTCATCACCCCCCTATACTTAACTTTGCTAGTCCCTTAGCAAACACTTATTTGAAAAAGAAGTGAAAAAGAAAGAAAGAAAGAAAAAGAAAATATAGAAATATACATGGATCAAGGTTGAATTTTAAATTTTCCTTCATTAAATTGAATTATGGAGCTCGATCAGATCTTTGGATTATTAATGTGTCGGAACCTTATTTGGACTTAAGCTTAAAACTCAACAGTCTCTAAGTTCCACCAATCAATGGACAAGACTCCTCAATAAACCAGATCAGAACAAGTCTACATACACAAACTCTAATGACCATGAATCTTTCCATGCAGTGTAAGTGATATGTAGCTCCCCACCTCAGAAGTAACAAAGAAACAACCTCCCCCAACCTGGTAACTCTAATGCCTCGGTCTAGCAACTCTTTCCTCGAGAAGCAGGGTATTCCCTTCTAAGTTCAAGTGCAACCGGCTCAAGAATATGGGGAATAAGAAGTATAGACTTTTGGGAGCTCATCCAGTGTAGCTAAGTCTCCCGCTGCAAGCTTCATGAGATGTAAGCATGGATACCATAAGCTTTTGCTTTATTTGACTATATACACTCCGGTGGGGTTATTAAATTTTCAATCCGACCCACCACTTTTTTGGAGTTCTTTTTGCATTTTTTTTCAAGTGCCTCTGTACAACATATCTACATGGTGCAGCATATATACAAGAAATTTTCCTCTTAAGCCAGTAGACTATCCCTCTTTTGAAGCTTTATTGCAACCCACGGCTTCTGTCTTTAGCCTTCATCACCACTAGACCAAGTTGAGGCGCACTTCCTTCACTAGAAGAAGAAGAAGAGAGGTTCCGCCTAGAAGTACTACCCTCATATGCTACCCCAAGACAAAGGAAACTGCCTCCTCACCACCTCATCCGTGGAGAGCTATGTGTAAGGTGCTGGTGCAAGTCAAGCCATTGTCTCTAAGAGTCATGCGTGTGTTGTTAAGTGCTCTACTTAGGCTCATCAAGATGACATGTGCTCACAACCTAGTGGACTCAAAGAATTAAGTCCTTATGGACCTGAAAAGCCTTAACCCTAAGCCCTATAAGGTTCCTCTTAGAATTAGGTGGATTAAGATCGTAATCAAGCTCCATTTCTCAATTTAATTCCAGGCTAGTTTAAATGTCAACTATCATCCAGGAAAAACTATATACATATATACACAAAGATGCTATTTACAAATATTTACAATCGTGCAAAATTTTTGAAAAATGTTTTGAAATCATGAATGGATGGATGCATGAATTGCAAGTTTTGCAAAAGTATTTACAAACATTTACACAAGATTTTTGTAAACTTTTGATTTTTAAAACATTTTGGAAAAATTTTGTACTATATACATAATTTTGATAAGAAAATATTTACACAAACATTACACAAAAACTTTTTGAAAACATTTTTACAAAAATAATTTTGTACACTAGCTATGTATGTGCAAATAAAAGAATGATTATTTACAGGAAAAATTTTTAATTTTTGTGGTTTTTGGGGTTTTTAGCCATTTTATTTATTAACACACTCACACAAAGTACGAGTTATGGCTAAAGTATATATGAAATATATACACACCCCCCCTATACTTAGCTCGAACGATGTCCTCAGAGTGATCAAGAGCGATGAAGAAGACATAACTCGTGCTTAGTAAAAGGGAAGTGAAAGGGAATGGCTAGGTACAGAAATGAATAAATGAATAGAATGAGAAGAACTCGGTGGTTTCCCCCTATACTTAGGATTAACTAATCCTAAGTATAGCAAGTTGTACATGAAGGGAAATCCGAGTGAAGAATGTACAGAGTCTGCCCCCCTGATGAATCCACATTTCATCATCTTTATTCTATCATTTTGGCATCAAAAACCCTAGCAAATGCCTGTAAATACCCTTAAAATCATCATCTTAGCATTCATGCATGTGCATCTAAATAGTGTATAAAATGCTGTAAATTAAAGCCAAAATTATAGAATAAATAAATAAAAGAAAAAGAATAAAATATTGTAACTATTTTAGGACTTGAAACCCCGAGACCTAGGCATCTTGATGAATAGGTCGACATGGAATAAAGTAGGGGGAGATAAGGTCAGAAATACAGATGAAATACCTATACATTCTATTCATTCTTTATTCATTTTGGGACCTATTTTTGGTTCCACTTTTTACACATCTAATAAAGAAACTTTGTACATGAAAGTTGTAGATAATTTAATAAAGAAAAATACAAAATTAATTTCACAGAAAAATAATGTACAGATAAAAGTTATGGTCTGAATAAAATTCCAGAATCCCAACTTCCCAAACTCGTATCTCACAAACGACAACTCAAAATGCAGCATACTCACCTTTAATTGTATATAGAATAAAATAAGTTATTTAATGGCGGTGGTTTCGCATTTGGCGGAGCTACGGTTTGAAAGTTGACTTTTGGACCCTCATTGTACAGTGTACCGAATAAAATATTCAATTTATTCTTTATTCATTATTTATTCATTTTTATATTTTTATAATGTTGTAAATATTACTTATAATAATTATGTGCATTAAAATCAGAATAAAAACATAAATAAAACACAAATAAAAATACTTGTATGTATTTGATACATAGGTATTATACATATACTTATACCTATATAAAATACACTTTTATTTTATTAAATATACAAAATATATCAGAAAAATGAAATAAAATATATTTGTATATATAAAAGTATTTTATAATTTTAGAAAATAAGAAATGAAAATAATAGAAATAAAATTTACAAAATAAAAATAAAATACTAAAATACATAGGTAATATACATATATATGGCTAAAAAGTAAACTTATAAAAATACACCTCATAAAATAAATTAAAAATCATAATAAAATACTACATAAAATAACGAATATTTTTTATTTTATAATCTTTAATTAATTCGGCCTTTTTCTATTTTTAATTGATTTTTTTAATATTTATCAGGGATTTTCCCTGATTGGTCCACGTGGACCAATCAGGAGACGGTCCCAGTTGACCCAGGTCAACTGGCCGTCCTTCCCCATGTGCCTCCGTCAGAACCTCGTTTGACCCCGTTTTTGCGGATTTTTCAAGGTTTCCCCTTGCATTATTTCGTGTTGATGACTTGACCACTTTTCCTCCTCGAACATCCCTCTTGCTCGCCCAATGATCGTCTTGAGGATTGGGTCACTGTAGCGCTCGCTGCGCCTTGGTCTTTGAGCGCCTGTCACCAGCCCGACCTTCCTTGGATTTTTTGAGTCCCTTCGGTCCACCCTTCTGCGCCACTTTTGTGCTCTTGAGCTCTCTGGAGGTGACAGCTCCATAGCAAGCTCTTCAGCCAAGGCGTTTGAAGACGGAGGAGCCTCCGCCACCTCCCGCAACCTCGGCGGTCGAGGTACCTTCTTCCCTCTGGCTGCGGCCATTGAGGGCCCTTTCCCCACCGTTTCTTTCATGCATTTAGTTCCTGTTAACCTAAGGATGAAAAACCCTCAAAGAAATTAGAGTACCATCGATTCAATCGCTCGATCTGTCACTGTGGCCGGAGCGCACCTCCGGTCGTTCGTCGCCTTCGCGTGTTACGCCTTCCCAATTCCATCCAGAGGTCCAGGCAGTTTGCCCTGGACCTCCTTAACCTTCTTGCAGGTCAAAGCACACTCAATCGTGCCTGGAGGCGAATTTTGACGCTCGCCGGAGCTCTCGAAGCACCCGCAGCTCCGCCAGCCACCCGCGAGCACCACGGCCGTCGCCGTGGTCTTTTGACGCCTCCAGGAGAAAGGGAAGGCCCCCAGGAAGCTCCTTGTCCATTTTGAAGCCCATACATCATCGGAGGACGACGATCTGGAGCGGCGAAGTTTGCCTCGCAGGCGCTCTTCGTTGTTCTTCCTCATCGACTCCCAGCCGTCGGATCGAGGAGCTCCCCCAGGTCGAACAGCCGCCGTTGGATCGTGTCACGTCTCCACCGCCCGATCGTCCTCAGATGATCTAATCTCCGACGTCCAAGCGAAACGTCACCGACCGTCGGATTCACGCCACGTGTTTAAGTGAAGACTAGCCGCCGTTGGATCCGCGCGCCGAGGGTATTTTGCATCTAAACCCTCACGCATTTTGTATTTATCTTTTAGTCCTAAAACTTTGATCTGTAGTGTAATATTTTTGTAACATTTGCATAAATACCCCCAAGCTTCTCATATTTACAGATAGGTCCCCTGCCACGTCACCTCATTTGGATATTGCTCGTAGGTCCCTGCCAGGCGCGTGTGTAGCACGTGCTTGGCGTGGATATTTTGCATTAAGGCCCTACCGGGTTTTGTAATTTGGGTTTAGTCCAGTAAATTAAATATTCAGTTCAAAATTTTGTGGAAAATTGCATGTGAGCCCCTGGATGTTTGAGAAATTGCATTTATACCCCTGCTAGGCCTGATTATTGATTGGATGCTTGTTCTAATTATTTAAATTATTATTTTAGCTCCAAAAATTCTTACAATTTAGGCTTAAGCTCCTGTTAACTTGTGCTCCCACGCCATTAATTTAGTTTTTGATTTTCTTTTGTTTTTATATTTATTAAAAATCAAAAACTCTCTATTTCAGCACTGTCTAGTCTAGAAAATGCCAAAAAAATATCAAAATGCCTCGAAAAATTCCACAAAAATTCCCTACTGTCTATTTTAACCTATTTTAGTGTCAATCCAAAAATCACTAAAAATCTCAAAAGAAAAACACTAAAAATTTAAAAACACTTAAAAACTTCAAAAAAATATAGAAAATCCTAGAAAACTCCAAAAATTACAAACCCAGTTTCTGTTGGTTCTATATTTCATTTTCTTTATTTGAAAATTAGTTTGAAAATATTTTGTGGCTATTTTCTGTTTTTAATTCCAGTTTTATCTCCAGCCAGTAGCTTACCCACTGTTCTCCCTTATTTCAATATTTAAAAATACCAAAAACACCTTGAAAAATCCCCAAAAATCATAAAACAGTAGAAAATCCTAAAAATATCAAGAACATTTCATTTCTGAATTTTTGGGTATTTTTGCACATTGTTATAAATATTTTATCTTGTCTTTTATTACATTGATTGTGAATTCCAATATTGAAAAAAAGGGAAAAAAATATAAAATATAAAATTATAAAAATTAGAAAATTAAAAATCAAAATACAAAATTAAAAATTAAATTAAAATAAAAAAATTAAAAAATTAAAAACCCACAAAAATTCCTTTGATTGCTTGCCGAGTGTAGACTTCACACACATTCACTTGTGCACAATTGTTTGAATTACCCTGTTAGCTCCCTGTGTTCGAACTCTCTGCATATTTGCCCTTTACATCATTTGTGCAGAGTTAAAAATAAATTTTAACTCCACATTATTTCTAATTAATTGATCTTTAGTGTGGGTTAATTGTTGATTAATTTCAGAGTTGATTGGTCGACACTTCAACTGTGCTCCCGCCTTGTGTGGAACATAAGACCGATCTATTTCTGAGATTATAAAATGGCGCCGTTGCCGGGGAGCAACAACGAGTAGTTTACATTTTTGTTTGCTTGTGATTGTTGTCTACTATAGCTTCAGTTATCTCTCTTGCACTTTTGATACATATATTGATTGAGCTATTCTGACCATCCTTTCTTGTCTTCTTGCGAGGGACCGCGGAGCAAGGCGGATCGCCTAGGTGAACCGAAGCAACCTTGAGAAGCGGAGCCGGCCTTTCTTTAGCCAGGTCGACAGGAGAGAGCAGGAGGAGTGAGAGAGTGATTAGTTTAGCTTGCGTTTTATTTTGTGTGAGAGAGTGATTCATTAATTTGTAATAATACAGGTACTTGGACTCTTGGACACTCCGGGCCTAATTTCCGGGTGTTTGTTCACCCGGGGGCTCACCGCGGTTTTTGTCGAGTTTCCACCGATGTCATTTGCCGGTTTTGATTTCATTTTCACTTTCTTTGTGGATTGAGCCCTTAGATCTAGGCCTGCTTGATCGATTAAATTAGGTCCAAACACACTAATAACCTTTGCATGTACCTATAGTTCGTATTTGGACTTAATTTAATTAAACAGTTAGCTCCCTTTCTTAGATCCACCGCACCGCGAGCTCTCCCCATCAAGCGCTACTCCTGAACTCGATGTGTCGAGAAGAGGAGGGAAGGGTCTAGACCGGACTCTTAGGATCGACGATTGGTAGTTGACTTGTGGTTCTTCACGCTAGCAGTTGCCTATCTTAGGACGATTTCCGCATTGCATATCGGCATATAGACTAGGTTTATAAATTTCTGCTTTGCATCCCGCATGGAGAGAGCTGGGATTCGCTGTAAGTCTTCTTACTTTGCATCCATCATTTAGGCACAAAGGTGAGATTTCCATCTTTGTGTCGACTTGCACGGCTTTTCCGACTCTATTCTCCCTCTATTTTTGGACAAAGTAGGATCAAGAAAATACAAAAGTCGTTAAGCGCTTGTTTGAATCTACTCAAAAGAAGCGATAACACCAAAAAAATTAAAAAAGGGACTGCTAAGAAAACCTTGACCAAAAATAAAATTGGTAATTGGATTCATTGATTGGGGAGAGTAACACCCTCACTTGTTTTCAGGTTGCATGGGAAGGTCTCCTTCCAAGTAAGGTGAGCGCTTCGTAAGGATTAGAGCCAAGATCCCAGCTTGTGGCTGCCTTGTGTATCGCCTGGATTACCGAAGTATTGGCGCTACTATCGTACGTGGACGAGTAGGGCTTGGTCAACATTGGTGACTCTCTATTGTGTAGAGCATCGACCTTGTCCGAAGTATCGAGCCTAGGCCACGCCTTCACGGGGGTGTCTGTCTCATCGTCTCGCGTCCGAGTAGATTCTTGCACGCTCACGGGTGATTCCGTTGCGAGCGAGTTCCGAAGTATCGGTTTCGCCTATTGGCTTCCTCTCTTATTCTTTGGCTGAGTAGGGATCCAGGAAGGGTTACAAGGACCTCAAAAAGTGCAAGCTACAGGTTACACAGGAGGAGGACATGTACGGGATACTCTTCCGGCAGTACTCTCTCTCCTTTAGGCGTAGCGCTCTAAGGACTCATGAAAAGATTAATTCTTGAATTCAAGCTAAAACCGAAAAGATAAAAGTCGAACCTTCACGGCTTCATGTGTTGAGTTGGTGAATTCACCCCTGTCTTGTGTTTGATTGCTAGTTTTATCTAAGATCAAGATCAAAAACACATCACAATTGTGCGCAATTTTGCTTCTCATTTCTTCCTTCTTCTTCTGCATCCTTTCTGCTCTTGCCAATAATCAAGATGATGGGACGGAGATCTCTTAGGCCGACCTTGTCGGCACCGCTATCCAGCACTCCTCCTTATTCATCTAGGACTACCTCGGAGAGTCCGCTCTCCGAGCCTGAGTTTACATCAACCCTGTTCCCCCTCGACCACCCTTCCCATTCTCCTTCCCTCAGTCCAATTGTTTCAGAATTCAGTGCATCACAGAGTTCAGATCATTCGACAGCACCTGAGATGGCCTCTTTTGCTTTTTCAGAAAATCCAGTGATGGCAGAAAGAGGCGAGCACCCAGATGATCATGATCACCCTCCGTTCATAATTGATCAGGTGGCCATCAACAACTCCTTGTTAGCATCCCTGGAGACTATGCAGAGACAGATCCGTGACCAGGGTACCTTCATGGGTGATCTGATGAGAGAGATAGCTCAGACGCGAGAAAACCGACCTGGGGGCGGTGGCGGAGGAGGAGGACCTGATGCAGGAGGAGGCGATCCAGACGCTGAGAGACCGCCACAGACCATTATGAGGGAATTGCACAACCCAGCTGCATCCCTCACTCACCGCTGGATCACACTCCCACCGATCCATTGAGATTTCGAGCTTCGGCCCCACACAATTCAGCTTCTACCCAAATTTCATGGGTTGCCGACCGAAGAGCCACACCTCCACCTCCAAGAATTCGAGATGATATGCAGCACCATCCATGATAGACTGCTGACTGAGGACACGATCAAGATGATCGCTTTCCCATTTTCATTGGTTGATAGAGCCACATATTGGCTCAAACACCTCGGGCGATTCATCGACACTTGGGCAGATCTCCGGACCGTATATCTGAAGAAGTACTATCCTCTCGGCCGGACCAATGCAGCGAGAGCCATGATCAGCAATTTTGTCATGATCCTAAATGAACAATTCCATGAAGCCTGGGATCGATTCAGAGAGCTCATCGACCGGTGTCCACATCATGATATATCCAAGCCCAACCTGGTTCAAAGTTTCTTCTGTGGGCTAACACCGGAGCAGCAGGGGCTTGTCAACACCTCCTGTGATGGATCATATTTCTCCTAGGGTGAAGACGACGTCTGGGCCATCTATGAAGGCATGGCAGAAAATTCAACTGTGATGACCCAAGCCAGAGTCTACACACAACAAAAACCACCTCAGGGAGGAGGCTCATTCCATAGGATCACCCGCATCGATGCCGGTCCCAATACATCGTCGGTATCCGCAGCCCAAGCCGAATCAGCCGTAGCCGACATGGGCATTATCAGTGAGAAATTGGACCGCATGGAGATCCTCGAGAAAAAGCAGAACCAAGGTCTTGCCCAGATGGACCTTCTCACCAAAACTATGAGTGACCTGAAAACTCAAATTCTATGCATTCAGGAGACACAAGCCCAGTCCCAACAGCCTCCCAGGTCACGGGGCGACTCCAGCAGTAGCAGTTCCAACCAACCCTCTACCTCATACCGCCAGGTGAACCATATCCAGGCAGAGCCGGTTCCACTGCTACAGTACTACCCAGCGCAACCGCCATCTTCGGACACACAGATGGTGGTCTATCAGCCGGAGCAGCCACTGGCAGTTCTTCCTCCATCCTCCTTTGAGAAGGACCCATTGATGGAAGTCAATGGGATATGGTACGACCGGTACCCTCAGCCCGGGATTCGTCGTGATCATCCCAGATTCCGTTGGGGCAACGATGACTCCTCCTCCCAGCAGCAGAATCCTGCCCAAGGACAACAGAACAACCAGCAACCACAGCAGCCCCAGTATGCCCAGCAGCAGCAGTATCAGAGTGGTCCTCGTCCCGCCTACCAGGGACAACAGTGGAGGCAGCGTCAGCAGCCTCAGCAGTCTTATCCCCATCACCCCCAGTATCAACCACAGCAGCAGCAGCCCCATTTCCAGCAGGGACAACCTGATGAATCTGTGATTCATCACTTCAAAAGTCAAAAATAGAGCCTTGTTCCCGAGAAAATAGAGGCATATTTCCCCTTATATTGCATAAATAGCATTCATGCATATATTCATAACTCATGCTGTTTAGCAGCTCATTTGCATTTAAATAAGAAGCCAAAAATCCCCTGTAAAATACCCATGCACTAAAATAACCTCTTCTCTATAATATGTACTCCTTAGTTAATAATATAGGGAAAAAGGCCAAAAATCCCCTTTGTAAAATAACCAATAAAGCCTGAGAACCCCTGTACATTAGAATGCAAATAAAGCCCTCATGCAAACTCCGAATTAGGTCTACTTACTTTTAGAATACTACACATTAAAAGACCTTTAAAATGAGGCTAATTTCATTGAATTTGGAGCTTGTATGAGAAAGTTGGGTTTCTGGCCACTTTGTATACTATCTATGTATATCTATGTATCCTTGTATTTATGTATCATATTTGACCTCATCTCCGTTTTTGGTCAACATGAAACTTGTAGATCTCATCGAGATCTACAACTTTCATGTTTTGAGTTTTTCCAAATTCGGTCCCCTCTTCTCTCTACACGTGCATCTTATTCCAGCCACTCACAGCAGGCCACGTGGCGCCCTCTGGTTGCGCCACGCGGCCCGCTTCCCCTCGCCTCATCCGCCTGCGTCCTCAGCCGTTGGATCTCGCTTCAGATCCAACGGCCCAGCCTTTTCCACGCACGCCCCTTGCCTGGACCATCCGATCACCTCCTGCTTTGATCTATGCCGCACATTAGCGCCCTCACCAGAGCCCTCCACGTGGCAGCATCTACACCGCTTGATCAGGCCCTTGATCTCTCCATCGTAGCCGCCCCTCTCCCAGCGAGTCTCGTCCCTTCGATCATCTCCATCTCCTCATCTAAACCGTCCGCTCGCACTTCGCCCGCAGCCCGCCACGTGGCGCGCTCTTGGCCCATCATCAGCGTGCCTCGATCTCATCCTACTCGTCCCCTACGGTTCGATCGCCACCGTTGGATCACAAGATCCAACGGTGGAGACCTCGTCTCCTACCTCCAGGCGCCCCTCTCTCCCACGTCCCTTGCCTTGCGGGAGGGGCGTCCCCTTGCTATTTCCGGCTGCACGTCAGCCACCCTCTCCCATCGCTGACACTCCCACGATGAGCCCCACTCATCCCTCTCCCTCGCCAGCTTCCTCACGCTCCACTACCTCCACCATAGAAGCTCCACGTCGCCCTCGAAACTCGCCTCGTCGCCAACACTGCCACCAACTTCACCTTATAAATACGCCACCACCGGCAACATTCACCGCCATCCGCCACTTCAGAGAGCTTCCCTGAGCTCCGACCTACCAGTTGGTGACAGCAAATAGTTGAATCGTTGAGCGAAGAAGGGGATTCGACTCCGGCGAGATCCACGACCGCCACCGCCGTGCTGCAGCCTCCATCCACGAGCTGCGTGAGCTCAGGCCACCTACCGACCTTCGAGCGACGACCTGGAGCTCAAAACTGAGGCTCCATTTCCCAGGTAGATCCCTCCATTTCTCCTCCGATCGTCCTTTGTTTTTATCTTCGATTTCTCCGATTTTATTCGCCGCCACCGGTCACTCTCTCGCTTCCCTTTCATCTTGCTGAGCTTCGCGTCGAAGCTCTCATCCTCGCGACTCCATTCACGACGACCGACGACGCATTCCACCAACCATCGACCTCCAGCTCCGCCATTTGGCCGGAGCTCCATCTCCAGATATCCTCTGTCGCCCTTAGGCCTCACCGACCACCTTCACCTCTTCACACAAGCACGCACGATGCTTCGGCTAGCCTCTGACCCTTGCAGGTACTGCCTTCGCCACTGATCGGAGCTTCATCGGAGACGACTTCGAGCTTCGTCGACAGCAACTCCCGACGGCCCTCTCTCACTTCTGAGGCCACCGGAGCCTTCACCGACCATCCGTGAATCTTCCGCGATCCCTCCGACTCGCCATCGACCTCCACTGACGACGGGAGGGAGGGGCGGAGCAGCAGCCCGATCGCCGGAGCCCCGCCTTCTCCTCCGCAGGAGGCGGAGGGCCGTCGAGGAAGAAGAGCAGTTGCCGTTCGATCGATCGATCGAACGGCTCTCACATCGCCACGTCGCTCGCCACCGGACTCGCCTTCGACCGTAGGATCATCACTGATCCCACGCCTGGGAGAACGCCACGCGTCTTCACCGCCACCCTTTGGATCGATCTTGATCCAAAGGCCCGCAGCCCGCCACGTCGACGAAGACCGAGCCTCGGCCCCAAGCCTAGGCTCGGACAACCCGAGCCTACTCCGAGCCTCACTCCGGACCTCCAGAGCGCCCGAACCTCGCTCCAAGCCGCTGCAGCCCCCCGAACCTAGGCCGCCCACGTGCGGAGCACGTGCGGCCTGGGTAAATTGCACCGAGGCCCCTGGGACTTTCCAAAATTGCAAAGAGGTCCCTGGGAAGCAGACCCCACGTGAGGAGCACGTGCCCTGTGGAGAATTTGCACAAGAGTCCCCCACATTATAGGTAATTGCATTTTAGTCCCTGTCTGCATTTTTGTTTATTGTAATTTTAATTTCCTGTATTGCATTTACACCCATGTGTTTGCACGCATCCCTAGATTGCATTTTACATCATTTTGAAATTCTAAAAATTGCATTTTGTTGGAAATTTTGTCCTCTGTCTATTGGTCCACGTGTCATCTTTTTGTAAGTTCATTTGAATTATTAATGAATTAATTGGTGAATTGTTAACATATTTTGCCCAGTGACACCTTTTGATTTATAGTTAATTCTTTGTGCTTCCAAAATTCATCAAAAATTCACAGTAGCTTAAGGACATCATTTTTAACATACCACAAAAATTTCATAGCATTTGCACGCATATCGAGGCCTAAATAAATTGTTGAGTGATTTTCTTAGATTAATTTTAATTAATTCATTTCACAATGAAATTAAGTTCTGTTAATTTTTCTAGGTCCCTTATCATTAGGGCCACCTAGGATAATTTTAGTTCTTGGAAAAATTGTGGTTTGATATTTATTAAAAATTAAATACTAAAAATAACTCTGTCTGTTCATTTAATTCACAGTAAATTTATTTAGTATCGAAAAATTCCAAAAAAATTAGTGTAGGTCATTTTCATCATCATTAACCATCTGGCCAATTTTCATAATTTTTGGACTTCATTTGATATCATAATTAAATTGAACATCAAATTGGCCTGCATTGTCTACATAAGTCTGCATAAAAAAATTAAAAAGACCAAAAAAAATTACTCCTTGAAAATCACACTTGGATCCTTGCTTAAATTCACCTAAGGAGACAGATGCCTCCCTGAGATCGACCTTGGACTCCACCAAGAAAAAAAAAGTTGCCGCTTAAAATTAACTTCACATTAATCGATAAGTGGTTTTTGATTAACCCCTCGTATCCGACTACAACGAATCACTTTAATTAATTTGGACATTAAATTGACCGAATTAACTAAGGTGCGGGAGCGGTTTATCAAAATGGCGCCGTTGCCGGGGAGGCACGGCTTAGGTTAATTTCTAGCAAATTTTTGAGTGTTTGATTTTCCTTCCCCAGGTAGTCTGACCCTCGGTTTTCTTGTAATTATTTTCTCCCATTTATTTTTGCATTATTTTATTTTTATGTAGCTCTCTGACCTCCAATTATTTTTGTGCGAGGACCGCGAGGAGTCGGCGACGCTTCGAGGACTTAGCATTTAAAATTTTTGAGTGAAAGAGAGGCTTTGTAATTACATTTTATTTTATTTCTTTTTCTTTCGCATCATTTCCAGCAGTTCCCGTTTGGGATCTCGCGTGTGTAAAGATAGTGAAACCGTGTCCCCGTGTGCTGTGTGGTTGAATTGTAATTTAGCTTGCACTAGCGGCTCCCCGAGCCAATCTAGGAATTGCTTGTGCTCGTAATCATTAGGACCACACAAATCACTTAAAAGACGCATCTAGACCGCAGTACTTAGTCAAAATTAAACTGTTCTTCACGCTAATAGAACTGCCTGTCTAGGAGAGGCTTTTCATCGCTTGCATTTGCATGTAGAGTAAAGTTTTCAATTCTGTTTTGCATCCTGCATAAAGAAAGCGAAGGGATCACTGTAAGTACTCTCTACTCAGCATACGCATCATCGATTTCAACTTGCATCGGCTTTTCTCGATTTCCCCCTCCTATTTTCTCACTTAAATTAAACAGGAAATTGGGACTGTCCGATAGGCGTGCTTTGTGGTGGACTAATTAAAGTGATAACTTAACTTAAAACAGGGACTGCTAACAGTATTGACCAAAAAAAATTGATAAAATTGGAAAAATTGTTTGCGGGAGACTAATCCCCGACCTTGTTTTCATGCTGAGGGAGGGTACTTGAGTGTGTGTGAACACCTTAAGGTAGAGCCCAAATCCCTGCCTTCCATATCACGGGCCAACTGATCCTAGCAAATATCACGAGTTGGATACTTTTAGCTCGTTGACAAGTACCAAGTAGCCTCCGCATGTTCGCGGGTAGATAGGGGCGAACCAGCGGTACTCCGCGACAAGGCCTAGCTTTGTCAGCCTCCGCCTGCTTGCAGGTAGATAGGGGCACGTCTTTGAGTCCCCAACTCCGGATAAGAGCGAAGAAAGGGAGGATCGGCGGTATCTTAGGCGACAGGTTAAACAGGGAAGACGCATCTAGCTATGAGCCGACTTCCCTATAGGCCGCGTAAATCCTTGCTATCTTGCTTGAAAAATCACACTTAAAATTAACAAGATTAATTGGACTCGGTTTTGGGTCCTTCACCGTGTTGAGTGTGAATTCAGGGTTTGCTCTTGCGTTTGTCTGCGTGTCTGTCCGTGTGTATTATCCTGCGTAATTGCGTATTTTCTACCTCGCTCTACTTACATTCATTATCTTCTCTTCAAGATGTCGGGATATTGGTCCCCATACCCTGAGTCCTCTGGTCATTCCTCATCGATCATATACCGATCATCTTCACCTTCTCATTCTTCCATGTATCCTCCACCGCCCACGGGAGACCCTTACCCGTGGTCAGCTCCACCTCAATCCGATTATGAAGTCAGAACTTTGACTGACTTCTCCACTTCTTCGTATTTCTCACCTACTCCATATTCTAGCACCACGGATCCACTTCCACCTTGGGCTGACTGTCCTTACTCCCAAGAGCTTGCAGGAATCAAAGACTCGAATGAAGAGAAAGCCACTGCTGAGACAGATGATTGGCAAAATTATATGCCCCCACATACTTCACCCCAAGTAGGGACCACATTACAACTCATATATACACATCCCTACTTGAACTTAGGGCATAACACGGTCGATCGAATAAACCGAATGGAGAGGTCTGAACATCATGATTTCCCAGACTTGATTGACTTTAGTGATCAAGCCTCCATTAACCAGCCTTCATTTGGAGAGCCTATACATTCACAAGATTGGACTCATGACCTAGACTTATCAGTCCCTGTTTCATTGACTCCGTCATATGAGGCTCCGACCGATATTTGCCATTTTGATAGTCCATACTCAACCCAGCATTACATGCCAGAGTCAAGGTATGTTGAGCATGAGACCCCAATATCTCAGCAGTATCCTCCACTTGAGCAGAACTCTCGCATGATTTGTCATGAGAGTTTTGTGGAGGATGACATCTCTAGACTTATTAAGAAAAATGAATCATTTGGTAACGAGTTGAGAGATGTCATGGGAATATTACAATCAATTTCTGCCAGCCTGGGTATAAAAGTGAGAAAAGACATGAGTAGTTTTGAGGTTGGAAACAAAGCAAACATCAGGGAACCCACACCGTCTGTACAGCTGGAGTCCATTCTATCTCCCTCTTCTACTAACCACTTGACCTCCAATCAAGAGTCTGATCATTCATCCATCAAAAACATCAAAAAAAATTGAAAAACCAAAAATTCACATAAAAATTGAAAATGAAAATGATTTAAAAAAATTGGATTCCACCCTAAGGGAAGCACTTGATGATGAATTGATCTTTAAACTTCCCTTAATAAAGGCCATAGATCACTTCCCTGACCTCAAGAGATTTGTAAAGAGTAAATTGATGCCCAAGAGGTCGGGTAAGAAGAGAACAAGGACTGAAAGACACATAGTGTCTATGGCCACATCCTTGGTGATGGGGAGAAAGACCAAAAGCCACAGAGTGAAGCGGTTGCCTAGGGTTGAGTGTGAAATCAAAGACACCATCTTCACCCATGCAAGAATCGATGATGACTCACCGATAAATATCCTCCCGACCTCTGTGTTTGACAAACTCAAACTCAGGCCAATCAGAAAGTCACGAGAGATCGTTCAGCTGGCTAATCGATCCATCAAACGGTCTAAAGGAAATATTTCAGTTATCGTTACTTTCCAAGATGCTCTACTTCAGGTGGACTTCACGATCATTGACATCGAGCACCGAGGAGAGTTTACCCAATCTCCGATTATTCTCGGGAAGCCGTTCTTAGCCTCAGCTAAAGCGTCTATAGATTGCGAGACTCGGGAGATCGATTTCTCAGCATTGGGAGCACTCCGACCTCACCCATTCTTTGATACACTTTACTCTAAGGTAACCCGCACATCCGCTGACAGTCGTGACCATCAAGAGGTAAATGAGTCCCACCTCTCTGCTACACCTGAGAGACCGACTGCCCAAACGACCGTTGGTTCTGAGACTCCCCAAACCTCCACTTCATCAACTGCTTGCATCGCCACCAGGACAGCTTCTAAGGAGGACTCACAATCAGAAGCTACCATTAAGTCGGACATGATCTTTGTTGACTGCCTTGACCATTTTGATGATCCGACACAAGAGCCCAATAATGCCAAGCCAACTGAGACCACTAGCACTTTCCCGAGACATGTGCTGACCCTTCAGGAATATTATAATTTATATGGTGACTCGTCTGATGAGGAACCCATAGTCAGCACCACACCACGTCCCGGACCTTCAAAGAAAACTAACAAGATTAAATTGACTCCACATAAAAACACGGTTGCTCCCTCTTCTAGTCGGCTATTTAGTGAGAGGAAGTCGAGAATTGATTCCTCGAGGAGTTCCCCCGAACCTCTCAAGGCGCGTCTCTCTCATCTCCCACTCAATGATTCAGGTTCTAGAAAACCGACTAAGAAAGTTTTCTTCAACACACCGGAGAAGGAATTTTCTGAGGAGTCCTCATCTGGCCCGGACAAGGTAATTTATATGAGTGAGCTCAGTTCGGTTGTTCTCAAGCCTTATCTAAGCAAGCAGCCGTGTGTCGACCCTCGTTGGACGATCCCTACACCTCACTATTATTCATCTGAGGACGATTCCGACAGCGACACATATGTATATTATCCACCTCCTCGCGTCCGCAAGAAGGTTCGTCACAAACCTTCTTAATCCTTGTATATTCTCACTCTTTCTTGTATATACTTTTTCTCCCTCCCTCCCCAGTGATTCGAATCACTCGCCCCGACTCATCTCATTTCATTTTAAGACTATACTTAGGATAATCAAATCCTAAGTATAGGAGGGAGAGTGACACGCATCCATTCATTGTACATCCTACAGATCACATCGGTTCTCATACTCACTCTTGTCCTATACTTAGACTGACCGGAGCCTAAGTATAGAGGGGACCGATGCCCGCCTTGTATATACTCATCCATTTCCCCTCTTCTCCTCGTTCGCCCCATTTTTTATCTTCTTCTACACTTAGTCTGTCAGAGGCTAAGTATAGGGGGGCGGAGCGACTTCTATACATTTTGTAATTTTAGCTCTCCTACGCTTAGCCCGAGCTATGTCTTTTTAGTCGCCTTTCGTGCTCTAAGGACATAGCACACGCTAAGTATAGGGGGGCGTGTATATATTACATATATACTTTACCCATAGCTCGTACTTTCGCTATTTTCGCGTATTTTCTATATATATTATGCAATAATTACAGGGTGGATAAAAATTGAAAAAAAAATTTATGTATAATACTTGTATAAAAAAATGTAAAATTCTTGTAAAACATACTTTTGTAAAATTTGTTGGATGTATACCGAAAAAAAATTTTTGTATACTATGTATATTATGTATAAACTAAAAACTTGTTGTAAATAATACAAATTGTTGTATACTTATACCAAAAAAAATTGTGTTGAAAATAAGGCTTCTTATTTACTCTTACCTATCATCTTCGCATTTAAAAAAAAGTCTTGCATTTTCACTCATCTTCATAGCATGACATCTGCATCTCATCTGCATATCTTGCATATGCAAGGTGGAAAGCTAGTGGGTTCTGAACTAAGTTATGAGTAGATGTTGAGGATGGGCTTGATTTGACCTTAATCCACCTAATTTCAGAGGAACCTTATAGGAACTGGAGTTAAGATTTCTCTGGTCAAGTGACTTAATTCTTTGAGTCCGCAAGTCTATGTTCACATGTCATCTTGATTAGTCTAAGTAGAATATCTCGTGCACACGCATGATTCTTTTAGACAGTGACCTAACTTGGACAAGCACAATGCACGTAGCTCTTCATTGATGAGGTGGTAAGGAAGTAGAATCCTTTAGCTTGGAGTAGCACATGGGTGGAAACATCCGTCCTCCTCTAGGGAGGGTAGTGCATCTCAACCTAGTCTGGTGGTGTTGAAGTCTAAGGACGGGACGTTGTGGGTTGCAATAATGCTTCAAAAGAGGGATAGTCTACTGGCTCAAGAGGAAAAACTCCTGATGTACATGCTGCACCTTGTATATAGTTCCAAAAAAAAGAAGAGAAAAAAAAGAAAAAAAAAGAAAAAAAAAAGAAAAATGCAAGAACTCCAAAAAAAATAGACAGGCCCAAGAAAAAATAAAATACCTGTCGGAGTATGTATACTAGTAAAAGAAATGCAGCTGGATGACTTGGCTACACTGGTCAGGCATCCCGGGATAGGTAGCTACACTGGCTACCGTCCATTCTCTTCTCTACCCCCTCCTCTTGAGTTGGTCGCACTTGAACTTAGAAGGGAATACCCCGCTCCTCGAGGAAAGAGTTACTGGACCGTGTTATTGAGTTACCTTGTTAGAGGAGGCTGGTTCTGAGCCGTTTCTGATGTGGAGAGTTACAAATCACTTACACAGTACAAGTAAGAATCATAGTCATCAGAAATTTGCGTTTGAGGATTTGTTCTGACCTGACTATTGAGGTGTCTTGAATAGAAGACTTGTGGAACTTGAAGTCTGTTAGGTCTTAAGTACAGGTCCAAATAAAGTTCCGCCACACAACTAATCCAAAGGTCAAGTCAGGATCCATTTTTTTTAACTTTTGTTCATGACCTTGGTGTGGAACCCAAAATCATTTCACTCTTGCATTTCATTTAGTTGCTCGGGGACGAGCAAGGTTTAAGTATAGGGGGTTGATGAATATGTGATTCATCACTTCAAAAGTCAAAAATAGAGCCTTGTTCCCGAGAAAATAGAGGCATATTTCCCCTTATATTGCATAAATAGCATTCATGCATATATTCATAACTCATGCAGTTTAGCAGCTCATTTGCATTTAAATAAGAAGCCAAAAATCCCCTGTAAAATACCCATGCACTAAAATAACCTCTTCTCTATAATATATACTCCTTAGTTAATAATATAGGGAAAAAGGCCAAAAATCCCCTTTGTAAAATAACCAATAAAGCCTGAGAACCCCTGTACATTAGAATGCAAATAAAGCCCTCATGCAAACTCCGAATTAGGTCTACTTACTTTTAGAATACTACACATTAAAAGACCTTTAAAATGAGACTAATTTCATTGAATTTGGAGCTTGTATGAGAAAGTTGGGTTTCTGGGCCACTTTGTATACTATCTATGTATATCTATGTATCCTTGTATTTATGTATCATATTTGACCTCATCTCCATCTTTGGTCAACATGAAAATTGTAGATCTCATCGAGATCTACAACTTTCATGTTTTGAGTTTTTCCAAATTCGGTCCCCTCTTCTCTCTACAAGTGCATCTTATTCCAGCCACTCACAGCAGGCCACGTGGCGCCCTCTGGTTGCGCCACGCGGCCCGCTTCCCCTCGCCTCATCCGCCTGCGTCCTCAGCCGTTGGATCTCGCTTCAGATCCAACGGCCCAGCCTTTTCCACGCACGCCCCTTGCCTGGACCATCCGATCACCTCCTGCTTTGATCTACGCCGCACATTAGCGCCCTCACCAGAGCCCTCCACGTGGCAGCATCTACACCGCTTGATCAGGCCCTTGATCTCTCCATCGTAGCCGCCCCTCTCCCAGCGAGTCTCGTCCCTTCGATCATCTCCATCTCCTCATCTAAACCGTCCGCTCGCACTTCGCCCGCAGCCCGCCACGTGGTGCGCTCTCGGCCCATCATCAGCGCGCCTCGATCTCATCCTACTCGTCCCCTACGGTTCGATCGCCACCGTTGGATCACAAGATCCAACGGTGGAGACCTCGTCTCCTACCTCCAGGCGCCCCTCTCTCCCACGTCCCTTGCCTTGCGGGAGGGGCGTCCCCTTGCTATTTCCGGCTGCACGTCAGCCACCCTCTCCCATGCTGACACTCCCACGATGAGCCCCACTCATCCCTCTCCCTCGCCAGCTTCCTCACGCTCCACTACCTCCACCATAGAAGCTCCACGTCGCCCTCGAAACTCGCCTCGTCGCCAACAATGCCACCAACTTCACCTTATAAATACGCCACCACCGGCAACATTCACCGCCATCCGCCACTTCAGAGAGCTTCCCTGAGCTCCGACCTACCAGTTGGTGACAACAATTAGTTGAATCGTTGAGCGAAGAAGGGGATTCGACTCCGGCGAGATCCACAGCCGCCACCGCCGTGCTGCAGCCCCCATCCACGAGCTGCGTGAGCTCAGGCCACCTACCGACCTTCGAGCGACGACCTGGAGCTCAAAACCGAGGCTCCATTTCCCATGTAGATCCCTCCATTTCTCCTCCGATCGTCCTTTGTTTTTATCTTCGATTTCTCCGATTTTATTCGCCGCCACCGGTCACTCTCTCGCTTCCCTTTCATCTCGCTGAGCTTCGCGTCGAAGCTCTCATCCTCGCGACTCCATTCACGACGACCGACGACGCACTCCACCAACCATCGACCTCCAGCTCCGCCATTTGGCCGGAGCTCCATCTCCAAATATCCTCCGTCGCCCTTAGGCCTCGCCGACCACCTTCACCTCTTCACACAAGCACGCACGATGCTTCGGCTAGCCTCTCACCCTTGCAGGTACTGCCTTCGCCACTGATCGGAGCTTCATCGGAGACGACTTCGAGCTTCGTCGACATCAACTCCCGACGGCCCTCTCTCACTTCTGAGGCCACCGGAGCCTTCACCGACAATCCGCGAATCTTCCGCGATCCCTCCGACTCGCCATCGACCTCCACTGACGACGGGAGGGAGGGGCGGAGCAGCAGCCCGATCGCCGGAGCCCCGCCTTCTCCTCCGCAGGAGGCGGAGGGCCGTCGAGGAATAAGAGCAGCTGTCGTTCGATCGATCGATCGAACGGCTCTCACATCGCCACGTCGCTCGCCACCGGACTCGCCTTCGACCGTAGGATCATCACTGATCCCATGCCTGGGAGAACGCCACGCGTCTTCACCGCCACCCTTTGGATCGATCTTGATCCAAAGGCCCGCAGCCCGCCACGTCGACGAAGACCGAGCCTCGGCCCCAAGCCTAAGCTCGGACAACCCGAGCCTACTCCGAGCCTCACTCCGGACCTCCAGAGCGCCCGAACCTCGCTCCGAGCCGCTGCAGCCCCCCGAACCTAGGCCGCCCACGTGAGGAGCACGTGCGGCCTGGGTAAATTGCACCGAGGCCCCTGGGACTTTCCAAAATTGCAAAGAGGTCCCTGGGAAGCAGACCCCACGTGAGGAGCACGTGCCCTGTGGAGAATTTGCACAAGAGTCCCCCACATTATAGGTAATTGCATTTTAGTCCCTGTCTGCATATTTGTTTATTGTAATTTAAATTTCCTGTATTGCATTTACACCCCTGTGTTTGCACACATCCCTAGATTGCATTTTACATCATTTTGAAATTCTAAAAATTGCATTTTGTTGGAAATTTTGTCCTCTGTCTATTGGTCCACGTGTCATCTTTTTGTAAGTTCATTTGAATTATTATTGAATTAATCGGTGAATTGTTGACATATTTTGCCCAGTGACACCTTTTGATTTATAGTTAATTCTTTGTGCTTCCAAAATTCATCAAAAATTCACAGTAGCTTAAGGACATCATTTTCAACATATCATAAAAATTTCATAGCATTTGCACGCATATCGAGGCCTAAATAAATTGTTGAGTGATTTTCTTAGATTAATTTTAATTAATTCATTTCACAGTGAAATTAAGTTCTGTTAATTTTTCTAGGTCCCTTATCATTAGGGCCACCTAGGATAATTTTAGTTCTTGAAAAAATTGTGGTTTGATATTTATTAAAAATTAAATACTAAAAATAACTCTATCTGTTCATTTAATTCACAGTAAATTTATTTAGTGTCGAAAAATTCCAAAAAAATTAGTGTAGGTCATTTTCATCATCATTAACCATCTGGCCAATTTTCATAATTTTTCGACTTCATTTGATACCATAATTAAATTGAACATCAAATTGGCCTGCATTGTCTACATAAGTCTGCATAAAAAATTAAAAAGACCAAAAAAAATTACTCCTTGAAAATCACACACTTGGATCCTTGCTTAAATTCACCTAAGGAGACAGATGCCTCCCTGAGATCGACCTTGGACTCCACCAAGAAAAAAAAGTTGCCGCTTAAAATTAACTTCACATTAATCGATAAGTGGTTTTTGATTAACCCCTCGTATCCGACTACAACGAATCACTTTAATTAATTTGGACATTAAATTGACCGAATTAACTAAGGGTGCGGGAGCGGTTTATCACAACCATCCGGTTCTCAGGGTCCCGCTTTTGAGAACCCAGCTCTCGATGATCTTGCCCGCTTGCTCTCCGAACAGCGAGCATCCTTCAGGCAAGAAATGGATGAATTCCGGCAGGAGATGAGGGAGATTATCAAAGGGAAGGCCGCCATACCCACTCAGATTGAACCTAACCCAAACAATCTGAAAAGAAAGTCAGAGCAGGTAGAGTTTACAGAGGATACCTCTCCTAGTGACTATTTGAGCGATATGTCGTATTCATTCTATGATGTTGATTTTGTGACTACTAGGAGCGGTAGGATGCCAGCCGGCGGCGCCTCTTCTGAGCGACAACCAGATGCAGCACCAGGAGCGACAGAGGAGCAGAGTAGCGGTGCTGATACCGCTAATGATGATGTTGAAGACGGTGGTCCTGATGCCACCAATGATGGAGTTCCAGACGACGGTACTGAAGCCGTCGTGATACCAGATGCAGACGGTGGTGCTGAAGCCACCATTTTGGATGTTGAGCTAGAGTGCGGTGCTGATGCCACAGAGACAGGTGCCGGTGGTAGTGCTGAGGCCACCACTTCTACTTTTGTTGAGCCTCCCTCTGTGATGTTACCACCTTTTGTATCTATGGATTGTGGTAACAACAAAAAGAACAAAAATATGAATTAAGGAAAGGTTTCTGTTCACATTACGGATCCATATGTGTTGCATGATGATGATTGTGTGGATCCTTCTTCCTCACAGGCACAGGGACCTATTCCTAGTCCTCCATCTGTGTAGGCCCCTACCATCCCCTTCCCTGAGGCACTCCGCCGAGCTAAGGGGAATAAACGAGAAAATCCCAAAAAAGAGCAACAAGTAGAGTTCGGCAATCAGATGATAGACAGATGCCATATTCAGCTGACTCTACAAGAAGCACTTGAGCACATCCCCCTATTCAAGAAGAACCTGAAAGAGAAGACTACCATCCGCAGGAAGAGGAGGAACCAGAGAGATCAGATCCATGTGCTCACTCATTCCACTTACTGTACCATCCAGAACAAGCTGCCTGCCAAGCGACCAGACGCAGGAGCTCCCTATGTCAGATGCGAGATTCAGGAGCAACAGTTTGATCGTACTCTATTAGACAGTGGCTCTTCAATTAACCTTCTTCCGGCAGCCTTACTCGACCGATTCGAGTTTGGTCCTCTTCTTAGGAGTAGGACAGTCCTTCAGTTTGCTGACAGGTCGACTAAGAGGCCGAAGGGGTGGTTAAAGACATGGTCGTTACCATTCAGGGCCTGAAATTCCCCGTGGACTTCGTTGTGTTGGACATGGAGATCCCTGAGTCGGTAACTAATGCCCCCATCATTCTCGGACGTCCATTCTTGGCCACAGCCAAGGCGGTGACCGACCATGATAGTGGGAAGGTATGCTTTCGCGTAGAGGGGGAAACCATACAAATAGAGACGATCGAGGAAATCAGAGCTAGAGAGTTAGAATGCTCAGAGCAGTCCAGTGAAGCGGCGCAGATGACAGAGGAAGAGCTAGACATCCACCAGGTTTGTGATTTTGAGATGACTGATGATGAATCCAACTGGATAGATCCTGTGGCACCGACTCTCGCCTTGCCTACAGATTCACTATACCTCAAGCTCATGGCAGTCGAGAGTAGGAAGAGCACATCCCTGGATGAGGATACACCTGAGGCTGACAGTGTCGGGACGAGTGGTGCCGATGATTTTCATTCTTGCTCATCTTCTTCTGATCCCTCGGATTCATACATTGACTGGGATGATTTTGATGAATATTTACCTTGCCCGATTCCTTCTGAGCCAACAACCATGACAGAGTGCGAGCCAGTGCAGTTCATTGATGATTCAGTCGGCCACCCTTCGTCAGATATTCATGCAGAGCGAGAGTTCTCCCACACAGACCTGGTCGCCTTCACTCAGACATATCAGAAGCCAGATCTGCCGCCTCCCAGTTGTCCAGAACTAAAGCCTCTGCCGCAGTCGTTGAAGTACAGATTCCTTACGAGTGAGACAGATATACACCCAGTCATTATCTCAGCAGGTTTGACTGGAGAGCAAGAATCTCGTCTGATGGAGGTTCCTGAAAGAAACCGCAAGGCAATAGGATGGAATATAGCTGATCTCCAGGGGATTAGTCCGGCTCTGTGCTCCCACCACATTTATCTTGAGGAGGGCACTAGGCCGTCGCGTGAGTTCCAGCGACGGTTGAACCCGAATCTTCGAGACGTAGTCATGAAAGAAATTTCAAAGTGGTGGAGCGTCGATTTTATCTACCTCATCTCCGACTCTAAATGGGTTAGTCCGTTACATGTGGTACCCAAGAAGACGGGTATCACTACAGTTGTCAACGAGTCTGGGGAGGAGATCGCTACCAGAGTACCAACTTCTTGGAGGGTCTGTGTGGACTACAGATGATTGAATGAGGCCACCAAGAAGGATCACTTCCCGCTACCCTTCATTGATCAGATTATCGAGCGGCTAGCCGGGAAGAGTCATTATTGTTTTCTTGATGGGTATTCTGGATACAATCAAGTGGCCATTGCGCCCGAAGACCAGGAGAAAACGACATTCACCTGTCCGTTTGGGACTTATGCTTTCAGACGGATGCCCTTTGGTCTATGTAACGCTCCGGCGACATTTCAAAGGTGCATGTTGTCCATATTCTCGGACATGGTGGGTGACTGTTTAGAGGTCTTCATGGATGACTTCTCGGTCTATGACGACGGGTTCGATGCTTGTCTTGACTGCCTAGACTGTGTGCTTCAGCGCTGCATAGAGGTCAACCTTGTTTTATCTTGGGAGAAGAGCCACTTTATGGTGACTCAAGGGACGGTCCTTGGTCATATCATCTCCAACAGGGGCATGTAGGTCGATCCGGCTAAGGTGGATATCATCAGAAAACTCAATCTGCTGTCCAACTTGCGTCAGTTGCGGTCTTTTCTGGGGCATGTCGGTTTCTACCGACGGTTCATTCAGGACTTCAGTCATATTGCCCGACCGCTTACTGACTTGCTGACAAAAGACACCGAGTTTATTGTCAATGATAAGTGTCTTGAATCATTTGAGACTCTCAAAAATATGGTTGTTTCAGCTCCTGTCCTTCAGCCACCCGATTGGTCTCTCCCATTCAAGATCATGACGGATGCTTCAGATTTTGTCGTTGGGGCTGTGCTTGGACAGAGGAGGGATGGATTACCTTTTGCCATTCACTACGCCAGCCGTACTTTGGATGCCGCTCAGTGGAATTATACTGTGACTGAGAAAGAGATGCTGGCCGTAGTCTTCGCTCTTGATAAGTATCAATCGTATATTCTCGGATCTAGAGTGACTATCTACACTGATCACACAGCCATCCGGTACCTAATGTCTAAGAAGGATGCCAAAGCACTTCTCACCAGTTGGATCCTTCTACTCCAGGAATTTGATATTGAGATTAAGGACAAGCCTGGAGTCAAGAATGTGGTGACGGATCATCTCTCCATATTGGAGAATCTTAAGGAATCTGAGCCCAGTGCACCTATCACAGAAACATTTCCAGACGAGGCGATCTTGGCGGTCACCTCACTCCCATGGTATGCCGACTTTATAAACTATTTTGTAGCCAAGACAGTCCCTCGGGGTTGGCCCAGGCAGAAACTTGAGACCTTCCTAGCTAAGGCCAAGTTTTACCATTGGGAGGATCCCGTCCTTTATCATGAAGGAGGGGATAGTATCTGGAGGAGGTGCATTCCTCAAGAAGAGCAGCATAGCGTCCTCACATACTACCACGAGCTCGAGGCAGGAGGACATCATTCTGGAAAAAGGACAGCACAGAAGGTGCTTCAATCCGGCCTATGGTGGCCTACTCTCTTCAAGGATTCTGATGAATTCGTGAAGAGATGTACTGACTGTCAGAAAATGGGAACCTGCGGATAGAGAGACATGATGCCCATGCAACCCATTCACTTCTGCGAGGTTTTTGATGCATGGGGGATTGATTTCATGGGCCCATTTCCTAAGAGTCAGGGATTCGAGCATATTCTGCTCGCTGTGGATTATGTCAGTTGATGGGTTGAGGCCATCCCCGCCCGAGCCGCAGATGCTAAAATCGTGTGTAAATTCTTGAGGAGAAATATCATTTCACGGTTCGGGGTACCTAGAGTCTTAATTTCAGACGGGGGGTCTCACTTCATCAATGACAAGGTTAGAGCCCTTGCAGACGAGTTCGGCATTGACCATCGGGTTGCCACTCCATATCACCCTCAGACTAATGGTCTTGCCGAAGTATCGAATCGGGAGATAAAAACAATCTTGCAGAAAGTAGTCCGCCCAGACCGAAAGGATTGGTCACAACTTTTGGACTCGGTCTTGTGGGCTTATCGGACTTCTTTCAAGAATCCATTGGGGACATCTCCCTTTCGTCTCATCTATGGCAAGCCGTGCCATCTGCCAGTAGAAATCAAGCACAAATCTTTTTGGGCAGTCACTGAGTTGCTGTTAGATCCCGAGAGTATAGGAGACCAGAGAAGAGCAGAATTGGCAACCCTGGAAGAACTGAGAGATACAGCCTTTTCCAACAGCATACAATACAAGGAGAAAGTGAAGACATGGCATGATTCCCATATCAGTCATAAGCAGTTTGAGCCGGATCAGAGAGTATGGTTGTTTGATTCCAGGCTGAAATTATTCCTAGGGAAGTTGCAGAGCAAGTGGAAAGGTCCTTATGTGGTTAGGAAGGTACATGACAATGGCAGCATCGACATATCCGAACCATCAGCTTCCACTACCTTCCGAGTCAATGGTCAATGCCTGAAGCTATATCTAGATCATGATCCGCCGACCATTGACGTCGCCCCCATTCTTCTGGTATGAGATGTGTCCTTTGACTCATATCATCTGCATCTCATACATGGTGATCACTTCTATCTTCCGCTGTACAGGTCATCTGTCCATATCACTCTTTCATCTGTTGATTTATTTTATTCTTTTCTTCTTTTCTTCTTCTACCTTCTTCATCTATCAAAAAGGTGCCGCCCTTGTAGACAGTATTCCATACTTAGGACGTACTTTGTCCTAAGTATAGGGGGCGTACACCCCGAGTATTTCCATTCTTTGATCCTCTCCATTGTCTCCTCTTCTTGTCTTAGGGATATCTTACCCTAAGTATAGGGGGAGACAATCTGAGTACGATCTGTTCATTCCTACCCTTGACCCTCCCTGCTTTGTATACAGCCTGTTATACTTAGGATTATCTGATCCTAAGTATAGGAGGGACGGTCAACTTCTCATTCGTTGATTCATTCATTATTCCTTTATTCTTTAGACTTGCCTATACTTAGTACGAGTTATGTCTTCTCTTTTCTCTCCGATCTATGAGGACATAGCTCAAGCTAAGTATAGGGGGTCGTATATACTATGTATATACTTTAGCCATAACTCGTACTTTCGTATTTTCTTAATAATATGGCTAATAATTCATTAAATTTAATTAAAAATCCATAATAAAAAGGTATTCTGTTCCTCAAATTCTTTTTGTATTTATTGATTAATCAATCAGGTGAAAATGTTTTTTTAGCAAAATGTTTGAAAATAGTTTGAAAATCTTTGTGAACATCTATTGAAAACTATTTTGAAAATGTTTTGTTACATGTTTTCAACCCGTGTAAAAATGTATGGTTTGTAAAATTTATTTTCTTTGTGTGAAATAAAATGTTTGAAAAATGATTTGCAAATGGTTTGAAAAATGGTTGCAGAAATGTTTTGAAAAATCTATATATACTGTTTTGAAAGCCTTTGCAAAATGATTTTCAAATGTGTGTACATGTTTGTAAAATGTTTGTAAAAATTATTTTGGACTATACTTTTCAAAAATTGTGTGAAAAGTATGTGTCAAATAAGTTTGAGGAATATTTACATCACACCAATCCACTATATATATATATATGTATAAAACTGACCACTTACCCTTGTAAATTCTTAAAATCCACTTCTTGTGTATATAAGAAGCACTCCCGTGTACATATTTTCACCTAACTTTCAGCCAAAACTTTTTGTTTTCAAAAATCCCAAAAACATTTGCAAAACTAAAACCCAAAAACAATTGAAAAATCTTTTTGAAAATACAAAAAAATGCATGCATCATCTTTCAAAAATCCATAAAAAATTCAAAATCTTGAAAATTGCATCACAAAAATACTTTCTGCATTCTGCATCGCATTTGCATAGCATGAGCATTTTTCAGATTGAGTTTGATAGTTGAACAAGTCTAAGTAAAATCCGGAGATTGGAGCTTGATTGGACCTTAAAATCTACCTAATAACAGGAACCTTATAGGAACTGGGTTTGAGATACTTCAGGTCTAGTTGACTTGATTCTTTGAGGATCACGGGACTTGGTTCAATGGATTCTTGACTGCCTAAGTAGAGTATTTCGGAGCACACGCACGACTCTTGTTGATAATGACCTAACTTGGACACCTACACCTTTCACATTAGCTCTCCACGGATGAGGTGGTGAGGAGGCAGTTTCCTTTGGCTTGGGGTAGCATATGAGGGTAGTGCTTCTAGGCGGAACCTCTCTTCTTCTTCTAGTGAAGGAAGTGTTCCTCAACTTGGTCTAGTGGTGATGAAGGCTAAAGACAGAAGCCGTGGGTTGCAATAAAGCTTCAAAAGAGGGATAGTTTACGGGCTCAAGAGGAAAATTTCTTGTATATATGCTGCAACATGTAGATATGTTGTACATATGCATTAAAAAAATAAATAAAAGAAAGAGAAAAACTCCAAAAAAGTGGTGGGTCGGATTGAAAATTTAATAACCCCACCGGAGTGCATATAGTCCAATAAAGTAAAAGCTTATGGTATCCATGTTACATCTCATGAAGCTTGCAGCGGGAGACTTAGCTACACTGGTTGAGCTCCCAAAATTCTATACCTCTTATCCCCCCTCTTCTTGAGCCGGTTGCACTTGAACTTAGAAGGGAATACCCCGCTTCTCGAGGAAAGAGTTGCTAGACCGAGGCATTAGAGTTACCAGGGTGGGGGAGGTTGTTTCTTTGTTACTTCTGAGGTGGGGAGCTACATATCACTTACACTGTACAAGTCGGATTCATAGTCGTAAGAGTTTGCGTATGAGTTGAGATATTTCTGACCTGGCTATTGAGGAGACTTGGACAGAGTTTTGGGATTCTCATGGACTGTTGGATTTCAAATTCGGTTCTCACTAAGGTTCCGCCCGCACTAAAAGTCCAAAGGTCTGACTTAAGCTCCGACCTTTGATTTTGTGAAGACAAGTTTGATAATCAAATAAATTTAAGTTCTTCTTTTTCTTTTCTTCCTTTTTCTTTTTGCACTTATTGCATAAGTGTTTGCTAGGGACTAGCAAAGGTAAAGTATAGGGGGATGATGAATCCACATTTCATCATCTTTATTCTATCATTTTGGCATCAAAAACCCTAGCAAATGCCTGTAAATACCCTTAAAATCATCATCTTAGCATTCATGCATGTGCATCTACATAGTGTATAAAATGCTGTAAATTAAAGCCAAAATTATAGAATAAATAAAGAAAAGAATAAAATATTGTAAATATTTTATGACTTGAAACCCCGAGACCTAGGCATCTTGATGAATAGGTCGACAAGGAATAAAGTAGGGGGAGATAAGGTTAGAAATACAGATGAAATACCTATACATTCTATTCATTCTTTATTCATTTTGGGATCTATTTTTGGTTCCACTTTTTACACATCTAATAAAGAAACTTTGTACATGAAAGTTGTAGATAATTTAATAAAGAAAAATACAAAATTGATTTCATAGAAAAATAATGTACAGATAAAAAGTTATGGTCTGAATAAAATTCCAGAATCCCAACTTCCCAAACCCGTATCTCACAAACAACAACTCCAAATGCAGCATACTTACCTTTAATTGTATATAGAATAAAATAAGCTATTTAATGGCGGTGGTTTCGCATTTGGCGGAGCTACAGTTTGAAAGTTGACTTTTGGACCCTCATTGTACAGTGTACCGAATAAAATATTCAATTTATTCTTTATTCATTATTTATTCATTTTTATATTTTTTTAATGTTGTAAATATTACTTATAATAATTATGTGCATTAAAATCAGAATAAAAACATAAATAAAACACAAATAAAAATACTTGTATGTATTTGATACATAGGTATTATACATATACTTATACCTATATAAAATACACTTTTATTTTATTAAATATACAAAATATATCATAAAAATGAAATAAAAATATATTTGTATATATAAAAGTATTTTATAATTTTAGAAAATAAGAAATGAAAAAAATAGAAATAAAATTTACAAAATAAAAATAAAATACTAAAATACATAGGTAATATACCTATATAGGGCTAAAAAGTAAACTTATAAAAATACACCTCATAAAATAAATTAAAAATCATAATAAAATACTACATAAAATAACGAATATTTTTTATTTTATAATCATTAATTAATTCGGCCTTTTTCTATTTTTAATTGATTTTTTTAATATTTATCAGGGATTTTTCCTAATTGGTCCACGTGGACCAATCAGGAGACGGTCCCAGTTAACCCAGGTCAACTGGCCGTCCTTCCCCATGTGCCTCCGTCAGAACCTCGTTTGACCCCGTGTTTGCGGATTTTTCGAGGTTTCCCCTTGCATTATTTCGTGTCGATGACTTGACCACTTTTCCTCCTCGAACATCCCTCTTGCTCGCCCAATGATCGTCTTGAGGATTGGGTCACTGTAGCGCTCGCTGCGCCTTGGTCTTTGAGCGCCTGTCACCAGCATTCAAACCACATAAGAATGGAGCCTGACCTTCCTTGGATTTTTTGAGTCCCTTCGGTCCACCCTTCTGCGCCACTTTCGTGCTCTTGAGCTCCCTGGAGGTGAGAGCTCCATAGCAAGCTCTTCAGCCAAGGCGTTTGAAGACGGAGGAGCCTCCGCCACCTCTCGCAACCTCGGCGGTCGAGGTACCTTCTTCCCTCTGGCTGCGCCATTGAGGGTCCTTTCCTCGTCGTTTCTTTCATGCATTTAGTTCCTGTTAACCTAAGGATGAAAACCCCTCAAAGAAATTAGAGTACCATCGATTCAATCGCTCGATCTGTCACTGTGGTCGGAGCGCACCTCCGGCCGTTCGTCGCCTTCGCGTGTTACGCCTTCCCAATTCCATCCAGAGGTCCAGGTAGTTTGCCCTGGACCTCCTTAACCTTCTTGCAGGTCAAAGCACACTCAATCGTGCCTGGAGGCGAATTTTGACGCTCGCCGGAGCTCTCGAAGCACCCGCAGCTCCGCCAGCCGCCCGCGAGCACCACGGCCGTCGCCATGGTCAAACGCCTCCAGGAGAAAGGGAAGGCCCCCAGGAAGCTCCTTGTCCATTTTGAAGCCCAGACATCGCCGGAGGACGACGATCTGGAGCGGCGAAGTTCGCCTCGCCTGCGCTCTTCGTTGTTCTTCCTCATCGACTCCCAGCCGTCGGATCGAGGAGCTCCCTCAGGTCGAACAGCCGCCGTTGGATCGCGCCACGTCTCCACCATCCGATCGTCCTCAGATGATCTAATCTCCGCCGTCCAAGCGAAACGTCACCGACCGTCGGATTCACGCCACGTGTTTAAGTGAAGACTAGCCGCCGTTGGATCCGCGCGCCGAGGGTATTTTGCATCTAAACCCTCGTGCATTTTGTATTTATCTTTTAGTCCCGAAACTTTGATCTGTAGTGTAATATTTTTGTAACATTTGCACAAAGACCCCCAAGCTTCTCATATTTACAGATAGGTCCCCTGCCACGTCACCTCACGTGACCTGTTCACGTGAGGTGTGGGCATTTTGCAAGGGCACCCTCGGGTTTTAAGATATTTCAGTTTAATCCCAAAATTTTGTCGCGTAGTGTAAAAGGTTTGGGATTTTTGCGTATAAGACCCGGATCTTTTTGGATATTGTTCGTAGGTCCCTGCCAGGCGCGTGTGTAGCACGTGCTTGGCGTGGACATTTTGCATTAAGGCCCTGCCGGGCTTTGTAATTTGGGTTTAGTCCAGTAAATTAAATATTCAGTTCAAAATTTTGTGGAAAATTGCATGTGAGCCCCTGGATGTTTGAGAAATTGCATTTATACCCCTGCCAGGACTGATTATTGATTGGATGCTTGTTCTAATTATTTAAATTATTATTTTAGCTCCAAAAATTCTTACAATTTAGGCTTAAGCTCCTGTTAACTTGTGCTCCCACGCCATCAATTTAGTTTTTTATTTTCTTTTGTTTTTATATTTATTAAAAATCAAAAACTCTCTATTTCAACACTGTCTAGTCTAGAAAATGCCAAAAAATATCAAAATGCCTCGAAAAATTCCACAAAAATTCCCTACTATCTATTTTAACCTATTTTAGTGTCAGTCCAAAAATCACTAAAAATCTCAAAAGAAAAACACTAAAAATTTAAAAAAACTCAAAAACTTCAATAAAATATAGAAAATCCTAGAAAACACCAAAAATTACAAACCCAGTTTCTGTTGGTTCTATATTTCATTTTCTTTATTTGAAAATTAGTTTGAAAATATTTTGTGGCTATTTTCTGTTTTTAATTCCAGTTTTATCTCCAGCCAGTAGCTTGCCCACTGTTCTCCCTTATTTCAGTATTTAAAAATACCAAAAACACCTTGAAAAATCCCCAAAAATTACAAAAACAGTAGAAAATCCTAAAATATCAAGAACATTTTATTTCTGAATTTTTGGGTATTTTTGCACATTGTTATAAATATTTTATCTTGTCTTTTATTACATTGATGGTGAATTCCAATATTGAAAAAAAGAAAAAAAAATATAAAATATAAAATTATAAAAATTAGAAAATTAAAAATCAAAGTACAAAATTAAAAATTAAATTAAATTAAAAAAATTAAAAACCCACAAAAATTCCTTTGATTGCTTGCCTAGTGTAGACTTCACACACATTCACTTGTGCACAATTGTTTGAATTACCCTGTTAGCTCCCTGTGTTCGAACTCTCTGCATACTTGCCCTTTACATCATTTGTGCAGAGTTAAAAATAAATTTTAACTCCACATTATTTCTAATTAATTGATCTTTAGTGTGGGTTAATTGTTGATTAATTTCAGAGTTGATTGGTCGACACTTCGACCGTGTTCCCGCCTTGTGTGGAACATAAGACCGATCTATTTCTGAGATTATCACCCCCCTATACTTAGGGTAAAATATCCCTAAGTATAGGCAGCAAAACAGGGGTAGACAGAATGAAAAGAATACCTGCAGGTCCTACATCCCCCCTATACTTAGGGTAAAGTACACCATAAGTATAGCATAATCATAAGATGAGAAAAGGGATGTGGGACTAAAGAATAGAGTGATATAGACAACTGGATCTATACAAGTCGGAAGAACGGTGATAATCGCGCGTGAGATGCAATAGATGTGAATCAAGTGACCACATCTCACGCAAAGTGAATAGGGGCAACATCAACGACCCGCGGCTCATGATCTAGAAATGGCTTGAGCCGCTGGCCGTTCACTCGAAAGGTACTCTCAGAAGACAACTCGGATATATCAATGCTACCGTTATCGTGTACCTTTCTCACAAGGTAAGGTCCCTTCCATTTGCTCTGTAGCTTCCCTGGAAATAGACGAAGCCTCGCATCAAACAACCATACTCTCTGTCCAGGCTCAAAATGCTTGTGGCTGATATGAGAATCATGCCACTCTTTCACTCTCTCCTTATATTGTAGGCTGTTTGAGAAGGATGTATCTCTAAGCTCCTCCAAGGCTGCTAACTCTGCCCTCCTCTGGTCTCCTACACAATCTGGATCTAAAAGGATCTCTGTAACTACCCAAAGTGACTTGTGCCTCAACTCAACAGGTAAATGGCACGGCTTGCCATAAACTAGGCGAAAGGGAGATGTGCCCAATGGTGTCTTGAAAGACGTCCTATATGCCCACAAGACCGAGTCCAAAAGCTGTGACCAATCCTTTCGGTCAGGGCGGACGACTTTATGCAAAATAGTCTTGATCTCCCTGTTCGAGACCTCGGCTAGACCATTCGTCTGTGGATGGTATGGAGTGGCAACTCGATGGTCTATGCCGAACTCACTAGTAAGTGCCTTCACCTGGTCGTTGATGAAATGAGACGCCCCATCTGAAATCAATATTCGAGGTACCCCGAACCGCGTGATGATGTGCTTCCTCAAAAATCTGCAAACTGTCCTCGCATCAGCGGCTCGGGCGGGGATAGCCTCAACCCAATGACTAACATAGTCAACGGCCAACAGAATGTACTCAAATCCCTGACTCTTAGGGAATGGACCCATGAAATCGATGCCCCATGCGTCAAAAACCTCACAGAAGTGAATGGGCTGCATCGGCATCATATCACGCTGTCCACAAGTGCCCATCCTCTGACAGTCAGTACACCTCTTCACGAACTCATCAGAGTCCTTGAAGAGGGTAGGCCACCACAAGCCGGATTGGAGCACTTTCTGTGTCGTTCTCCTCCCAGAGTGATGTCCTCTTGCCTCAAGCTTGTGGCAGTAAGTGAGGACGCTATGGTGCTCATCCTGAGGGATGCACCTACGCCAGACACTATCCCCTCCTTCGCGGTAAAGGATGGGATCCTCCCAGTGGTAAGACTTGGCCTTCGTGAGGAAGGTCTCAAGCCTCTGTCTGGGCCAACCTTGTGGTACTTTCTTAGCAACAAGAAAGTTCACTATATCGGCATACCATGGGAGCGAGGCGATAGCAAGGATCGCCTCATCTGGGAAGGTCTCACAAATGGGATCAATCTGCTCAGACTCCTCAGGCTGCTCTAAACGGGAGAGGTGATCTGCCACCACATTCTTGACTCCATGCTTATCCTTAATCTCAATGTCGAACTCCTGGAGTAGAAGGATCCATCTAGTCAGTCTGTCCTTGGCATCCTTCTTTGCCATGAGGTATCGGATGGCGATATGATCTGTGTACAAAGTCACTCTAGATCCAATGATGTACGATCTGAACTTATCTAGGGCGAACACTACTGCTAGCATCTCTTTCTCTGTGACTGTATAATTCCGCTGGGCGGAATCCAAGGTGCGGCTAGCATAGTGGATAGCAAATGGGACTCCATCCCTCCTCTGTCCCAGCACAGCCCCCACGGCAAAATCGGAGGCGTCCGTCATGATCTCGAATGGGAGAGACCAATCTGGTGGCTGGAGGACAGGAGCCTCAACAATACACTGATTGAGAGTATCAAAGGACGAAAGACACTTGTCATCGACAAGGAACTCGGTGTCTTTCGTTAAGAGGTCAGTCAACGGCCGGGCAATCTTGCTGAAATCATGAATGAATCTCCGATAGAAACCAACGTGCCCCGGGAATGATCGTAGTTGCCTCAAATTGGACGGCAGTGCGAGTTTTCTAATGACATCAACCTTAGCCGGATCAACCTCCATGCCCCTGTTGGAGATGATATGGCCAAGCACCATCCCTTGAGTCACCATGAAGTGACTCTTCTCCCAAGAAAGCACCAAATGGACCCGTATACATCGCTGGAGTACTCGGTCTAGGCAGTCAAGACAGGAGTCGAATCCGTCGTCGTAGACTGAGAAATCGTCCATGAAGACCTCCAAACACTCCCCTACTATGTCCGAAAAAATCGACAGCATGCATCTCTAAAATGTCGCAGGGGCATTGCATAGCCCAAATGGCATGCGTCGGAAGGCGTATGTGCCGAAGGAACAGGTAAAGGTGGTCTTCTCCTGGTCCTCAGGAGCGATGGCCACCTGGTTGTAGCCCGAGTACCCATCCAGGAAACGGTAATGGCTCTTCCCTGCCAGTCTCTCTATGATCTGGTGAATAAAAGGCAGGGGAAATGGTCCTTCTTGGTGGCCTGGTTGAGTCTCCTGTAGTCAACACAGACCCGCCAAGAGGTGGGTACTCGTGTAGCGATCTCCTCTCCTGACTCACTGATCACAGTCGTGATGCCCGTCTTCTTGGGCACCACATGCAAGGGGCTGACCCACTTGGAGTCAGAAATAGGATAAATAAAATATGCACTCCACCATTTGGAAATCTCCTTCATGACGACCTCTCTCAGGTTGGGGTTCAGCCGCCGCTGGAACTCACGCGACGGCTTCGCCCCCTCCTCGAGATAAATATGGTGGGAGTACAACGATGGACTAATCCCATGGAGATCTGCTACGCTCCATCCGATTGCCTTGCGGTTCTTTTCAAGAACCCCCATCAAACGGGATTCTTGCTCTCCAGTCAGGTCGACGGAGATGATGACTGGGTACATCTCAGGCTCGCCCGCAAGGAACCGATACTTCAGCGAAGTAGGGAGCGGCTTCAGCTCTGGACAGCTGGGTGCTGGCAAATCTGGTTTCGGAAGAAGATGTGTGTAAGCTGCCAAATATGCCTGGGAGAAAGACAACAAACTCTCGCAAACTGGGTTTGGAGAAGGCTGCTCAGCTGTACTGTCTCTGATCTGCTCTGCATCTACCTCCTCCTCAGCTGTAGGCTCAGTGGGACTCAGGTCTGGCATCTGATCATCGCAATCTGTCCAATCAGACTCTGAATCCGAGGGATCTGCATCAAACAAGGTGGCATCAGTACCACCGTCACTGAACTCTGTGTCGCGGTCGAGAACCAGCTCCGCTACCTCTGTAGTATCCTGGACCAGGGTTGTGCTCTCCAAGCTCTCCTCTGTTGTCATCTCGGCATCAGTTGTGTCTGAAAATGAGAGGATGGCCTGTGCTGCAGGGTCTGCCCATGCTGCCTCGTTGTCTGTGATTACAAAATCACAGTTCTGGTGGATGTCTAACCCGGCATTTGTCAGCTGCTCTGTCTCTGTACTGGTCTCTGAGCATGATCTCTCTCTGGCTCGGCTGTCCTTGACCATCTCTATTTGTACACTTTCACCCTCGACGCGAAAGTATACCTTCCCGCTATCATGGCTGGTCACTGCCTTGGATGTGGCCAAGAACGGGCGACCTAAAATGATGGGGTATCGGTCACTGAATCAGGGATCTCCATGTCCAACACTACGAAGTTCACGGGGAATTGCAGACCCTGAATAGTGACGACAACGTCTCGCAACAACCCCTTCGGCCTCTTGACAGATCTATCAGCAAACTGAAGGATTGTCCTGCTTTGTCTAAGAGTGCCCAACTCGAAGCGGTCGAGAAGGGCTGCCGGAAGGAGGTTGATCGACGATCCGCTATCCAATAGAGTACGGTCGAACCTCTGCTCACTGATATGACATCTGACATAAGGGGCTCCGGAATCTGGCCTCTTGGCCGGCAGACGGTTCTGGATCGCGAAGCACGTTGCTTTCGTCAGCACATGAATCTCTGAATGGTGGTTCCTCCTCCTCCTCCTCCTGACCGTAGTCCTGTCTCTCAATGATCGTTGAAGAAGGGGGATGTGCTGCAAAGCCTCCTGAAGGGTCAGCTGTATGTGAAATCTGTCAATCATGCTCTGGCTAAACTCCTCCTGCTCTCTCTTTTTTGGATCTTTTTCTCTTTTCTTCCCCTTCCCCATCTGAAGGGCTCTAGAGAAGGGGATCACAGGGTCCTTCTCAGATGAAGGACTAGGAATAGGTCTAGACGGCTCGACGGCTGGATCCGCACATACATCAAGCACCACAGTGGGACCAGAGTAAACTAAACCTTTTCCTTTATTTAAAATATGGTTCCGAGCTACATCAGAATGAGGAAAAACAATAGCTCTCTCTACATGAACACCGGTGGCCTCAGTACCACCACGGGCTGGCTCTGCTGGACGTCTCACGGCCTCAGTACCGCGTGCTGGCTCGGCAACTCGGGTGGCGTCAGTACCACCTCCTCGAACTGGTGAAGTGGCGGCCTCAGTACCGCCTGTGGAATCAACATCCTTGGTGGCCTCAGTACCACCGTCATCATCATGAGAGGCCTCAGTACCGCTCTCCTCCTCATCATCTGGCGCTCTAGGTGTATCCTCATGCTGTCGCTCAGACGAGGCGCCGCATGCTGGTGCCCTACCGCTCCTAAGTGTAACAAAATAAGCATCAAAATGATCTGAAGACATATCATCAAACGGATCACTAGGAGTGGCATGCTCAGTGTAAACTACCTGCTCAGACTTCCGCTTCAGGCTGTTGGGATTCGGCTCTACCTGGGCAGGGATGGCGGCCTTCCCTCTCACGATGTCCCGCATCTCCTCGCGGAACTCGTCCATCTCCCGTCTGAAAGTAGCCTACTGGTCCGTGAGGAGGCGGGCTATGTCGTCCAAGGCGGGGCTCTCATATGGTGGACCATGAGAGCCCGACGGTTAGCCTCTCTGGTAATGAGGCTGCTGGAACTGGTGCTGCTGTTGCTGAGAGGGGTAGGTAGGAGGGTGTTGCTGCTGGTGTGGCTGGTGAGGCTGCTCTCGCCTCCCAGACTGTCTCTGCTGATAGGGATGAGGAACGAAGGATGACTGCTGCTGTGACTGGTAAACTGGGGGCTGCTGCTGCTGGTGATCCCTCTGCTGGCTGTACTGGCCTCCCTGGCCAGATGGTTGCTGCTGGGGCTGGGTACCTCCACTCCCCCACCTGAATCCGGGATGGTCTCGTCGGATCCCAGGCTGAGGACGGTCATACCAAATCCCGTTGACATCCATCAACGGCTCTGCATCGTACTGGGCTGGCGGGAGTACTGCCAGAGGCTGATCCGGCTGGTATACCACCATCTGCATGTCTGGAGATGGTGGTGACTAGTAGGAGGGTTGCTGCTGCTGGTACGGCTCCGCCTGTACAAGGTGAACCTGTCTAGGCTGCTGGTGTGACCTGGAGCGCTGGAACGAGCTGCTGCTGCCGCCGGTATCGCCTCGCGATTGAAGACGGGGCTGTGGAGCCGTCTGTGCCTCCTGGAGACACATGAGCTGGGTCTTCATGTCGCTCAGAGTCTGTGCCATCTGCTCCATCTGAGTGATGCCCTGACACTGCTTCTTCTCGATCAGCTCCATCCGATCCAACTTCTCACTGATCATACCTGTATCCGCAGCGGATGACTCTGCCTGTGCTGCTGCTATGCGGATGAACTGGATGGACCGGCATCGACCCGTGCTATCCTCTGGTACTGCACGGGTCCAGGCTGCTGCTGGGGTCTGCCCTGAGTGTACAACCTGGTATGGGACATCACCATGTAGTTCTCGGCCATCTCCTCGTAGATGTCCCAAACCTGGTCGTGATCCTTGGTGAAGTAAGACCCGCCACAAGAAGCATTCACCAAGCCCTGGAGCTCTGGTGTCAGCCGCTGAAGAAGCTCTGCACAAGGTTGGGCTTCGAAATATCATGGTGCGGGCATCGGTCAGTCAGCTCACGAAACCTCTCCCATGTCTCATGGAATTGCTCGTTGGGGAGCATGGAGAAGTTGCTGATGAGGGCTCTCGCTGCATTGGTCCGTCCGAGTGGATAGTACTTGTTCAAGTACTCGGTGCGGAGCTGCTCCCAGGTGTAAACGGACTTCCCCAAGTGCTTCAGCCAGGTGGCTGCTCTGTCAGGTAGGGAAAAGGGGAAAGCGATCATCCGGATCGTATTCTGGTCCACCTGACGGTCGTGGACAGTACTGCAGATCATGAGAAACTCTTGGAGGTGGAGATGGGGCTCCTCAGTAGCGAGTCCGTGGAAGTGGGGGAGTAACTGCAAAGTATTCGGGGGGAACTTGAAGTCCCCCACGATGGCTGGAAGTACAACCCAGTGGTGCGTCAGCGTCGATCCGGGGTTGTGCAACTCCCGCATCGGACTCGGTGGTCCTCCTGCCGCGGCTGCTGCATCAGCATCCTCTGGGATCCTCGGCCCGTCTCTCCTCTGATCTCGCTCTGCTCTCTCTGCTCGCATCTGCTCCATCTCTCTCCTCATATCGAGCATGAATGCTCCCTGATCCCTCAACTGCTGCTGAACGGTCTCTAAGGAGGCGATCAGGGTGGAGTTGATCGCGCCCTGGTCCAATACGAAGTGCTCAGGCTGTGGACCTCGGGAGCGATCCTCGGAACTGCCGGCCATGGCGTCTGCAAAATCAAATGAGCCAAACTCAGGTGCTGTCAAGCCTGCTAATCTCTCATCTGGCTCGTATCTCTCAGAACCGAAAGAAAGGGGGTCGAGGGGGAACAGGGCGGAATCATACTCGGGCTCGGAGAGCTGGTCTCGGCTCTCGCGGGCCAACCTAGATGACCGGGTAGACGTGCCCAAAAGCGGTGCAGCCAGAGGCTGCCTAAGAGAGCGTCTACCCATCATCGTGATCTGACGAGTAAGGTGGATGAGATGTGGAGAAACTATGATCGGCAACCGAACCCTCTGTTCACTAACGCAACACGAGCTGAAGACCGTAAAGGCTCGGTCAAATTATCTTGTCAAATTTTATTAGGTGAACAAACAATCTATCAGAGCGCTTACGTGACCAGTTGGGATTCCCGATGCTACCCCAATCGACTGGCCCGCACGGAAGAGTTGGTAGTCAGTCAGGAATAACACCGGAGGGCTCTACCTAGTGAACGGGTCACTCTCTCGCGCAACCAAACCAAACAATGAGGGGGTTGCTCTCCCCAAGACAAATTTTTTCAGTCAAGTGTCTTTTAGGGTCAATAGCTTAAACAGTCCCAATTTTATGGTTTTTTTCTTTTTAATATTTTTCAATAAAAATAAAGGCCTAACGAATTTTTCGATTCTCCTGGTTATTTAGTCCAAAACAGGGGGGAGAAGACGAAAAAGCCGATGCGCGATAAATCAATGATGCATGCAAAGTCAGAAATGCATACTGGCTCCAGCACTCTACATGCAATATGATCCACGTCCCTAAACAGCAGTGCTACTCGAAAGAACGGCTAGCCGACCACCAGCCTCCAATCCAAAGAGTCCGGTCTAGACCCACCCCTCCTCTTCTCGACAGATCGAGTTCAGGAGTAGCGCTTGACGGGGCGGGCTCGCGGCGCGTAGGCTCGGAGGTGATGGAATGGGTATTTTATTATTTTTTTTTATTATAGGTCCAATTACTGCACTATAGGAACATGCAATTATATTAGGTGTTTGGATCCTATGAATTACGTCACAATCAAGTAGAAAATCCTACAGCTAGGGGCTCGAAAATCCGCGTGAAACCGGAAAAGGCAGTAAAGGAAAACCGCGTAAAACCGCGAAAAACCGAACTAGTTAAGGGATCCCCCGAGCACACCGGTGCTCGGCGAAACAGACCCCGAAACTTCAAGTCTCTATCTGTCCCTGTATTATTACAATAACAGTTCAATTATTGCGGCCTAATCTAAACTATGCTACTCCGCGGCTATCCCGCGGCTCCCGCACTCCTGCTCGTTCCCCGCGCTCTCCTGCGGCTCTGTAAAGAAAAGAGCCGCCTCCGATTCTCGCGGTTGCGTCGGCTTTCGAAGAAGCCGCCTCGATCCTCGTGCCCTCGCAAGAAAACAAACAGAATGTAAGATTAGATTATTTAAACAATTATGCAATTAAATGATTTATACAAAATATGCACAAAAAGCCGCGGAAAAGAAAATCGTGGGAAAAATCGAAAACCGACTACTAAGTCGTGCTCCCCGGCAACGGCGCCATTCTGATAGTCGAACTGGCCACTCGGGTATAAGGTGCTAAATGGTCATCGCGACCCAAGCGACCAGGCTCGATCGATCAAGAAAAAGGAGACCACCAATATAAAAATCAACTCGAAAATCAATATAGCGGTCTTGTTATTTTATTAACCTGGTATAGCGAACAGGGTCGAACTCAAATAGCACGTAATGGCCTTGCGGCCTACGAAGTAGTCAAAAATAGAATGAAAGCGAAGAGAAGAGTATTTTTGGTGGTTTTTAGGGTTTTTATATTTTTTGGATTTTTAATTAATTAAGAAACTAAAGAAAACAAGTACATAAGGCAATTCAACTATTTATTTAATATATCAAAAATCAAGAAAAAATTCCAGAAAAAATGTTTTTGTGTATTTTATGTTTTTTACTATTTTTAATGATTTTTTGGGATTTTTCTGATTTTTATATGATTTTCTAAAAATGAAACAATGACAGAAAAAAGGGGTACTGTCCAGTCAGGAGAGAAAGGCCAATTTAAAATGTAAAAAGGGCCTCACAGCTCCTGTGGTAATTTTCCTATAAACTAGAAAGTTTAAGGAAAATTTGGGCACTGGATTTATGATTTTTGGATTTTTCAATTATTTATTAGAACTTTTACAAGTTTTTAGGAGTTTTGCAATTTTTATGAGTTTCAGATAAGGAAAAATAGCAAAATTGGCTACAAAATCAAGCACAACAAATTAAACAGTAGCTAATTTTTTTATAATTTTTAGATAAGTTTTAATATTTTTTTGTGATTTTCAAAGTCAAACAGTAAAGAAAATACGTGTTTTTGAATTTTTAAAAATATCCAATCAAAATAAAAATGTCTCCAAAAATCCCAGAAAAGTTTACACAATGGCAGGAGCCATGTGTCCAATTTTCATTGGATTTGGAGTTGGTTTGCTATTTTATTCAAAAATAGAAAGTTGGTACTGTGTACAGGGACCTTAGTGCAAATACCAAGAGTCCTGGGGGGTCCGATGCAAAATACCTAGGAAAACACGTGTGTGGCGCGTGCCTGGGGCACTCAGGGACCTAAATGTAAGGGAAACAAGCTTCGAGGACTATTTGGTAACAGGTACCAAAAGCCCAAGGGCTTGTTTGTAATTATCCCAAAAATAAACGCACAATTATTTTACGCACAGGGGTATAAATGCAATAATCCAAAACTATTCATTCATTCCATAACATCTCAGAACTACAAGGTATAAAATGCAAATAGCCCAGAAAACCATGTGTCGAAGCACGTGCTACACCATACACAGGGGCATAAATGCGAACGAAATAAAGTGCAGGGTCCTCAATGCAATTGTACCAAAAACTAAACAACTAGATAACGTATTTACAGAACTAAATGCTAAACAAAAGAAAAGAGAGGGCCTAAGGGTAAATTACCCTTTATTAAGTCGAGCCGCTGGATGGATGCCACGTGGTAGGTGAACGGTCAGGATCAGATGGCCCTCCAAAGCTGGGCTCCTCACGGTTATCGGACGGTGGAGGCGTAGCCACGTGGAGGATCGAACGGTGGAGGGCGTCGGTGGCTAAACCTTGCGCATCGGGCGGTCCAGATCGCCTCTTCAAGGATCTGACGGTGGCGGGACCTCCTCAGGTGGACGGTCGAGATGCGAACTGGAGATCGAAGGCGATCGGACGGTGGAGGAGGATGCTGGACGAACTGGGCGTCGGCGAACTTCGTCGGGCTCGTGGCGGTGCTGGCATCCTCCTGGAAGCTCGCTGAAGATCGGAGAAGGTGCGTGGGAGGCTTCCGCGTCGAGTGAAGGTCTCTGATGACCCAGCCGAGCTCTGGAGAGCTCCGACAAGGTCGACGGAGCTAGAGCTACTGGACCGAATGGTCCAAGCCCTCAGATGGGCTTGGATGAACCTGCAAAGTAGACCAGAAAGCTCGCGGGTCGAGGGCAAACTGCCTCGACCCCGTTAGGCGTGGTGAAGGTGGTCGGGGGGTCGGTGTGGGCGAGCTCCGGCGAGGGTGTGGACGGAGGAGCTCGAACCCTAGCTCCTGTGCGAGCTGGGTTGAATGGAAGTGTGCAGAACGTGCGTGGGAGGAAGACAGAGGCTATGGTGCAGCCCGATGGTCGAATGGTGGTCGGATGTGATCGGAATCTACGGTGGTCGGTTACGGAGCTAATTGGGGGTAATCAAAAATTGGCGAAAAAGAAAGTGAATTGAGTCTACCTGGGTGGACGAATCGACTGGGAAGAAGCTTGCGCAGCTCCTGGTCCTTGCCTCGAGGAGTGTCGACCTCCGAGGCTCGAGTTCCTACTCTGGGCGGAGCACGGCGGTGTATCTCGCCGGATCAGTGGGCCACTACCCCTCTCCTCGCTGCGACAGCACCTGGAGCGAGCTGTCACTCTCACTCATGCACTGGAGGTCACTGGGGGTGGAGCGAATGAGCCAAAGATCGGAATGAAGGTGGCGGAGCTCGAGCTATATACGGTGGAGGGTCCAGAAAGATGAGGTCGGGTAGGGTAATGGAGTGCGCGGATCTCGAGGCGGGGGCTTCCGCGAGGGTCTCGGATGTATCATGAACGAATCGGACCCGGGGTTTAGGCGAGAGGGGATCGGGTTTAGGTGCGAAATTAGGGAGAAGTCGGGTCGGGTGTCAAAACCCGTGGGAAGTGGTCCTGGGGGGTAGTTGATCGGGCGGTCAACAATCCCCTGGACCAATGGTTGAAGGCCACGTGGCAGATATTTGCAAGTTAAATTAAAGGTAGCTAATGGCCGAATTATTAAAAAGTCAAAATATGAAATATTTTTATTTTAATTTTTTTCTATTTTTTAGTGATTTTTAATTAATTTTTCAAAGTAAAAATAAGGTAGTTACATTATATAGCTATATATAGGTATATGTACAATATAGGGTTTTTAATTTTGAATTTTTTTATTTGTTATTTTTATACAATTTTATTCCCAATTTATATTTTATTTATTTATATCATAAAATAAGGAATAAAAAGATATTTTTATTTTATTTTTATTATTTATATACATAGGTGAAATAAATACATATGTACATTTATATACATGGTATATTTACAAAATATTTTTAGGTTTTTCATTTTGTTATTTTTATTTTGTTTTTGTTTTAATTGTTTTTATTTTATTTATTTACACCATATCATATAGAATATTTATAAAATTTTTGGAAATTAATTTTATTTATTTATAAGGTTAAATAAATAGGGATGAGTGGACTATGTACAAGGTGACTATGTACATGAGTGATGTTTTTGTTTTCTTTTTAATTTTTTCTATTTTTATCTTGATTTTATATTTATAAATATATAAATATTTACAAATTTATTTTAATCTATTTTTGGGAGGAAAATAATTTTATTTTATTTACATACATATTTACACACATGAGCCCCTATCTCCCTCTACTTTGGCTTTTATGCGGTCAGGCCCATGCTGAGCCCTCCCTTGGGTTAGGTTGCTCAATATTTATTCTAAATATTTTCTCTCTTTTTCTTTTTTGATCTTTATTCTTTTATTTTTGCACAAAAACGTGCTAATTATAGGTTTTTTACACAATGCATGCTTTTGGTAATTATTTCTATTTACAACTATATACATGCATTTGCAAAGGTTTTTGTGGCTAAAATATAATAATAAAGAGTGATGAATGAGTATTCATCACAACAGTGTTAATTTTGTTTGAAAATTCACTCGAAAAATCCTAAAAATTACAAAACACCCAAAATCTTGTAAAAATCATATAAAATTCATGAAAAATCATGAATTTCATTTTCAGTTCTTGTTTATAGGTTTTTATTCGTAGTTTATCATAAAATTGCTATACAGGATTTTTGGGCATTTTAATTTCTTTTAATTTGCAATTTAATCATGTTTGTGCAATGTTTGCATTTTTATCATTATTTGATTTTTATAAAATTATAAAAACAATTGCAAAATCTCAGAAAATTAACAAAAACTTTTTAAAACCTTGAAAACTCAAAATATTTTTATCCTAATTTTCTCATCATTTTTTGTCATAAAGAAAAATTACAAGAATATTTTGTTGCCTTGTTTCCTTATTTGTTGATTTTGTTCCCTTATTAAAAAATAAAGGGATTTTATCACTTGTGCCCCTCTGAGATATCGCAATATCAGTTATGCCCCTATCTTTTTGGTAATATCAGTTGTACCCCTCACTTCTTTCGCCGTTATCACTTGTGCCCTTCCGTCAAATTGACCGTTAATAAGTTGACTCAACCATGATTTTTTCAAACCTTAGTACAGTTAAGAGGGGTATTATTGTCCATACCTCTTTATCGTCTTGTTCATCCATTTGTTCTTCTTCCTTTCTCCTCATAATTTCTCTCTCTTAGTGACACCTTCTTTCATCCATTGAATCTCTAAAAAATTTGCATTTTCTAGGATATATCACTCATAACGGATCAAAGATGAATTTTTATGAATCAGTTAATCAAAAATTCATCTTGATTTAACAAAAACCGAAAGCTATCCAATTTCAAGACGAGGAGGAGCGGGGCAACCTGGGCGCATGCGCGACGGGGGCAGGGGGCACGGGGATCTGAGCGCGGGGGCGCTGAGGCAGGGGGCGACCTGGGCGTGGGGGGTGAGCGGCAGGGGCAGGGGAGGCGCGGGGGCAACCTGGGTGCAGGAGGGGCGACGGGGGCAGGGGAGGCGCGGGAGGACCTGGGCACGGGAGGGGCGGCGAGGTGGGGGGGCCTTGGGCGCGGGAGGGGCGACGAGGCGCGGGGGGACCTGGGCACGGGAGGGGCGGCGAGGCGCAGGGAGACCTGGGCGTGGGAGGGGCGGCGGGGGCAGGGGAGGCGCGGGGGGACCTGGGCGCGGGAGAGGCGGCGAGGTGCGGGGGGACCTGGGCGCGGGAGGGTCGACGGGGGCAGGGGAGGCGCGGGGGGACCTGGGCGCGGGAGGGGCGGCGAGGTACGGGGGGACCTGGGCGCGGGAGGGTCGGCGGGGGCAGGGGAGGCACGGGGGGGGGGGGGGGGCCTGGGTGCGGGAGGGGCGGCGGGGGCGACCTGGGCACGGGGTGGGGAGGGGGGCTCGAACTCGCCGTACACAGGGGGCTTGAGCCGGAGGTTGTACAGACCGGGGGAGGGATCCGAGGGAGTCAGCTGGAATGGTGTTGTCGGAGGACCAGAGGGGGACGCCAGCGGAGTCGAAGAGGGCGAGGGCGACTGGGGCGGAGGAAGAGGGCAGGCTGGAGGTGGAGGAGGAGTTCCGGACAGAGAGGGAGGAGGAGGAGGTGGGAGGAGGAAGAGGATAGGGAAGAGGAGGAAGAAAAAGATGACGAGGAAGAAGTGTAAAATGACCATTGGATCTTTTTTTCGAAATTAATTCCGCTTATGTCCTCAAAGTTAACGTCCGTTTGCACTGTAGATGGACGGTCACTAACCCGAGGGGCACAAGTGATAAAATAGCAAGAAGTAAGGGGCACAACTGATATTACCAAAAAGATAGGGGCATAACTGATATTGCGAGATCTCGGAGGGGCACAAGTGATAAAATCCCAAAAATAAAAATTTACAAAAATTAATAACCACTAAAAATATGTATTTTATTTTTAAGATTTGACTACTTCGTAGGTTTTCTTGTGGTCCTTGTGTTCGACTATGTTTGCTATACCAGGTAAAATAAATAGCAAACTGCTTACATATGGTTGATTGTTTGATACTTGATTGAGTGGTTATTCTTCTTGTTGAGCCCGACTTGTCGATTGGGGTCGCAACTACCTTTGATATTTTTTTAAACTTAACCCTAGTTGGTAGGACACTCATCACACGTGAAGAGACAAGTTGACCAGGAGGCAAGTGATGTTTGATCGGAATATGAGGTGTGTGAATGGGTGAGAGACACGTGGAGAGGTTGACCATGTTAACCAATACAATAAATAAACAAAAAATAGATTAAAAATAGCAAATAACTTCAAATATAAAAATGATAAAAATGAATAATATAGATCTAAATGTACTCTACAATGTTCATGAAGAACTCACGTGTAAATGGATAAACTATGTGAATTATGCATCTTTTTAGTTGATATTTTATGTATATAAAAATTCAATTTTTTTAAGTTTGTATTTTTTATTTAGTTTTATCTAGATGAATAATGTATGCAAAAAAATAATACATTGGACTTAAGTGTATTTTTTAGATTTTTATGAGTTAATAATCAAATAAAATTAATGATGTGAATTATTTGTAGATGAATAGGTCAATTGGCTCATGTCAGAATCTATCTTTTTCTTTGTTTTTATAATTTTTTTGGGAATTGTTTCGTAATTAGTTAAAACAAGAAATGAAAAGGAAATAAATGAGTTAATAATGTATATTAAATAATAAATTAAAGATCAATAAATATGTACAAATTAAGTTAGGTACCAAAATCTGGTTTTCACAAATAAACTCGGATTCTTTTGAATTTGATTTTAATTTGTAGATAATTGAATGAACAATAATTCAAAAGTGAGCAAAGTAAAATTAGAGGTTATTTGTGAGAGATATTAGCATTTACAGCTTTTTGTCCTGGAATTATGGTTTGGGTTTATTTCACATATATATAAATTAGTATTTTTAGGATTTTTCAGTGATTTAAGTTGGTGCTATTTACACAATAGAGCTAGTTTTAGGCTAATTGGAGCTAGGATGAATTAATTAAAATGGGTGAAATTAGGGGAATATTTACAGGTGAACATGAATACAAAATGAAATGATAATTTATGTAAATTATTTACACATGCATGAGTATTTATTATGTGATATAAACATGTTATTGCACCTAATTACTCATGACTTTCTCTATTTTCAGCTAATTAAAGTAATGAATCACATATTCATCATGAGGAAGGCAATTTAATGAAAAAAGGCCTTGAAGATATTAGGCCCAATGGGACGTGATATTTTTTGAAGGAGGGAGTGATGGGAAATCAAACAAAAAAAGTCCTATGAGAAAAAAGGAAAAAATTAAAAAAATAAGGTGGCTTATGATTAAAAGGAGAAATGCTGAAAAAGATCGGCTTATTAATTTATTTATCCTCATTTTCAAGTCTTCTCCCAACTTCATTGATGTCACCTTTTCCGACAAGTCAGAGAGAAACGGAGTATTATGTAAGAGTTTTACAGGTCAAATTTCAGACTATATAATTTAGATTCATATTCTATACTTAGATTGTTTTGGAGCCTACATATTGATGTGTATATGTGTGCCTGATGAATCTCGTATTCATCATGCTAAAATTGGTCATTTAGGCTCTGTCCCCCATCATCCACTTGTAGTTAATCATTAATAGAGCATTATTAGCATTCATACATGTGTGAATAATATTTGCATTTCATCATGCATAATTGCATTAAAATCCCCAGTGTAAATTAGTCCAAAAAGCCGCTAACTTCTCTTATTTTTAGTTAATTCATCCTAACTCCGATTGACCCAAAGACACCTCCATTGTGTAGATATTACTAACCTTATTAAATAAAAAATACAAAAAATTACTAACCCCAATAAGTGCCAAATAATCCCAAAGTCAAATTTCACATCTGACAGACTAAAATGAGCATATCTCCCACAAACAGTGTCCATTTTGGTCTACTCACATTTAAAGTACTCCATTTTTAAATACCTTCAAAACAAGACCAATTTCATAAAATTCGGAGCTCATTTGTGAAAGTTGGGTTTTGGGCCTCTTTTGCGCATTTTGACTTTTTGCCATTTTTGACCTGAGTTTTTATGTACATAATTAACCCTTTTAATTTTATTTCTTGTTCATTTGTGTTCTTTGATGATAGTTTTATTAAGCAACATGAAAATCCAAATCCAGATCAAAACTGAAATCAAAGAAACTGACCAAGTCCAAGTGTCCGTTGTCGGTCTGTACAAAAGCTGTGCGTTTCTAACTTCTAATTTATTTTCCTATTTTCTTATTTACTAAAAATCCAAAAAAAATAGATTAGTATGTAATTAATTTTATTGTATTTTATTGTATTTTTTCTATAATTTTTATCCTCTCTAAAACCACCAAAAAAATACAAAACCCCAAAAAGTCGGTTTTCTATACACATGGAGAGCCACCAAAAATATCACTTCGCACAGGTGACCTCTTTTGCTCCCGGGCCCTTCATGAAAGTTGTATATCTCGTCGAGACGAACAACTTTCGTGAAGAAAAATTTTTCGATCCGAGATCATCTTCTATCTCTTTTTCCCCTCTAAAATCTGAAATTTTTTTGGTGCCACGTGGCAGCTCCAGAGCATGCCACGTGGCACCCCGATGTTCCCTCTCTCCAGCCGCCCGGGTCACGTGCCCAGCACGTGACCCCCACCTTCTTCCACCTTCGACCGTTTCAACCCCCTCCCCTTCCCCCTGTTGTTTCTCCTCTACCCACCCACCATGCGCGGCCGCCATGCACGACCGTTACTTCGCATAACCCCTGCTTCCAGGTCTATAAAGCATCCTCCTCGCAATGCTTCGAGCTTCATCCGCCATTTTTTCTCCAGAACTCGAGCTCTTGCACCTTAGGAGGTGACAGCTCCAGTGCTAAGCAGCTAAGTGCAGGGTCGGCGTGATCCAAGGAGCTTCGACTCCTTGTTGGCGGAGGATTCATCAGTCGCTCGAAGCCCCAGCGCCGCCGGCTGTTGAGCGAAAATCGACCACCAGGTCGGCTCCTCCGTCCCCTCTTCTCAGGCGATTTCCCAAACTCCCCATCTCCTCCTCTTTGTGTCATTCCCAGATTCTTCGCGTCTCCAACCTTGCAAAGGTCGGAGTTGGTATCGTTCCCCACGACCTCGACACATATCCCCGATCACCTTCCTTGTTTTCGTTTTTTCCTTTTCCTAACAACTGCAGGTGAAGATCGCTGCCACTTCTTCCTCTCTTCAGACGACGGCCTTTCCGCCCGCTTCCAGCCACCCTCCTCGCCTCGCCTACCACTGGGCTTTCAGCCCTCCGCCTCGCAGCCCAGGTCGAGCTCCGCCAACGCCTCCGGGCTTCCGTCGATCGTGTGTCACCGGCTGAAGCCTCACCGCCTCGCCTCCATCGCCTGCACCAGCTCCGCCTGGGCTTCGCCGCCTTCGGTCGTTCGCTCCACACCCTCGCCCCCTCCGCCTCTCCGCACCGCCTCGCGCCTCGGCCACCTTCCTCCCACCGCCTCGCGGCCCGCGACACCGCCTCCTCCGGCCGCCCTGCCCCGCATCAACTGTGCCCCAAGGCACAGTTGCTGTTGGATCTAGGGACGAGTTTGACGGCATTCAGGCTGCCACGTGGGCTCCCCTGAGCCAGCCTCCAAGTCTCAAGGCTCGGGCGCCCGAGCCTTCAGCCCCGCACCCGAGCCTCTCCTTCGACGCCCGAGCCTCCAGCCCCGAACCCAAGCCTCTGGGCGCATGTGCGTTGCTCGTGCGTAGCTGGGAAAATTGCACGGATGCCCCTGGCCTTTTCAGAAATTGCAAGCAGGACCCCGCCAGGGTTAAATTACGTAGGGACCCCTCCGACTTTTTGAATTTATAGATAAGTCCTTCCAGGGACCATTTTGAAGGAAAAACTTTATTTTAATTACATTTTAGTTCCTGAAATTTCATTTTAGCATATCTTCTCCATCTGAACTCCGATTTTAGCATATAATATGTCGATTCGAAGATAATTTCATGCTCTACAACTTAGCATAGCTTGTGAACAGATCTGAGGTCATTTATTGAGAATCATTATTGAGGATATCTATTGACTTTTGTAGGATTATTTTGACATATTTATGCCACATTTCCCTTGAAATATTCGATGACTTATTTTGCAGGGATTCGTTGGAGTTAAGATATTATTTGAGGACTTATTTTATGCAGGGGTTAAATGAAGGAGATTGAGTAGACATATTGACTTGTGGACTGCAAACATCTCTTAAGAATATAATTTGAAGAATTTTGGAGATAAAATTGATTGCAGGAATTCTCTGAGATCTATCCACTCTTATTCGCATTATGAATTAATTTGACACATATTTCTGGATTTGATATCTTCTGATCTGTGATTTAATATAGAGGAAATTGATCATCATTGTTTGGATTGGAATTCTAGATCACAGATCCTGAGCATAAATTCTGTTTATTTTTGCATAACATTTTCTTCGCATTTGTATTATATTTTCCCCACACATGAATTAATCGAGCATTAATTAATTATTTAATTTGATTTAAAAACCACGCAACTAAAAATCATTGTTCCCTGTGTTCGACCTTGGTAAACTTGCCAAGTAAAATATTCCACAACATTCAAAGCTTGTGGTATTTTGATCGACCGATTTTCACCTCCTATACTACAATATTCGATTATTAAAGAGGTGGATTTAGCGTTCATCAGTGCCATCATTTTGTGGGAGGTCCATATCTTGATTTGGACCATGATTTTCATATGGATTAATAGGGACTCCATAGTAGAGCTTCTCTTCTTCCAGTTAGTGTGGACTCAGGTTTTTCACGTAGATTCAAAGGGAATCCAGAGTAGATATCCCATTCTTTGAATCAATATGGGAGAGACCTAGTTCTCCGATGAGGAAACTTTTTTTAGACTCCATTCTCTAGCATCCATGGACTCCTACGAGGATGTTTCCACAACTTTCTCCAATTTGACCCTTTAGAGAGATGGAGCGATTATGGGCCAGAGTTCTCCATGTGGAGACTCATTCTAGTTTTAGTACCTCCACAATACATAGTATACATTCTCATATAGGTAGACATATTTCAGTTTCAGTGACTCTTACAAATGCAATACAGAGTACGCTTTCTTCGATGAGGGGCCCCAATTCAGTTCACACTCCAATCGTTTAGTTCCTCCTCACCAACATATCATCATGAGTAGCAACGTCTTCAGCAGGTAGCCAATATAGTATGTGTTGAGTTGATATTGTTTGTATTCCCTATTTTTTATGAGTGAGTGATTTCTTTCTATTTGTCCAAGCTTAGCATTACATGCTCCAGCTTGAAGGGCAATGTTAAAGTATACATCATTCTCATATATGGGCATATTCCCCTGTTCAGTCTCGCATCTACTATTAGTGGGACTTCGATATGTTTGTGGGGCTATATAAGAAGTCAAACACACATTGTATCGATTGAGAAGATGAATAGAAGAGTCATCCCTTAGTGATGTTTTCCTGTGATTTCATCACGCTCCTTATGGAGCAAGGTTCCATGTAAAATCCATATATTTTTCTTTGTTCTAATTTTCTTTATCTCTGGTACGCTTCCACATTCATCGTTTTCTACATTATGCAGTGAAGCCTTTTGATTGACCTACTAGCAAATCCTAGTCGTATGCAAGCTAGATTTCAGCTTGGCACATCCCGCCTTGACCACGAACATAGTAAGTTGAATGTCCCTTGTGAAATGGCGCAAGAAAAGTCTTGGTTGAAACCGCGACCTCGATCGGTCAAGAATCTGAGGCACCCAAAGATGGAAAGAAAATACATGCATATGAGACCTTGTGAACACTTTTATATAGATCATATACAAGTTAACATTAGTAATGTATATAATTAAGATATAAAAGACTAGTAGACAATAAATAGAAGGCAATGATAGGAGATATATTAGGGGGGCAAGATCTCATATATGCCGAGGTGGGTGATGTGCATTAAACGAATCGCATTAGACTATGTTTTCTTTATACTTATCTTGCTATATATACATGCATTCATACTCGTGTCTTATATACAACGAAATTAACCCATGGATTGATATAACGTTGAACTTGATATTGAATGTTTCTTAGATTAATTAAGATAGTTGCACAATGAATGGTATTCCTTACCTTCCAAACGTGCTTTAGATATGTTGAGTGAGCATCATGTTGTTTTTTATGTTAGTAACGTGGAATTGAATAGTAGTTTTTCATATCAACAAGATGTATATAAAATACGAGATGATATCGAGCAAAATCCTGAATGACTGAAGGTATAAACCATAAGCAACATACAAACAGAAAAAGGGTTGAGATTGCAGATCATCATAATGCCTATATATTGGAATTTCTTTTGAAGAGATATATATATCGCTCCCACTTTACCGGTGCATGACAGTCTGCTCACAAGATACGTCATATCATGATCGATGTCGACACACTTTGAGAGGTATCGTCATCGAAAGCACCTTAACAACTTGTAGATGAAAGAAGAAGAAAGCTAGTTGGTGTGTGAGGGAACAGAAAACACGATCACTCAGAGAGAGCCCGACAAGCAACAACAAGAGCGGACCAAAGCCAGTGGTGGTGCGCATGTGCATGGTGCGCATGTGCATGTGATCCTCCAACTCCATTTATACTTTTGCTAAAAAAAACTCGTATATAAGTCCATCAGAATATTTATACCAAGCAAAATGGTATTACCTTCTCCTCCCTAACTTGTCAATAAATTCTAAATTTCAATTAACAAAAAACCATTCCACTTGGTGATGCTATACCCTTTAATTTCAACACATTCCAATTACGATCACATTTGTGAATGACAATGATTATAAAGTTCCATATACACATTCCAATTACGATACAATGATTATAAAGTTCCATATACGAATAAGACCTCCCATGTCGTGGACAAAACTCTAGCAAACGATAAATCGCTCATCTATACAAAGCAAGAAACATATTAATGCATACAATATGGCATACATGAAACAATATTCAAAGTCCACACACGTTCATTATGTTTTCATATATAAGGTGTACAATTTTGGATTTAATTGACCCTATTGTATAACTTTCATACCTAGGGCTACTCAATTTAACAGCTACATGCATGTAGATTTTATCATCCAAATATGGAGATGAATATTTTAAATTAAAATTAGGACAAACGTGTTAACTACGTATTGTGTATACTCTCAAACTCAAGTTAATCATATATGAATTTTATTTATCTTGCACACAATTTGTGCCTATTACAATATTACTTAGATTCTTCTACACTGATAATTGTCTTTTTTTTTCAAAAATGAGGATACCACTTAACACGCCTTGTGTTAGATTTGTCGAGTAACTCTGACTATGAAATACGAATGCCTACGACTGTCCCTCTTAATCATTACTCCGATCCCGAAAGCCAACACAATAGGACCGAAATCATGTGATGTTATTCCATGTTGCGACCATAGAGCTGATTAATGACGATCTTCTTACGAACGAGGATGTCTCATTAAGAAAAGTTCATCCTTCTCTACTGCTATTCTAAACAAAAGGATATAGACTATTCTTAAGAAAAGTTGTCTAGTCTTATAAAGGACTGCATCTCCTTCCCAGAGTTCTCGTCGATTGAAGCAAGCGATATAATTAAGTAGGACGACGATATAAAAAAAGAAGGAACTACTCTTCTACTATCATGTGAATGTAAACAAACTTTTAATCATTGAATATGTAAATGTACAAGGAAAAAGAATTCCTTCGTGAGGTCTTGGAAAGGGGCTTATATGACCAGTAAGCCGACAAGGTGGGATTAATTAGACAAGGTAGGTAGGAAGTAAAAAAGAAAGAAAAGTTGAGTCCACTTCACAAGGATAGGACGAAGGGGCAATATATGCAGCCCGGGTTTAAAAGATCGCACCGATTCAACCTGTTGGATCGAGAATCTGCTCCAGCCTGGTTGGTTCGGTCGATTTTGCGTAATTAAAGAAAATAAAAAACCGAATCCAACTGACGGTCGGACCGGGTTGATCCAGATTGACTCGGATTTAATGATTTGGTAAAATTTAAAAAAAGGTTTAAATAATGATATTATTTTTATCACTTGTGCTCTTCTTAACTTCTGCAATATAAGTTATGTCCCATGCTTTTTTCTAATATAAGTTGTGCCAATAGTTTCTTAGGGTAATTTCCAAGAAGCAAACTATAAATAAATTATTACAATATTATATTTGGATTTTTATCCAGAGAGCACAGTGCCCATTTGGTACGAGATGAGCCTCTAATTCCAATCGTCATATTTGTATCTCTCAATCCCTAAAAAATAGGAACCATAATCAAAATGGAAAGAGAAGCTAATTGGAAATATTAAGCAATTCTTAAATTAGTATACGTTTATGAAAGCATGTGTTGATAGATCAATGAGAGGCGATTGATCTCGCATTTTTTGATCTAGCGAACTGCAAAGTGAGGCTATGAATCGTGGAAAGAGAGGCGATCGTTTTTTATCTAATGCAAGGTATTGTATTTCGATTAGATTTTTATTTTTCGCATTTCGATTTGAATCTGATAATATGTAGAAAGAATTTTTTTGGACATTTTGATTTGAATCTGACTGATTATAGACCAGATTTTGATTTTTTGTTATGTTTCTGGATCATGAGAAAGTGGGATTTGCAAAGATGAATATTGCATATTTCTGTAAAGATCAAAACGAGTGAGATGATGAATTCAATAATTTCTATTTTATGAATTCTGCATATTTTTTATCGTAAGCAATATATATTCGAGAAGTATGATTGAATTTGATACACGATTTGTAGTCCATTGAATCATTTCGAAGGTATTTTGATTCAATACAATAAAAAGTTACTGTTGTATTTAAGTAATTTACCTACAAGATATATTTGTGTTACTAATGCTAACACACTTATTACTTTTAATGTGTTATTTTGAAAATATACCGAGTTACTGATGTATTTAAGTAATTTACTTATAAGATATTTTATGTTACTAATGATAACACAATTGTTACTTTTAATGTATTACTTTGAAGATATACTGAGTTACTGATATATCTACTTAATTTACTTATAAGATATTTTATGTTACTACTACTGACAAAATTGTTACTTTTAATGTGTTGCTTTGAAGATATACTGAGTACAATGCTGAGTTACTAACAATTCATTACAAGTTACTTGTCATATAACAAACGTTACTAACTTTTCATTACAAGTTACTTGGCATTGAATGATTCTTACTGAAGCGAGTATATTATTGAGTTACTAACAATTCATTACAAGTTACTTGTCATATAATAAATGTTTTTAACAATTCATTACAAGTTACTTGTCATTCAATGATTCTTACTGAAGCAAGTATATTGCTGAGTTACTTTCCTTTATACAATTCTTACTATTCACGGATATAAATTAACTTATTGTTTCTTGCAGAACAATGCACAATTTGGTGTCTTGAAGAAGCTGCTGTTATGCCGAGGAGCGAGAGCAAAACAACATCATCTAAATGAACTAGAAGACAGTTGAAATTTGGATGTTCACCATATAACTATAATTAAGTAATTTTTGTGTGACTTTCAGTAACACTTGACGTATTACAAATAATTAAATAGGCTACATAAGTAAAGAAGGTGTGATTCGATAGTAATTCAAAACAAAGAATAAAACAAGTAAGATATGTAGAAGCATCAGTAACATATAATAAAATGTACGTAAAAGAAGGTAATGGAATAAGTAAGTTGGAATAAGTATAAAAAATCACGTAACCAGTAACTTATGTATTGCTATCAGTAACACTCGATACATTATAAGTAATTAAAAATGTTATATAAGTAAATAAGAGGTGTTTCAGTAAGACTCAAAGTATTAAGTAACTATAACATTAGCAATAATCAAAATGACTTCAGTAAAATGGACATTTGTAATTAGTACTTATTGTATGGACATTAGTAATTCACATACTTAATTACTGATCCCACAACAATAGTTACTTGAGAACTGAATATGTATTACTTGAGTAACATGAATGAATTACTGATCTCTGTACAATGTAATATTACAGATGTAAAATAACTATAAATTCAGTAACAATCATAATGCGTTCAGTAATATGTATATTTGTAATCGGTAATTATTGTATTGACATTAGTAATTGACGTAATCAATAATTATAATCAGTAATTTATTTTTTCTAATCCAAACGTGGAATGATCATTCCATAAATAGAATATATGCCGGCAATAATTTAAATGCGTATTTTTTATCTTACTAAAACCGACCACCTATTTTTAAGGAAATGATTTAATTCGAATTCTTATTATGTTAATAATGCATGCACATTGTTATTGCCAAAACCGTCTCATTCCAAATAGAACCGATACATACACGTGGCGAGCCCACGTTTGGTGCTCACCACAACCCAAATCGGCACAGGGCTCTCTGGATATGCCCTCTATTATATTCATATATAATTTTAGAAAATATGACTTACTTTTGTACAGTTTTACTCGAAATACACACATGTTATTCTATTGAAAAAATGACATTTTAAATAATTATTTCATTGATACATAAATACATACATATATATATATATATATATACTTTTATCGGTTTAAAAAATCGACTCGACGAGTCTGACCAGCAATTTAAGATCGATCCAATGTCTGATTCAATTGATTCAATTTTTATACAATTTAAGATCGATCCAATGTCTGATTCAATTGATTCAATTTTTATAACCTGCCATGTCATTCAATGTGTGAAAAGATTAATTTTATGCATTGATCCATGTTACATCCCTCCCATTCAATGGGTAAAGAGGCATGAGGCATCGGTGGCATATCATTTTGTATCAAGTGATAAATTATATTTTAACTAGCAATATATATATTGATAATTATATTTTTCATAAATTAATTTATCGTTCATGACGCGTTATTATGTTTTCATAACATTGTTCTAATGTAATCACTAACAAAATTTATATTAGTAGTTACTATTGGTAATTACAATTTTCATAAATAACATTTATCCAGAATTCATCACGTGTTATCACGCTTTTATATGCCATATAAAAAATTTAATTACGGACTTGGTGGGGTGCGCCGGAACTCTGCAGCAGTGCAACACAGAGACGACGCGCGAGGGCCCCAATGGCAAGCCATTGTAGCGGACCACTCCCCCTACAAAAATTAATTTAGTATCATGTGAGCCGATGGCCCACGTATCAGATATTAAACTGATAAGAACAGATACTACACTTGATCTTAGCCAAAAGGCCGAGAAAGGTATGCTTTAAAACGAAGCCCACGGTCTACTTATATATCTATCCATCCCCTTCTGGACATCAGTCGCTACCGATGTGGTGCTAAACAGAAGACCGTGCCACCAGTTTGTTTGGACTATTTATAGCCTTGGTTCCATTCCACGTCAATAGGGTGCTTAACATGGAAAATCTGATGCAATGTGCTACGAATTGTTCCAACCAATTGAAACCTACTTAGCGAAATGAACCAATTTATATTCGTACAGGATAATGGGCTTTAAGTTTTAGTCCCTGATTTTAGGACGATGTCTTGATAATGGATGACAGGTTTATTACTAGTAGAGCCAAGAATGCATTCTGTTGTAAGAGAAGTCCATTACTTGTATTTTACATCCATAGATAAACCGCATGCATACTTCAAGCAACAAATGTGTGACGTCTCGAGTTTAGGTCTGTGGATCGTGTCAAGGAAATTTTGTCCTAACAACTTGTTGGTTCGAATTCGATTCAACCTATTGGCAATCGCGTATCCCTTGCTTACGTCTCTTAACTATTATCGAAGAAAATTGGCCTTAATAACCTATTGAGTTCATGCCTAATCGGATTAGTTGAGAAGAATACAAAATATGTAAGCTCGAGTTATTATGTAATAGTCCTTCGCTAGTATAATCCACGCTCACAATTTTTGAGTTTCTGATATGGGATTATATTGAGGTATTACAAACATTCATTGATGTCTAGATCCAAACCCTCGCAAACTGGGGAGCTAATCTCAAGTATCTTTCATGGTCTAACTCCTTAAGCTACTATAGTAGAATTGGCATTAGCACATCCATTCTACCATTTGAGAGATAAAGAAGGTGCGAGAAGAAGAAGTCGGTGTTTCTTCTCGTATGGGAGATGTTAGAATGGATATCCTTTTATTGGGGTTTCTGCTAGTTTTATAAGTACAGGTGAAAAGAGTGAAGAATACAAGATGAGGGATCTTGATAGATTTTGGACGATCAATGTTTCTATTCAAGGCTCATGATGAAGTTTGTTGATATGATCATTGAAGAAGTGGTAGACCGCGCATCACTAAAGTGCTCATATTCAATGACCAGCAGGATTTGTTTCCCGATTTGTTCAGTCGCCAACGATATTGGACAATTCCAACCATCATATTGCTCTTTGATCATATTTTGCTCAGCTTCAGGTCTTTAGGAGTCTTTGTCTTCTTCGGTGCCCCGATATGATGTTCTTTTAAAGGTATTGTGTAAATGGCATGTGATGAAGGATCTTAACGCACACGGTTTCCCTCCACTCTTCTTGTCGCTTGTGTTGTCGATTAGAAAAGTAGACAAAGTTATCATATGTTAGATGGAGTACTCCTTTATGTTGCCCCAGGACCCCAACCTACCAACTGTGTCACATACGATTACTATTGTCCGTCATACCAAGGGCCTACGTGTTGATCATAAGCAAGTCGATGGTTTCCTAATTGTTGTGGCCTAGCATCTTTCAGGATCGCCCTCTATGGGTGGGAATTTCCATATAGCTTGTATAGTCTCAATCGATGTTCGTGTAGTATTTTTTGCAATATATGCAATTTGAAGTCGCGTAAGTACATGGTACCTCAGATGCTTATGGTTTTATCATGTAACTAGTATAAGTACGAGCCAATCAATTGCCTCTCTTATTAAGGATGGCCATCTTTGAAAACAGATGATCTTTAAAATTGAATTACTCTACACTGCCACTTTGTTTAAGCAATTGATCGATTATTAGTGATTGCATATGCAAGTATTGATACGTGTCAATACATAGAGCCAAACCATAGAGGATACTTTACTTAGTCACGCGTGCAAAGTAAACCATAGAGCAACCGTAGGACCAAAGGGATCCTTAAAAAACAATGTGCTGAATTTATTTTATTTCTACATCCATATTATACCGATAAACCACTAATATAAACTTCTCCATGGTGACCTCAAGGTTCATAATATTTTAACAATATATATAGGAAAAATGAGACTGCCTCCTTGGGAGGCTAACTTGGTCCGCCCGCCCTATTTTCCATTAAAAAAACAAACCAATCGAAATCCATCATTGTATGCTTATATTATTTCATTCAAATTTAATGAGAAATAGAGACTCCTACGGCCACCATCCAGACCGGGTCGATTTCAAAAATTTTGCGATCGTTAAAAAATGGCTATCTAGATGGAAGACGTAGGAATCTCTGATTCTCACGAAATTTGAATGACATAATATAGAGATATGATGATGAATTTTCACAAATTCATCTTTCAAAAAAAATAGAAAAATCGAGAAAATGTGGTGGGGGTCAAGTTAGCTCCCCCAAAGGACTGCCTTGTTTTTCCAAGTGTGTGTATGCGCGCGCATGCGTACGTGCGTGTAGTTTTATGTCATATGTTTACATTTACACCATTTACATACATATAGAAGTATATACAAGATTTTCTTATCATCTATAGGAGTGAAAATACCGAACGGCGATACAAGAGAGATGTATATGAAGATGGATTTGTCTCGTGTTTTGCATATATGAATCACACAATCAGTGGATTTTTACACTTGTGCCCCTCTGAATTTATGCAAATACACTTGCATCTCTGTATTTTTTTTTTTTGCAATAACACTTGTGCCATTGTATTCTTACAAAATTCACAGCATCTTTCTATTGATGTAATATATGGGCATAAACAAAACAATGTAAGGGCAATACTGTGAATCTCGTAAAAATATAAAGGTACACATGTTATTGAAAAAAAAAGAGAGAGGAATAAGTGTATACACATAAACTTAAAGAGACAAGCGTAAAAAATCCTTACATCAAATATGACTCAACCTATGATAATGTAGAGAAAATAGAATTCTCTTGAAAGGACTCATGTGTTCATTCCAATGATATCAACCAAACTATTATGATCCACAACCAATTGATCCATATAAAGCAATGGATACAAGAATGTGTGTTTACTTATCTAAAGATGTAGAAGAATCATTTGTGTTTGATTTTTTTGACAAAAAATTCGATCAAAAATTGGCCTTGTATTGGAAAGGACTACCTGAAGGGTCATAAGTCGGGAGCGTACAACTGCTATTATCACTGCAAATAAGTGATGGTTCGTATCGCAACGAGTACGCTGCAAATATAAGTGGAGGAAGTTGTAACATCCATACCCCAAATATAGTCCAACATCTAAAACTCACAAAGTATGAGAGTAGGTATAAGTGGTGGGGATTACTACTTTACAACTTGAGTTAAAAATTTGAGTGGTTGTCAACGGATCCATTTGGACCTAAACCAAATAAATTGTCAGGACCAATTTTTCTCGATAACGGACTTAAGAGCTAAGCCTGAGATGTTACAAATTCAATGTTGATTTAAGCGTATTTACACCAAAATTTATCATAATATACAAGATAAACAATCTGTTGTTAACAGGATAAACCAAGCACATATTAAACAGTAATCAAACGGATTACAATGGATTGACAGATCAATATTACAGATTATTAAGATTAATAACGTGCAAATCCAATCCATTATCTGATTACAATAAGCAAACCAGAACCGATTAATCAGACGAAAACAAATAAATAGGCGTGATCCAGAAAAAGGCAAGCAATAAATAAATTGCGGCAAACAAAATACAAGAAAGATAAGGTTAGATATCACCGAAGCGTTCATTAAATGGACTATCCTTAAAGAGGATTTCGTCCCCACAATACCGGTGCGTTGGGTACTGGCGATCCGCTCCCAGGATACGACGGTTCACGGTCGTCGTCCGCACACACCGACGAGACCGTCCTCAAAAGCACCTCCGAGAACTTGCAGCCGAGAAAAAACAGGTCGCAGACGCGAGAGAGAAAGAGAGAGAGCGAGAGTGACGGCGGGTGGAGATTTCTTCCAAGTGAAGAAAAACGACGTCAGGTGGGGAATATAAAAAGAAGGGCTCGCGTGCCCTAGCGCGCAGTCCCTTCGGTTTCCAAAAACGCCCCTCAACGGTCATGTCCTTTCGGATTCCAAAACTGCGGCTAAGTCGAGCCGTTTGGATGAAGTCCAATTCTCAATGTGATCGCGATTAAATTAATTTTGTCTGATTAATTTAATCAATCAGTCAAATGAAACCTGCAGCAAAAGTATCGAGATCCGAGATCCGAATTGACTTTTCCGAGCCCGAACCCGAGCCGATGCCGGTGCCGGTGCTGGAGCCGAGGACGGAACGGAGCGCACGCGCATGTGTATTCCTCTCTACTATTGCTATAAGAGCTTGGGGTGTGGACTTATATATAAGTCCACCAAAAGTTTAGATTTCTAAGGTATGGTACTAAACTTCCATCCAAACTCAACCATGTTTCAAATTTGGGAATTCCCAACTTTCCCTCCAAATAATTTGGTTTCCCAATTGAAACTAAATTATTATCAATTGTAATTAATAGGTTTTCCAATTAAAACCTAAATATAATTTTTAATACAACAATCCCCCACGAATTACCAATTTGAAAAAGAGATTCAAAAGGAATTAGAAGACTTCTTTTAGCTGCCCACACTTTGCTTTCAGTAAAGGTACCTTTCGGTTTGAACCTCTACCTAAGTTTACTACTTTCACTTTAATAGGAACGAAGTGAACTACGTCTTAAACTTTAGACCTTAGTATTAAAGTATACGGTAGAAACAAGAAAGCGTTGTTCTTGGTGCAATCTTAAGGATTGGTGCTCTTAAAGGCCATGCACCCTTATCCTATTTAATGAGTGTGTTTAGGAAAGACCCTCTTTCTTTAACTGCAGCCCACAGTAACACTCACATAGGTGACGTTTTCCAAGGATGCAATGCTAACATCCTACCCAAATGTTTGAACTCATTCAGAGCCTGCGCTCTTCCTAAACTTGTAGCTTAAATGGCACTCAAGCTTTCAGAGATAAGACACTCATGCTTACGCATTAAAATTAGAGTGCCAACCAGTTCTCCAAACAGCTTGTTATTACCAAATTAAACCTACTTTGTGAGATCTCCACTCAGATAGGTTGGATTGCTACTGTAGAGGAACTCCCAACGGGTCTTAGTCTCATCCCAAGCCTAAACTTTAGGACTAAAGATCTATCAAGTCCCTTAGTCAACGGATCTGTCGTGTTGTCTTTAGATCCAACAAAATCTACAGGCAACACTTCTCGAGACACCAAATACCTTGACGTCTTAAGTCTGATTTATATGTGTCTCCTTCTTTTCTGATTGAATTTTGAACTCTTGATCTTAACAATTTTGGTTATATTATCACAATGTACCGAGATCGCAGGAATAGGCTGACCTAGCATTTGAATTTCAGACAGAAGTTCCCTTAGCCATTCAGCCTTAATTCCAGTGGTGTCCAAAGCACACAACTCGGCCTTAAAAGTGGATCGAGCTAGAATGGTCTGTTTCACAAACCTCGAGGAGACTGCACTGCCTCCAAGGGTAAAGTCTATTTTCCCTATCCAGCTTGCATCACTATATTATTCTAGTAAAGATGGATGTCTACTATAATGCAAACTAAGGGAAATATTTCCCTTCAAGTACTTCAGTACCCGATCCAGAGCCTCTCAGTGAGTACGGTTAGGACAGCTAATGTATCTACTCAGCTTTGCAACCGAGAATAAAATATCAGGTCTCGTGCAATTTGCAAGATAATTAAACTCCTATCACTTGTGAATACCTTAGCTGGGTTACAGGTAATCCACTTTTATTCTTAAACAACGTTTTGGATGAATGAAAAGGAATCCTTACATCTTTGAAGTCTTGATATCTAAATTTCTCAAATACCTTCTCAACATAGTTAGATTGAGAAATTACAATCCCACCAACTAACCTTGTCAATTTGAGACCCAAGATCACATCAACAACACCCATTTCCTTCATCTCAAACTTGTTACTCAAGAAAGCCTTAGTCTTATTAATAATCCTCATATGTGATCCGAATAACAATATGTCATCAACATATAGGCACAAGACAATACACTCATCACCTTTTACTTTGTAATAGACACACTTGTCGGATTCATAAACCTTAAAGTCACATGACAAAATAGTCTTGTCAAATTTTCCATTCCACTACTTTGGTGTTTGTTTTAATCCGTAAATGGATTTGAAAAACTTGCAAACCTTTCCCTCATTCCAAAGAGTCACAAGCCCATCCGGTTGATCCATATACATCTCTTCCTCAAAATCGCCATGTAAGAAGGTGGTCTTAACATCCATTTGGTGGATAGAGAGATCATATACAGATGTCAATGTTATAAGCATCCGGATTGTTGTTATCCTAGTCACAGGGGAATAGGTATCAAAATAATCGATACCTTCCTTTTGCCTAAAGCCCTTGACAACTAACATAGCTTTGTACTTTTCAACACTCACTTGCACCCAATGGTAGAGCACCATTTGGGTAAATCAACCAACTCCCAAGTTCCATTGGTTATAATGGAATCCATCTCAGATTTGATAGCTTCCTTCCATTGTTTTGTTTCAGATGAAGCTATGGCTTCCTTGTAACTTGGTAGATCACCCTCAATATGGTAGACAACGAAGTCGCTACCCAGATCCTTGTCTATCCGAGGTCTTTTACTCCTTCTTGTCTCAATCTCTTTAGAAAGCTCAGTGGGTTTAGGTTGAGTCTCAACCCCCACATTCGTTATCCTTTCCACTTGATCTGGAATAGATCCTGATGTAGAGGCGTCCTCAATGGTTAGATTCTGAGGAATCCCAGTCTTCGATGGGAAGACATCCTCAAAGAAGGTACCATCACGGAGTTCAACAATGGTGTTGACTTCTATGCCTGGTATCTCGGACCGAATTACCAAGAACGTATATGCATAGATATTTTTTAGGTAACCTAATAAGACCGCATCAACAGTTTTAGAATCAAGTTTCTTTCTCTTGTTTTCTGGAACTAAAACCTTAGCGAGACAGTCCTACACTTTCAGATATCTTAAACTTGGTTTCATATTTCTCCAAAGTTCTAAGGAAGACTTTTCCATATGTCTTGGAGGAACCCTATTCAGATTATGACAAGCCGTATTTAAGGCTTCTCCCTACATATAGGTTGGAAATCCAGAACTCTGTAGGAGAGCATTGATCATGTCCGTTAAGGTTGTATTTTTCCGTTCTGCTATCCCATTTGATTGCGGTGAATATAGGGTCGTAACTTCATAAACTATGCCAAAAGATTTGTATTCTTCATCAAATAAGTTAGAGGTATATTCACCTCATCTATTTGACCTAAGGCGTTTAAGCACTTTTCCTGTTTGTGTCTCAGCCTCATTCTTAAATATAAGAAATTTCTATAAGTCTTCATCCTTGGTTTTCATTAGATATAAATATCAGTATCTACTGCCATCATCTATAAAGGTGATAAAGTATTTCTTATTGCCTCGAGTCAACATACCATTAAACTCACAGAATCCGTGTGCACTAAATCCAAGATCTCACTATCTCTAGAGACAGACTGAAAAGACTTCCTAGGTGTCTTAACTTGTACGCATATTTTACATTTTCGTGTTTTATCAATAGTGTGTTTAGGGATCAACTCTAAATTCATCATTCTTTTAATTGAATTTATGTTTACATATCCCATGAAAGATATTGTGAATCCTTAAGCGCATCACGGAAGCATGTCGATCGCATCGTATCCAATTGGAACAACTAGTCGTACTAGATGCTAGATGCAACGGAAATTAAAAAAAATTTAACTTTAAAGATGAAACCACATGATCACGAGAGCACTTCTCGGATCGTTTCATCAAACCAGAAAGTATAAGGAATACCTCTTAAAGCGTGGTTGTGATCGCGAGATCCCAAAGTAGAGATCCTCCTATCTCAAGTCCAACCCACGGAGAATGCACTTGCGGGAACGATGATGAGTCGCATCCTTCCCGCAATCCTTTGACGAAGATTCAAGCGTTGAAGCGAAGCCAAAATGCTCTCCTTCCTAATACACAAAGTGGACGGCCACTTGAATATTAGGGAGAGCCCATACGAGAATGAGAGAGAGAGAGATTAGAGTTCTACAACTCAAGATGATATACTTTGGAAGGCTACCTTAGCCTTCCTTTTATACTAGTTTAGGATCCAATGGATCTCAATCCATGGGACACATGGATCCAACGGCCATGCCTGGTCCATGCTAAATCAATGGCTATGATTGTTATTGGTTAAAACCAACAAAATTAATTTAAATTAAAATATGTTGCAACATTATCAACATAATTTAATTTAACATTAACTAATTAAGAGATAATGTGATAATTAAAATGGAGTCAACCAACCACCCCTAAAAGTATGGGGTGTCACCCATGAACAATTCATGGGTGACGTCATCTATGAATGGTGGTTATTTGGCTCCCTTTTATTTATCTTATTATTCCTTAATTAATCACAAAAAAATATTCACCAAATTAATTCCAAATTAATTTGTGAATATTTCAATCATGCCATTGAATATTATGTGAATCATATTCACAACCCAAACTAGTTAGTAAATTGCATTTCCAATTAATTAATAAATGTAAATACAATCCACATTATTAATTAACAAATACTATTCACATAAATTCTCTTATATATATATTATAAATCATATTTATAATACACATATATCATGGATAGTGTTATCCACATTCTCTTAATCCTTGATAATTAAATCCCATTTAATTATCTTAGATAATCATTTTCACAATATGAATTATATTCATATTAAGCTTGATAATTAAATCTCATTTAGTCATCAAGTCCTTGCTTGGATATTTCATCAAATGAATTATTCTTGAACCCTTTCAAGAGTAATGTGCTTTCTCCGCAGATACTTGAAGATAAGAATAGGGCGATTGTATTATTTCATGTATAGTGACATGGATTTGAGATCTTATCCCAAATCCAGATCTTACGAACCTCTCACAGATGCTTGATTAAATCAAGACCGCAAATCCAATCTTATCATTGAATCTGAATCTCATTCAGACCAATGTCCAACACTTGGACTAAGATCGGATTGCTTCTCTACTGAAAGGAGTCACTAAAATCCAGACCTATTTCATCACTCCCTCGGAATGGAAGCGTCATGGATATACATTCGTTTATGATCACATCACCCTCAGGTATTCCCAATACCTGTACATCCTGCATACTGGAGGACCCATGATCAACTCGAAGATCAAGATCATTTTACACTGTCTTCTTCAGGGTTTAATCATTAAGTTTCTCAATCTTGGTCATTGGAAGTTGGTATCGATCATATGCTTTCTCAAAGCATATATCATACCTTCAAATTCATATCATTCTTCCAAAGCATGACGACCATGCATGGAATTTGATCGGCCCAATACCTCATGAGTGACCTCATATCTTCCGGTTCACAAGTGAACCTGTATGATCCCTTTGAGAGATCATATTGCTCATATACCCTTATATGTACACCAGCTCGTCGGTGTATAGACCTTGGTTAGGTAATCAACCTATTAGTCTGCCAAATATACATACTCAGATATATAGCAATATATCTGTCTCCGATCAGAGGATGTGTGCATGTGCTGTGACAGCATTCAACATAGGACTTAGGTTATCTCGATCTCGTCAGGTCAACCCATTGACCTAACTAATCTGACACCTCCGAATCACTATTCCCATGCAGAGGACCTCCATCAAGAGGTCGGTCAGATATCAGCCTATGTGAGAAAGGATTGCCATCTCCTACTCAAGCTGGAGATCTCCACTTGACAACCATTTGACGGTGCTTGATGAGTCCTCTATCTAACTCCCTAGATATTCATCTAAACACCAGCCTCTATGATTCAATTTATGAATCAACAGCTATATGATCATCAAGCTGGCCATGGTACATAAACCTAATTGTATAGAGGGACCTTATAGTGCATTCATTCATATAATTTCAGAAAGGGAGTGAAACATCAATAACTTTTATTGATAAACATAAATATTACAATAACATTTATTGTAAGAATGGTTCGCCCAGGGCTCACGTGTCTAACATCCCAATCTAGCATGCCACAGATCCCAAGATTCTAGATTATTCACAACATGAGACACAGAGCTAGAACATTCAGAATTGAAAACAATCAATTCATTAATGTTTACTGAATCACATCTAATTCTAAATAACAATTAAAATCAGTCAAATAGCATTTTCCATAAAAAAATGCCATGTCTCAAAATGACAACTTTATTACATTTAAAGTTTAATTCAAAACCATTTCTAACTAAGATAAAGGCAGATAACACATTATTCTTAATGTTAGGAACATGCAGCACCATGTGCAACGTCCAGACACGTTTAGAGGAGAACCTCAAGTTGACTTGTCCCGACCCTAGCAACATGGCCGCAGAATCGTTCTCCATCTTCACAGTCCTACCGCTACAGGTCTGATAAGAAGAAAATAACGTTCTGTCAAAACATATATTTACATTGGCTCCCGTATCGACGAGCCACTCATTTGGATCATGGATATGATATAATTCAGGCTTTACAGAGACATACCCCTCGCTAGTCCCGAATCCCATAGTGATCATGTTCACTTGTGGACTTCCGTGTGTAGCCTTAGGTTGAGCCTTGAAGGACGGACAGTCCTTCTTCCAATGGCCAACCTGATTACAGTGCCAGCAGGGTTTATTCTTTGCCTTTTTCTGGATCTTCCCCTTTGATTTCATTTTATTGTTATTAAGATCCTTTCCCTTATCTAAAGATGTAGAAGAATCATTTGTTTTGATTTTTTTGACAAAAAATTCGATCAAAATTTGGTCTTGTAGTGGAAAGGACTACCTGAAGGGTCATAAGCCGGGAGCGTGCAACTGCTATTATCACTGGAAATAAGTGATGGGTCGTATCAGAACGAATACGCTGCAAATAAAAGTGGAGGAAGTTGTAACACCCATACCCCCAAAACATAGTCCAACATCTAAAACTCAAAAATGTAAGAGTGGGTATAAGTGGTGGGGATTAGTACTCGACAACTTGAGTTTAACAATTTGAGTGGTTGTCAACGGATACATTTGGACCTAAACCAAATAAATTGTCAGGACCAATTTTTCTCGATAACGAACTGAAGACCTAAGTCTGAGATGTTACAAATTCAATGTTGATTTAAGCGTATTTACACCAAAATTTATTATAATATATAAGATAAACAATCTGTTGTTAACAGGATAAACCAAGCACATATTAAACAGTAATCAAACGGATTCTAATTGATTGATAGATCAATATTAAAGATTATTAAGATTAATAACGTGCAAATCCAATTCATTATCCGATTATAATAAGAAAATCAGAATCGATTAATCAGACGGAAACAAACAAATGGGCATGATTCAGAAAAGGGCAAGCAATAAATAAATTGCGACAAACAAAATGCAAGAAAGATAAGGTTAGATATCTCCGAAGCGTCAATGAAATGGACTGTCCTTAGAGAGGATTGCGCATCCACAATACCGGTGTGTTGGGTACTGGCGATCCGCTCCCAGGATACGACGGTTTACGGTCTTCGTCCGCGCACACCGAGGAGACCGTCCTCGAAAGCACCTCCGAGAACTTGCAGCCGAGAAGAAATAGGTCGCAGACGCGCGCGCGCGCGAGAGAGAGAGAGAGAGAGAGAGAGAGATAGAGAGAGAGCGAGAGTGACGGCGGGTGGAGATTTCTTGCGAGTGAAGAAAAACGGCATCGGGTGGGGGATATAAAAAGAAGGGCTCGCGATATAAAAAGAAGGGATATAAAACAGCCGAGAAGAAATAGCGCGCAGTCCCTTCGATTTCCGAAAACGCCCCTCAACGGTCGTGTCCTTTCGGATTCCAAAACTGCGGCTAAGTCGAGCCATTTGGATGAAGTCTGATTCCTAATGTGATCGCGATTAAATTAATTTTGTCTGGTTAATTTAATTGATCAGCCAAATGAAACCCGCAGCAAAAGTATCGAGATCCGAATTAACTCTCCCGAGCCCGAGCCAGTGCCGTAGCCGGTACCGGTGCCGGTGCCGGAGCCGGAGCGAAGCGCGCGCGTGCGCGTGTGTGGTTCTTCAATTCTCTTCTCTACTATTGCTACAAGAGCTTGGGGTGTGGACTCATATATAAGTTCACCAAAAGTTTAGATCTCTAAGGTATGGTATTAAACTTCCATCCAAACTCAACCATGTTTAAAATTTGGGAATTCCCAACTTTCCCTCCAAAGCATTTGGTTTCCCAATTGAAACAAATTATTGTCAGTTGTAATTAATAGGTTTTCCAATTAAAACCTAAATATAGTTTTTAATACAACACAATCATCGTAAGATATCCTCTTTGTGGAATAGCTAGACAAAAGTTGCATATAGAATATGAAGGAACCAAATTATAATCAAAATTGACATTCTCAATACACAACAAATGTTAGTACCGATGATAAAGCATGAATTGCCTTAACCCCAACACTTGTATAATAACTTTGTCCAATATTGTTCCAAGTTGTTTTAGATTGTCATAGTTGTATACGAAGAAGTTTGCGTTTTCATATTTATCCTCTCAGGTGGAGGAACCAATGCCTCGATGGGAACAATAAGCATTACACATAACGATGCTTCAGTTGGGCAAGGAGTCATCATAGCTCGACAGCAACATATCCATGTGCATGTTGTCTAGCTTCCAAGTAGGACTGTCGCGAATAGCCTCCTATCCATTCTTAGTCCTTTCCCTTCTCTTCAGCAACCCCACGAGGGTCTTGATGTCTAGGGGGAGATACTTGCAATTCTTCACGATATCCACGTCGATCATCTCCAATGACCTAATCTCGGTTTAGTCCATGTCGTCCAAACACTTGTTTGTGTAGCATCAACCACCATTCCTCGATCAATTCCCTCGAGTTGTGCATGTACATGTTCAACTCCACGATGACATTACTGTTTTAGTAGTCACTAGTACCATGTTGTGCTTCCCAGCAGGGTCGTCCTTGAGCCTGGTCCCGGGTGAAATGGTTCAGGACCCCGTTATTTTGGGGGTCCATCTCTAAATTGGCTACATATAGTTAGTTTTTGTTATTTTTAATTCAAATACTAGAGATGAAAACGGATTGGATACTGATCAGATATGTCTATTTCTATATCCATATTCGCTTCATCTATATCGATTACGAATACGGATACGGATATGATTCAGATATGCATTAAGGAAATTGTATCCTTAAAAATACGGATACGGATACGAATCAGGTATTTATCGAATCCGAATATGGATCGAATAAAGAGCGAAGCCGAATACAAATTAAATAAAGAGCTAATCCAAATATGAACCAATGAAAGAGTGAATCCAAATATGGATCCAATAAACATGGAATCCAAATACGGGTCTATTAATGATCACATTCGAATACGGATTGGTATTTAATCAAAGTTTACAATGATTTTAAAAATTGACAATGAAATATAAATAAGTTACATTGTGACAAAAGGGATCATCGAGGTGACATGAGTTCTTAACCATAAGCAAAAAGAGAGATATAGTTTCATAACTTTTGTTCATACACATCCCCAAATAAACAAAAGTTTATTAATATCATTGATATATTGTATTATATAATATATAATACTAATATAATAACATAGGATTGTGTTTTGTATTATATTAACTAATATATAAAATAATATTAAATGTTTTGTTCTGATATCCGAATCCGGATCCGAATATTCAAGCCATTACGATATCTGCATCCCTATCCGAAAAAATTTTATAATCCATATCCATATTCGATTAATATTTGGATACAGATATCCGTATCCGGTATTTTTTTTGAAAATTGTAAGCGGATATTCGGATATATCCGTACCCGATTTCATCCCTACTAAATACCAATTCAATGTCTAAATGGCTACACAGGTCCATAATTATTTACATTTGCATGTGTATTTACGTTCCTTGTGTTGCATTATATCCATAGATGTCTATTTCGATTGTATAAATTATTTTTTATAATTTTAATTCATTACTTATTGTTTGATGCTCGTTGATCATAAACAAGCATAGTTCTTATTAAAATTTAAAGAACTTTATTTATAAGAAATTTATAAATTTAAAAATAAATTATTTTTTATAGGTGTCCTTTTCTTCTCTTTTGCCTAAGGCTCATGAGATGTCAAGGACGGCACTGCTTCCCAGTTGTTTAGACACTTTAGTTTGATGATGATTCATCGACAAGCTGACTCAAGTCAAACTTCTTAGAAAAAGAATTTCAAATCGGAGTTTGATAATGAAGTTTGATAAGCATGTATAGAAATAAGATATCATTCAAACCGAAAAAAGGTTCGTCCTCTCGTCCTCTCTTTCATTGCTAATATCAAAGTTGAAATAAGCTTGTTAGATATATTTTCCATTCTAGCTCACGAATATGCAATTTCAACTCTAACATAGGTTAACTAGACAAATACGCAATTGGAGATATATATATAATACTCCATATGTTAACTATTTTTTATTATATGATTTTTATTAGTTGTGTATGTCTGACATATTGCAATTTCAGTTATACCTCTCATTTTTTGAGGAATATCAATTCTGTCCCTAACTTCTTTCTCCGTTATCACTTGCTCCCTTCTGTCAGATTGGCCGTCAAAGAATTAAAATAACCACAATTTATTCAAACCATGGCATTAAGCAAACAGCCAGTGGAGCATGTGTTGAGTTGATATTATACATAATCCATGTATTTTTGTGAGTGGGTGGGTGATTTCTTTCTATTTGTCCAAGCTTAGCATTGAATGATCCAGCTTGAGGTGGAGTATTGAAGTATGTGTCATTCTCATAGATGGACATATTCACAGGTTTAGTCGCACATCTACTGTTAATGGGACTCTGATATGTTTGTATGGCTATATATAAGAAGTCAAACACCCATTGTATCATCTGAGAAAATGAATAGAAGAATCATCCGTTAGTGATGTTTTCCTGTTATTTCATCACACTCCTTGTGAAGCAGGGAACCTCTATATTCTACATTTCTTTATCCCCGATATGCTTCCACATTCATCGTTTTCTATGCACTGAAGCCTTTTGATTGACCTACTACCACATCCTAATCGTGTGCAAGCTAGATTTCAGCTTGACGCATCCTGCCATGACCACAAACTTAGGGCATGTTTGGTAGGAGAATAGGCCCCGGAATAAGAGGCCAATTCTCCTCCCGACACGGTTCCCAGTGGTACGACTATTCCCCATTATTTCATCTTATTTCACTCTTATTCCTATCTTTATCCCATCTTATCTACCTTTATTTCACCTTATTCTCCTTATTCCTATCCTCCACCCAAACGGAGAATAGACCATTATTCCCCTTATTCTCCATCCTTATTCATGTTTATTCTCCTACCGAACGGGCCCTTAGTTAGTTAGACTTTATTCCCTTGTGAAATGACAAGAACACTCTTGGATGAAACCGCAACCTCGATCAGCCAAGAATTGAGGCATCCAAAGATCGAAAGAAAATATGTGCATGTGACACCTTGTGAACCCTATTATATAGTTCATATATAATTTAACATTAATAGTATATATAATTAAGATATAAAAGGCTAGCATACAAAAAATAGAAGGGTAGTGATAGGAGATATATTAGGGGGCTGAAAGATCTATTATGCCGAGGTGGGTTATATGCATTAAATGAATCGCATTAGCTATGTTTTCTTTATACTTAGCTTGCTATATATACATGCATTCACACTCATGTCTTATATACAACGAAATTAACATATGGATTGATATAATGTTGGACTTGATATTGAATGTTGCTTAGATTAACTAAGATAGTTGCACAATGGATGGTATTTCTTGCCTTTCAAATGTGCTTTAGATACGTTGAGTGCGCATCATGTTGTTTTTGCTATTAGTAAAATGGAATTAAATAGTAATTTTTCATATCAACAAGATTTCATTTGATTATATGTCATAGATAAATTCCAACTATGACCATCCAACCTTCAAACAAGATGTACAATGTTACTCGGATTCTTCTACACTAACAATTATCTTTTTTTTCAAAAGTGAGAATACTAGTTAACTTACTTTGTTAGATTTATTGAGTTACTTACTGAAGGATATGGTTAGATCCTCAAGTGCATCACGAAAGCGTGATCGTCGTATCGGATACGACGAAGAACGACCAGTCGTACTAGTGGTTCTATGCAGCGGGAATTAAAAATTTTTCATGCGACGAAACCACATGATCCTAGAACACTTCTCGGATCGTTTCATCTAAAGCACAAACAAGTATTAGGGTTACCTCTTGAAGTGTGGTTGTAATCGAGTCTCTAAACGAAGAGACCTCCTGTCTCAAGTCCGATCCGTCGGAGGAGACACTTGTGAGCGCGGGGATGACCGCGTACTTCTCACAATCCATATTGATGATCCAAGCGGTGGATCTCCTGATCTCGACACACGAGATCCACCATCTTCTTCACGAGCGAGGTGCACCAAAGGAGATGGAGATCAATGAGCAAACGATCGGGCAGCATGACGACGACGCTGCGGCGATGGAGAGTCTCTCTAGGGCATCCATGATGGACGACCATGAGAGGAAGAGAAAGGGCTGACGTGTAGAGAGAAATGGAGAGAGAGAGAGAGAGGGGAGAGAGAGATGTGCTTCTAAAGCATTGTGTAAATAAGAGCAATGGGGTGCCTCTCCTTTTATAACATTTTGGGATCCATGGATCTCAATCCATGGGACAACACAAATCCAATGGCTCTCATTGATTGTGTTTCTTTTAATGGCTAAGATATGTGTTGGTAAAACCAACAACAATTAATTTAATTGTGATTAAATATATATTGATAAATCAACATAATTTAATCCTCAAATTAAATCAACTAACATTGGAGATAATGGAAAGGAGAATCTCTCCTTTCATATAAAAGAGGTGGACGGCCACCCTTTCCTTGTAGGAATTTGTGATTGTCCCTTCTTCTATTAGTAAAGGGAGATTCCAATGCAATCTCCAAGATTGCATATATCTCCAATATTTCAACAACAATTGTTGTAAATTATTCTACAAAAATAATTCATAATTATTTTTGTAAATATTACAATCTTGCCATTGGAAATCTGTGAATCACATTCACAACACCAAATAAATGTAAATTACATTTTTAATTTAATGTCCAATGTGAATCCAATTCAAATTAACATTTAATTAACAAATGTAAATTACAAACATCTCTCTCTTATATATTTATAAATCTCATTTATAATATATATGATTAATATGGATATTGCTATCCACATTATTCATATCCATAATTACTAAATCACATTTTGTCATCTTGGATCTTCATTCTTTTATTCTCAAATAACATGAATCACATTCACATTATTCACATCTTTGATAATTAAATCATATTTAATTATCTTAGATAATTCTCTCTATAATATGAATCAAATTCATATTATTTATGATAATTAAATCACAGTTAATTATCCTTTTTCTCGATGCTCGGATACATATATCAACAATAGAATTATCCATAAACTCCTTCAAGGATAATGCGCTTTCTCTGCGAATACTTGGAGATAAAGACAGGGCGATTGTATTGTTCCACGTATAGTGACTTGGATATTGAGATCATATCTCAAATCCAGATCACGAGCCTCCCATAGATGCTTTGATTAAATTAAGACCGCAAATCTAATCTTCTCATTGCATCTGAATCACATTTAGATCAATGTCCAACATTTGGACCAAGATCAGATTACTTCTCTACTGAGAGGAGTCACTAAAATCCAAACCCGTTTCAACACTCCTTAGGAATGGAAGCGTCATGGTTATACAATCGTTTATGATCACATCACCCTCAGGTATTCCCAATACCTGTACATCCTGCATACTGGAAGACTCAGAATAAACCCGAAGTATTAGATCAACTTTATACTGTCTACTTCAGAGTTCTATCAGTAAGTTTCTCATTCGATCATTGGGAGTCGGTATCGATCATATACTTTCCAAAAGCATATATCATACTTAGGTCTTGATCATATCAAACCAACAAATTCAGTCAAGCTTCCAAAGCGAGACGACCGTGCGTACGGAATTTGATTCTTCCCAATATCTCATGAGTGAGCTCATGCCTTCCGGTTCAATAAATGAACCTGTATAATCCCTTTGAGAGATCGTATTACTCATATGCCCTTATATGCACACCAGCGCGCCGGTGTATAGACCTTGATTAGGTCATCAACCTATTGGTCTACTAAATGTACATACTCAGACATATAGTAACACATCTGTCTCCGGTCAGAGGATGCGTTCATGTATCGTGACAGCATACGATATAGGACTTTGGTTATCTCGATCTCGTTAAGTCAACTCTTTGACTTGACTAATCTGACACCTCCGAATCTCTATTCCTATGTAGAGGATCTACATCAAGAAGTCGGGCAGATATCAGCCTATTTGAGAAAGGATTGCCATCTCCTACTCAGGCTGGAGTTCATCTCTTAACAATCATTTGACGGTGCTTGATGAGTCCTCAATCTAACCCTTTAGATATTCATCCAAGCGTCAGCCTCTATGATTCAATAGTTGAATCAACAGCTGTATGATCATTAAGATGGCCATGGTACATAACCTTAATTGTACTAAGGGACCTATTATGCAAATTATTCATTCTTAATTTCAGATCAGGGAATGATTTTCGCAATAACATTTATTGCGTAATGGCTCGTCGTGGACTCGCATGTCCAACACTTACTATGAAATCATGCTACCATTAACCTTGCAACCACATACATGATTAACGGTGATCTTCCTACGAATGAGGATGTATCATTAAGAAGAGTGCATCCTTCTTTACTACTATTCTAAACAAAGTGTATACTATTCTTAAGAAAAGTTGTTAAGTCTGTGATCAACGACTTCATCTCCTCCGTGGAGTTCTCGTCAACTGAAGCAAGAGATATAATTAGGTAGTACTATGATAAAAAAAAGAAGGAACTACTCTTCCATAATCATATGAATATATACAAAATTTTAATCATTAAATCTGTAGTCCCTCCCTAAGACTTGAAAAGGGACTTACACCCATTATTATCGTGTCATGGGATTGACCTCATCGGTCTTAACAGCTACCCATTATTATCGTGTCACGAGTTGACCTCAGCTACTAGCTCCTAATTAGATAGTCATTTCTACATATAAAGAGGCATGAGTATCTGTGTGGCAAATCACTTTGTATCAAGAGAAATTATATTTTAGCTATAACTAATGATTGGCCATATATATTGGTAATTATTATTTTCATAAATTACAATTATCAAGCACTAATCACGTGTTATTATGTTCTTATAACATTGTTCAAATGTTGTGACTCCAAAACACGACAGTATTGGTGAAGAAAAGATGGGCATACATTGATGAACTCACCAAAAAACATACGGAAAAGTTTACATTGAAACAGGAGATAAACGAACAACAAACTGCACCGCTGATCTTTTTTAAATTGTAAAATCAATCCTTCCAAACACTACGTAAGTATTTGAATGGGAAAGCAAAATATATTGAATGGCAAAGCAAAATATGTAAAATATGTGCATTGGGGAAGCAAAATATGTAAAATATGCATTGAATATATCAAAATATGTGCATTTGAATGGGGAAGCAAAATATGTAAAATATGTTGCATTGGGGAAGCAAAATACGTAAAATATGCATTGAATATATCAAAATATGTTGTACTACCGTATCCATTTCTTCCTGTATTTTATCATCCTTAACTATTTTGAATATAAGTTCATGTTAAAAAAACACAAAGGAGCACAGAACACAAAAGAGATCAATTCAAATGTGTAAATAGGAATAACGGTAGGTTAACGATTAAAATAAAAAATATAAATATTTAGATAAAAAACTGCAATGAACTTAAGCTTGGAAATATTAAAGTTACCATACAATAATCAATAATTTAATTGGAAAATTGGTGGGGTGCGCCAGTACTCTGCAACAGTGCAACGCAGAGACGACGCACGAGGGCCCCAATGGCAAGCCATTGTAGCGGACCACTCCCCCTCAAAAAATTAATTTAATATCATGTGAGCCGATGGCCCACGTATCAGATATTAAACTGATAAGAACAGATACTACACTTGATCTTAGCCAAAAGGCCGAGAAAGGTATGCTTGAACACGAAGCCCACGGTCTCCTTATATATCTGTCCATCCCCTTCTGGACATCAGTCGCTACCGATGTGGTGCTAAACAAAAGACCGTGCCACCAGTTTGTTTGGACTGTTTGTAGCCTTGGTTCCACGTCGATGCTATGTGCTAAATATCGTTCCCACCAATTGAAAGCTACTTGGTGAAAATAAACCAATTTGTATCGTACAAGATAATGGGCTTCAAATTTTAGCCCTAATTTTAGGACGATTTCTTGATAATGGATCACACAGTACTCGTACTAGTAGAGAGAGCTTCAATGCCACCAACACAAGTAACGATCCAACTAGTAGAGCCAAGAATGCATTGTGTTGTAAGAGAAGTTCATTACTTGTACGAGGCATCCATGGATAAACTGTATGCATACTTCAGATAACAAGTGTGTAACATCTCGAGTTTAGATCCGTTGAATGTATCAGGGGAAATTTGTCCTAACGACTTGTTGGTTTGAATTCGATTCAACCTAGCATGTCCATTGCTTAAGTATCATGACTGTTATTTAGGAAAAATAACCTTAATAACTTATTGAGTTTATGCTTTATCGGATTAGTTGGCAATAACATAAAATACGTAAGCCCAACTTATTATGTAAGAGTCCTTCACTTTTATAACTCACACTCACAATTTTTGAGTTTCTGATATGAGATTATGTTGAGGTATTACAAATGCTCGTTGATATTTTAGATCCAAACCCTCGCGAATTGGGGGTTATTCTCATTTATCTTTCAAGATCGAACTCCTCAAACTACTATAGTAGAATTGGCATTAGTACATCCATTCCACCATTTGAGACATAAAAAAAGGTGTGAGAAGAAGAAGTTAGCATCTCTTCTCATATGAGAGATATTAGAATAGATATCCTTTACTGGTGTTTCCTCTCCTTTTACCAGTATGGGTGAAAAGAGTGAAGAATACAAGATGAGGGATCTTGATAGATTTTGGCCGATCAATGCTTCTATTCGAGGCTCGTGTTGAAGTTCGTCGATATGGTCATTGAAGAAGTGGTATACCACACATCATTAAAGTGCTCATATTCAATGATCAACAGGATTTGTTACCCTATTTTTTTAGTCGCTAATGATATTGGACAATTCCCACCATTAGATTGCCCTTTGATCACATTCTACTCCGCTTTAGTTCTTTAGGAGTCTCTGTCTTCTTCGGTGATAGAGATGGCATGTGATGAAGGATCTTAACACACAATGTTTCCCTCCACTCTTCTTGTCGCATGTATTGTCGATTAGAAAAGTAGACAAAGTTGTCATGTGTTAGCTGGAGTACTCCTTTATGTTGCCCCCAGGACCTGGCATACCAACAGTGTCACATATGATTAATAATGCCGGTCATATTGAGCGCCTACATGTTGATTATAAGTAAGTGGATGGTTTCCCCGATTGTTGTGGCTTTAGCATCTTTCAAGTGTTGCCCTATCTAGATGGGAGTTTTCATATAGTTTGTGTAGTCTCAGTCGACGTATGTGTATTATTTCTTGCACAATTTGAAGTCTAGGTAAGTGCATGGTGCTCGAGATGCTTCTGGTTTTACCATGTAACTAGTATAAGTATGAGCTAATCAATTGCCTCCCTTATTAGAGGATGACCATATTTGAAAATAGATGATCTCTAAAAATGAATTGATCTACACTGTCACTTTGTTTGAGGAAATGATCAGTTATTAGTGATTTCATACTGGAGTATTGCTATGTGTCAATATATATAGTCAACCTTAGAGGATACTTTACTCAGTCACATGTGCAAAGTAAATTAAGACGTTCATTGTCTAAAATTATGGCCCCACGAGACAATAGGTCCAAAGGACCCAAGGTGTCCACTAATGTAAACTTCTCCATGGTGACCTCGAGGTCCATATTTTGAACATAATATATGTGTGTGTGGGAAAAAAGTCTACACAGGCGGGTACAGGTAACTCCCTACATCCGGCTATTTTATCATTATTCTTTGACTTTTTTTGAAATGAAATCTTGGGGGATTTAGATTACCATGTATCGCCATTGTGTAACCTCAAATTCAACTTAATTTGAGACTTCTATCATATCCATCAAGACTACAAATTTTTAACGGTTTTTGTAATCGCTGAAAATGTCCTCTTCTAAATGAACATATTAGGAATGTTTCTTTTGCATGAACTTGAAACACTTATTCTAATCATCATAATAAATAAATCCTCCAAGTTTTCATTCAAAAAAGTAAAAAAACAATGGGAAAATAGGACGGGTGCAGGGAATTGTCTACACCCCAGGGTGCGAGCTTCTTGTCCCCTATATATATAAATATATATATATATAGGATTTTTATCCAATGCGCACAGGGCGCATTAGCGTTTCGGTGCGCCCCATTTATTGGCCATACACATGTATTCCCATTTGAGTGGTTACCTATTTCGAAGGATGTTGTTTTTGGAAGGAGATTAATATGCAAAGCGATGTAACAATAAGTGTTATTCCAATTATATCTCGTCCTATAAAATAGGAAGATCGTTTTGGAAAGAAAACAATCGAATAGATGATTTCTTACAGAAAATCGAGATCCGAATGCTCATGTCAGTAATATATATATAATAGTCAAGTAAATGGTTGTTGCGAGATCAGTAACATCCAAAACAACGGTCAGTAATTTACATTCATTGTATTACATGTTGCAGAATTCAGTAATATATACACAATGGACAAGTAAGTGCTTGTTGTGATGTCAGTAAAACCATAATCAATGGTCAGTAATTTCTATATGTATTACTACTTTGAATAGAAGTCAGTAATTTCGACACAAAATTCACGTAAATGGTTGTTGTGAGATCAGTAATATCCAAACAACGGTCAGTAATTTACACAACCAATGGTCAGTGATAGCTACTATGAGATCAATAATAACAAAGTTATGGTCAGTAAGTCATGTGCATTGCTCAAGTAAGTCATGGGCATATCCAATGGTCAGTAATAGCTACTATGAGATCAGTAATAACAAAGTTATGGTCAGTAAGTCATGGGCATTGCTCAAGTAAGTGCTTGTTGTGATGTCAGTAAAACCATAACTAATTGTCAGTAATAGCTACTATGAGATTAGTAATATCAAAAAAATGGTCAGTAATTTACATTTATTACTATCATAGTGTTTGGATCCTTAATCATCCGCGTGGAATCATTTATTTGAAATGTTTCTTTCCAAAACCGTCTTCCAATTTTAAGGACGTTGTATAATAGGAAATATAGGATTTTTTTAAACTCGTCGTAGCCTATAATTAGAAATATAGTTATTGTTAATACACGTGTAAGGCCTAAAATGAGTGCTCATTGAAACGCTAATGAGCCCTGTGCGCAGTGGATAAGCCCTATATATATATATATATATATATATATATATATATATATATATATATATGAGTGATCATATGAGAGCAAAAAGTTATGAGAGCATGAGAGGAATGATTCTGGACCACATGATTCTGTTTTCTCTCTCCTGGTCTTCTCTCTCCTAGGTGAATCATGTGGTCCAGAATCATCCCTCTCATGCTCTCACAAATTTTGGCTCTCATAGGACCACTCCTATATATATATATATATATATATATATATATATTATATATATATATATATATATATATATATATATATATATATAATATAGGGATAAATGGGGCTGCCCCCTAGGGGGAGCTAACTTGGCTCCCCCCGCCCCATTTTCACCATTTTTTTATTTTTTTTTGAAAATTTCTTCCATGAATATTCATCACTATATCCCTATATTATGCTATTAAAATTTCGTGCGAAACAGAGACTCCTACGGCCTCCATCCAGACAGTCATTTTTTTAACGGTAACAGGATTTTTAAATCGACCCCGTTTGGATGAAGGTCGTAGGAGTCTCTGTTTCGCACGAAATTTTAATAGCATAATATAGGAATTTAATAATGAATTTACACGTTTTAGATTCAAAAAAATTAAAAAAATTATGTCAAAAAAGGGCAGGGGGAGCTAAGTTAGCTCCCCCTAGGGGGCATACACATTTTTCCCATATATATATATATATATATATGGAGGTTGTAAGAGTCTATTTATGACGAAATTTGAATGACATATAAGAGGGATATAGGAAAAATATACATGGTGATATTTTTCAAAAAAAAATAAAAAACGCCGAAATAGGGGGCGGGGGGCAACCCTTGGTTACTCTCACCCCTATTTTCCTTCATTTTTTAATTTTTAAGAAAATGAAAATATGCGTATTCATCGCTATATCCCCCCAACGCGTCATTCCAATTTCGTCATAATCAGATACTCATATGCCCTCCGTCTGAAGGGGGTCAATTTTAGCAATTTTGAGATCGTTAAATTTGCAGTCTTGATGGAGGGGATAAAAAGTTTCGAATGAAGTCCAATTTTTAATGACACATTGACGACATATTGTGATCTAAATTCCAATAGGTTTCATTTCAAAAAAATAAAAATAACGGAAAAAAGGTGAGAGCATGTAAATTAGATACACCAAGGGAGCATACTCCCTTTTTCCCATATATATATATATATATGTGTGTATGTGTGTGTGTGTGTGCGTGTGCGTGTGCGCGTGTGTGTGTGTGTATGTGTGTGTGTGTGTGTGTGTGTGTGTGTGTGTATGGTTGGGGAGCATGCACCCAGATGCATGTAATTTTACATGCACCGGGGTCGGTATCTTCCACGTTTTTTACTTTTTGAGAAATATCATCATGAATATTCATTTATATATCCCTCCATTATGCCAGAATTTAATCAGAAATAGAGACTCATATGCCCTCCATCTAGAACAGGTCGATTACATCAATTATAAAACCGTTAAAATTACATGTTCTAGATAGAAGGCACACGAGTCTCTGTTTCTGACGAAATTCGAATGACATATATGAGTGATAAAGGGATGAATATACATGTGATATTTTCCAAAAATGTAAAAAGATGTGGAAGATATAGACCACAGTACACGTAAAATTACATGCACATGGGTGCATATCCCCAACCCCATATATATACATATTATATGAGAAAATGGATCATACTCCATGGAGTAGGTAACTTACCTACTTCATTTCTTCTTTTTCAAAAATTTTTTATTCTTTTTGAAAAATGCATCCATGGATTTTCATAACTATATCTCTCTAATATGTCATTCAAATTTCGTCAGAAACAGAGACTCCTATGGCCTCCATCCAGACAGTCATTTTTTAACGGTCACAGATTTGCTATATTTTTCATGTTCGGATGGAGGCCGTAGGAGTCTCTATTTATGACGAAATTTGAATGACATATTAGAGGATATAATTATGAAAATTCATAGAAGCATTTTCCAAAAAAATAAAAAAATCGAAAAAAGAAAGTGGAGCAGGTAAGTTACCTACTCCATGGAGTAGGATCCCTTTCCTCTCTCTCTCTCTATATATGTGTATATATATACATACACACACACACACACACACACACACACACACATATATATATGGGATTATTACACCCATAACCCTGAGTAATTTCACAATAACATTCATAACCCTGCATAATCGCGAATTACATGAGAAACCCTGAGTAATGCTTTGCAAAACATGCCATCACACCTTAAACCCCCCCTGCCCTGCGACGTGAACCCGACCGCCATCGCCCCCCCACCCCCGCAGTGCCAACCCAGTTCCCCCCCTCTCCTCCGTCTTCTCGGTCCTGGACAGAAGAACGGAGATCGCTACTGACGATCCACGAGGGCTACCAGTAGAGGGGATCCAAGGGAGGATCGAGTACAGGGAGGTGGAGTTCCGGTATCCAACAAGGCCAGAGGTGGTCGTTCTAGACGACCTGAACCTAGAGATCGACGCGGGGACGAGGGTGCCGATCGTGTGGCGAAGCGGGTCAGGGAAGAGCTCGCTGATATCTCTACTGATGTGGTTCTACGAGCCCACTCGACGGTGCTGGTGGATGGGAAGGACATGAGGGAGTACAATCTGAAGGCGCTGAGGAGGAGGATAGGGTTGGTGCAGCAGGAACCTGTCTTGTTCTCGACCACCATCATGGAAAATATCGCGTACGGCATGGGAGGAGAGGCCTCGGAGGCGAAGGTGGTGCGGGCGACGACATCGGCGAACGCGCACGAGTTCATAAGCGAGATGGCGGAGGGGTACATGACGAGGGTCAGGGGGAAGGGGGCAACGCTGTCGGGGGGCAGAAGCAGAGGGTGGCCATAGCGAGGGCTCTGCTCGGGAAGGAGGGGAGGGTGGTGCTCGCCCACCCGTAGCTGACATGTCATTGACACCTGCACCCCCCTCCAACCGGTCTCCCGAGTCAGTGCGTCCCCTGCTCGCCAACCCGCAGCCGAGACCCCCCTGCTCGCCCCTCTTCCCGCGACCAAAGCCCCCCTCCTTCCCCCACGAACCGAGCTTGGGCCGACTCGATGCGTCCCCTGCTCGACCGCAGCCGAGACCCCCCTGCTCGCCTCTCCCACCCCGCGGCCCAACGCCGCCCTGCAACCCCCCCGGGCCTGCACCCACGAGCTCCGCGCCCCAGCGCCTCCCCCCTGCACCACCTCCGCCGCCCTGCAAAACCCCCGTCGCCTGCACCAACCAGCTCTGCTAACCCCCCCCCCCCGCACCACACACACCGCGAAGCACCTCCCCCCCCCCCCCCCCCCCACACACATGTCGCGAAGCACCTCCCTCGTCGCAATGAAACTGCCTTCCCGCATCATCCCCAGCAATAATCCTGACTACCACCTTCAAACTTGTCATTTTTTGCTTTTGTATTTTTATTTTGACTAATCCTAGCCGTTAGATCCTATATTGGTTAGATTAACCCACTCATATAGTTGAGTTAACATATTATAACAGAGGGTTTATTGAGTGTGAGACGGAGTGAATATCGAGGGTTTCTCATGTAATTCATGATTATGCAGGGTTATGATTGTTATTGCAGGATTACTCAGGGTTATGGGTGTAATAATCCTATATGCACACACATATTCCTAAATACATTCCATGCCATTTGTTTACATTTACACCATTTACATGCATATAAAAGTATATACAGGTTTTTTATCATCTATTAAAGTGAAAATACCAATCAAAATGACAGTGTCCATACAAGAGAGATGTAATGAAGCATTTTACCTCATGTGTCTGCACATGTGAATCAACACAATCAGTGGATTTTTACACGTGTGCTCCTCCGAGTTTATACAAATACACTTGCATCTTTGTATTTTTTGCAAAAACACGTGTGCTATGTATTCTTACAAAACTTGTAGTATCTCCCTTATGTTCATGTAATATATAGGCATAAACGTAACAATGGAAGGGTTATACTATGGTAAAAATATAAAAGCACGCATGTTATTGAAAAAAAGATAGGAACAAGTGTATTCAGATAAAATTAAAGAGACACAAGCGTAAAAAATGAGATATTTACACCTATAACCCTGAGTAATTTCCTAATTACCACAGAAATCCTTTATAATTATGAACTACATCCAGGATCTTGAATAGCACTTAACTCTCACACTCATAACCATGTGTTAACTTTCATCCAATTTCCCATTAACTACAACAATATTCATTAGATATTTTACATTTTATACCCTTTATGTTCCCATTATTTACAAAATGACCACTCACCTTCCTCCAACCAACCAACGACCTTCTCCTCCCCTTCCTCTTGCAGCCAGACAAACCCCTCCCCTGCCAACCTCCTCCATTTCCTCCGCATGCCGACAACCTCCTCCTCCCCTCTGCCAGCCTCCACCATCGTCGAAGTGCTAGCAAGAACCCACTCCCGCCTGTGCATGCAAGCACCGCTGCCTCCACCACGCCTGACCCCAGCCTCCACACCATCGTCGCCCCCTCCAAGCATCGCCTCAGCAAAGAAGCTCGAAGCCCCCCCCCCCCCCCCCCCCACCCCGCCAACAGCCTCCATACCATCGTCTCCCCCTCCCCAAAGCCCCTTCCCCCACCGCCTCCGTCAGCAAGCTCGAACCCCCCCTACACCCTATCGACAGCATCGACCACGCCCAACCCTAGCCTCCACACCATCATCTCCCCCTTCCCAAAGCCCTTTCCCCCACTGCCTCCGCCAACACGCCCGAAGCTCCCATGCTGGCCTCTGCCAGCAGGCTCGCAGCCCCCCATCCCGCCTCCACCAACAATCTTGAAGCCCTCCCCCCAGTGGAAAGCTTGACCCTCGCTAGTAAACCCCCCTCCCCCCATAGCCTTCGTCAGCAAGAACCCCCGCCTGCAAGCCACCCACTCGACGCCTGCAACTTCGTCTCCTACAAGTTTTTTTCCTTTTCTTTTTTTTCCTTTTGGTTAATCCCAACCGTTAGATCGCGATTTGGTTAGATTAACTCACTCATACAGTTAAGTTAAAAAACTAAACTAACGGAAGGTTATGCGTGTAAAATGAAGGATTTATTCAAGGTCATATGTGTAATTCGTGATTATGGAGGATTTCTAGAGTAATTACAAAATTATTCAAGGTCATAGGTATAAATATCCCTAAAAAATCCCTACATCAAATATGACTCAACATACGATCATGTAAAGAAAATAGAATTCTCTTAAAAGCTCTCGTGTATTTATTCAAATGATATCAACCAAATTGTTCTGATCCACAACCAATTGATCCATATAAAGCAATGAATAGAAGAATATGTGCTTCCTTGTCTAAAAAGGTAGAAGAAGCATTTTTGTTTGATATTTTTCGACAAAAATATCTATCAGATAAAAATTTCGATGCCTTGTAATTATTTATTGCCCAATAATACAATGTTGATTGAATCATATTTACACCAAAATTGATCATAATATACAAGGTAAATAGTCATCATAAGGAACATATCCTTTCGCAGAAATGCTAGACAAAAGTAACATGCAGAATATGAAGTGAACCAAATCATAATAAGAGAAGCATGCCAACTAGGGATGCAAATGTATATGTATTTATATTTGATCCATCATAGTATCCGATATATATAGATCTCGACATCTATTTTGAGGTGGATAATACTTTGATATCGGTGCTTGCATCTATATATCCGTTCTCATATATAAATATAGCTGTGAATTTATTTTTAAATTACATGTAACATGCATATTTTAGCTAGTACATAGAGCAGCCTTACATTCATAACTATTTTCTAAAAGTTACTGTAACGTAATTTTCATATCTATTAATATTTGTACCTGCATATGTATTTGTATTTAAAAAATAAGATAACACAACATTTATATTTGTATCCGTATCATATCGTCGGTATCACTAAATCCATTTAGCTATACAAAGCTTTGTTATTGGAGCGATCAATTGTGCAATATAAGAATACTATGAGTCAACCCTCGAGGAGACAATTGCTTTTTCACATTGGGTGTTCTGGGATTGAGCCCAATGCTCCACCTTATCTATGATATTCTGCAATCACAGCTTTACCCCTACCTTTCTTACAACAACACTTATGCACTTATGTTCATACAAAATTCATTGTTCTACCCTTCCATTGAGATATAATAGAGTATAAGCGTAATTAAAAAGGAAAGAACCATGAATTTTGTAGGAATAGAGAGATACAAGTGTTATTGCAAAAAAAAATAGTGGGTATAACTGTAATTGCATAATCTCTGAGGGAACACAAATGTAAAAAAAATCAATATTTCATGTATAACATATTTATAAATGCAACTTTGTGATCTATTGAATTTGTTTGTATTTATAGGAGATAATCACATTCATATCAAGGCAATTCGATACAAACAAAATGGTATTCGTTTGAGCAATATAAGATAGATAAATATAAAGTTCAAATAAAAGATTCCAACCAAGAACACAAATTTATCATATTTAAAACTGAAATTAGTTGTATTGTCACGCTTAATGAAATTCTCTCATGCAAAATTAAAAAGGTTTCTTCTTTCTTTAAACAAGTCAAACAAATTATACGCCCCACTGTTTTTGTAAATAGTTCTCTTATTCTAATACCTCATTATCAAGTCTCTTTTCTAGTTAAATCACAAGTAGTATGTAACATTTAGATTATTGTATAAAGATACATTTGTGTTTCTTATAAAACATTAAAAATGTATTCAGATTATTATATAACATATTTAATTTAAAAATAATAACATAGTGTAAAATATGATGGTGGTTTGAAAAAAAGCATAAAATGCGGTGTTGGTTTGTATCAGTGTTCATATACTAGAGCGATATCACATTTAATCTACCATAAATCTTGTATATTTTAATAGAACGCCTTCATCTGGAAAATATTTATGCTTAGCAAGTGCAACTGTTTGGAAATTTCTTGAAAAGTTATTAAAATCGATAAATGCCCAATATTTTGGAGATTAAGCACTGTAATAAGTGAGTCGATTTCTTGCCCGACACGATTCTCAATAGTCTAGCTGTTCCCAATCACATCCATTATTTCACTTATTCCACCTTTATTCCACCTTACCTACCCTTATTTCACATTATTCTTCATATTCATGTCTTTTCAGCCGAACATAGAATAGACTCATATTCTCCTTATTCCACATCATTATTCTTGCTTATTCCCGAACATACCCACTGTATTGTTGTCATCTTCAGGCACGTCGATGCTGGTAAACGACATCTTGTACTGCAAGTGTGGGGAATGATGGCTCAATTTTTTACATAGTTGATGACAACTTTTATATAATTGACTATGTAATTACATAATTATTTACTAAAATTATGCATTTCTACTTATTTTTTACATGTTATTTTTCTGAAAAATAATCAATATATTACTACTTTTGATTTTTATTTTGCAGAGCAACATGCATAATCTACGGAAAAGCACAGATTTTACATAAACTATCGAGTTTGTGCATGGGTGATAAATAACACTCTTTGAAAGTGTGAAAATAACGAATATATTAATAATCACTTCTTATTTTATAAATAATCATACGACGATGGTTGTCAGCTACATAAGAAGTGTTTCTTAGATTTGTAAACGTAAAAATGGCACAATAATATTATTGTCTAATTATGATGTAAAAATTAGGTTTATAGATTACAAAGTCGAATCAATCAAATTGATATTCTCAACACACAACAAATGCTAGTACGGATAATCGAGCAGGAGTTGTCTTGACCCAAACACTTATATAATAACTTTGTCCAATATTATTCCAGTTGTTTTAGATTGTCATAGTTTTTATAAAAAAAATTTGTGTTTTCATTTTTATCCTCTCTTGCAGATGAACTAATGCCCCGATGGGAACAACGAACATTACACATAGGGCAAGGAGTCCTCGTAGCTCAACAGTAACACATCCAGGTGCATGTTGTCTAGATTCCAAGTCGTGACTGTCGTGGATAACCTCCTATCCCTTCTTAGTTCTCTCCCTTCTTCTCTTCAGCAACCCCACGAGCACGTCGGTCATCTCCACTACCCTAATCTCAATTTCGTCTATATCGTCCGAGCACTTGTTTGTATAGCATCAACCACCATTCCTCGATCAACCCCTCGAGTTGTGCATGTACACTTTCATCTCCGTGGTGACGTAACTGTTTTAGTAGTCACTACTCACTAGTACCATGTTGTGCTCCCCACTTGCTTAGACAAATGAACTTTTGACTTTAGTTTGATAATGATTCATCAACAATCTAACTGATGAATCCACATTTCATCATCTTTATTCTATCATTTTGGCACCAAAAACCCTAGCAAATACATGTAAATAGCCTTTATTTCATCATATTAGCATCCATGCATGAGCATCTAATTAGTGTATAAATTATTGTAATTAAAGCCAAAATTATAGAATAAATAAAGAAAAGAAAAAGAATAAAATATTGTAAATATTTTATGACTCAAAACCCCCGAGACCTAGGCATCCTGATGAATAGGTCGACAAGGAATAAAGTAGGGGGAGATAAGGGCCAAATACCTATATTTATTAATTCATTCTTTATTCAGTTTGGGATCTATTTTTAGTTCCACTTTTTACACATCACATAAAGAAACTTTGTACATGAAAGTTGTAGATAATTTAATAAAGAAAATTACAAAATTGATTTCACTGAAAAATAATGTACAGATAAAAAGTTATGGTCTGAATAAAAATCCAGAATGCCAACTTCCCAGACCCGTAACTCACAAATAAAAACTCCAAATGCAGCCTACTCACCTTTAATTATATAGAATAAAATAAGCTATTTAATGGCAGTGGTTTCGCATTTGGCGGATCTACGGTTTGAAAGTTGACTTTTGGACCCTCATTGTATATTTGTACAGATTAAAATATTCAATTTATTATTTTATTTATTATTTTTATAATTTTACATTTTTTATAATATTGTAAATATTACTTATAATAATTGTGAATATTAAAATCAGAATAAAAATGTAAATAAAATTCAAAATAAAATACATGTATGTATAATACATAGGTATTATACCTATACTTATATCTATACAAAATATACCTCTATTTTATTAAATGTACAAAGCATATCAGAAAAATAAAATAAAAATATCTGTATGTATATAAAAGTATTTTATAATTTTAGAAAATAACAGATAAAAAAATAAAATCAAAATACACAAAATAAAAATAAAATATTAAAATATATAGATATTATACCTATATGGGGTATAAATGCAAACTTGTAAAAACATAATTCATAAAAATAATTAAAAATCATAATAAAATACTACATAAAATAACGAATATTTTTTATTTTATAATCATAATTTAATTCGGCTTATTTCTATTTTTAAATGAATTGATAAAACATTTTTTAAATCTTTTCCCTGGTTGGTCCACGTGGACCAACCAGGAGCCCCCGACTGTTGACCGGCGGGTCAACAGTCCGTCCTTGCCCCTTAGGTCTGCGAATGGCCTCGTTTTTCGCCCACTTTCCCCCTTTTTTCGAGGCCACGTCATGCGTCCTTTGCCGCCGCTTCCTTCTTGAGAATTGTTCACTGTTCATCCATCTCCATCGCCGACCTCCTAGATTCACCCAGATCTGCTCATCTCGCCCGTGACTTCATCTCGAAAACGCGCGCCCTACCCTCTTCAAATACTAACCCCTCACTTCCACCCTCGGTCGGACTGCCTTCGGACCACCCCTCTCCACCTTCCTGCGCTTCAGAGCTTCCTGGAGGTGACAGCTCCAGCTCCAAGCCTTCAGCCGAGGTGATCGAGGTCGGAGGAGCTCCCAAAACCTCCGCCAAACGCCGGCGTCGAGGTACCCTTCTTCTTCTGGCTCCGGCCATTGAGGGCTTCACCCCGCCTTTTTATTTATGCCATCTTGTTCCTGTCAGCTTAAGCATGAAAAACCCTAAAAAATTTGAAGTTTCATCGATCCTCTCGCCCAATCGAGCACCTTGGCCGGAGTGCACCTCCGGCCATGCACCCCCATCTCGCTCCACGCATCCCCGCGACCATCCAAGGGTCCAGGCAGTTTGCCCTGGACCCTTTGACTCTTTTTGCAGGTCAAAGCCAACTTGAAAGCGCTTGGAGGCGAGTTTTTGAGCTCGCCGGAGCCCAACGAAGCCTCACAGCTCCGCCAGGCCCCAGCGAGCACCACGGCCACCGCCGTGGCCTTTTGACGACTCCAGGAGATAGAGGAGGACCTGAGGAGGCCTCACCCCGATTTTGAAGCTCAAAAGTCACCGGAGCCGGCCGGAGGAGCTCGGAGAACTTCGCCCAGCCGGAGCTCCGCCGTGTTCTTCCAGCCACCTTCGCCACCGTTGGATCAGGGCGTCCCCTCTAGATCAAGCAGCAGCCGTCCGATCTCCAGCGTTCTCCATCGTCAGATCACCTGTGGAGATCTAATCGCCGCCATCCACGCGAAGCGTCATCGGCCGTCCTCAATGCGCCACGTGTCAAGTGGCATCTTCCCCGCCGTTCGATCCGCGCGCCGAGGGTATTTTGCACCTACACCCTCGCGCATTTTGTATTTACTCTTTAGTATTTAAACTTTCATCTGTAGTTGAAAAACTCTGGTTATTTGCCTGTAAGCCCATGCACTTAGTTTTAATTACACTTAGGTCCTCCGCCACGTCACCTCACGTGACCTGTACACGTGAGGTGGTGGGCTTTTTGCAAGGACCTCCCTGGGGTTTAGTTATTTCAGTTTAGTCCCAGGATTTTGTAATATAGTGTAAAACTTTGGGATATTTTGCATCAACCTCCTGGATCTTTTTGGATATTTCTCTTAGATCCCTGCCAGGCGCGTGTGTAGCACGTGCTTGGCTTGGACATTTTGCAGTAAGGCCCTGCTGAGTTTTGTAATTGCTGTTTGGCCCTAAAAGTTGCATATCTAGTATAAACTTTTGTGGAAATTTGCATGTATGCCCCTGGATGTTTTGAAAATTGCGTTTATACCCCTGCCACGACTGTTTAATGTTTGGATGTTTGTTGTAATTATTTGAAGTATCATTTTAAATCCAAAAATTCCACAAAAATAGGCTTAAGCTCCTGGTAACTTGTACTTGCACGCCATATTTTCACATTGCATTTTTATTGCATTTTCACATTTATTAAAAATAAAAAACATGCATTTATTTCAACGTTTGCATTAGAAAACCCCTAAAAATTATAAAAATGTTTTGAAAAATTCCAAAAAAAATTACCTAGTGTCTATTTTATCCTATTTTAGTGTCAGTCCAAAAACCACTAAAAATCTCAAAAGAAAAACCTTAAAAATTCGAAAAGACTCAAAAACTTCAAAAAAATCTAAAAAAATCAAGGAAAACTCCAAAAAATACAAACTCAGCTCCTATTTGTTGTATATTTCAGTAGCTTTATTTGAAAATTAGTGTGAAAAATTTTGAGTACTGGTTGCTATTTTTAAATCCCATTTTACTCACAACCAGCACATATTTCACTGTTTTGCCTTGTTTTGTTATTTAAAAAATATCAAAAACACCTTGAAAAATCCCCAAAAATCACAAAAACAGTAGAAAATCACAAAAATACCAAAAAGATTTTATTTCTGAATTTTTGGATATTTTTGTACTTTTTTATAAATATTTTATCTTGTTTTGTATTACATTGTTTATAAATTCCAATATTGAAAAAAAATATAAAATATAAAATATAAAAATCAGAAATTAAAAATCAAAATACAAAATTAAAAAAATATAAAAATAAAAAAATTAAAAATTAAAAACCCACAAAATTTTCCTTTGATTGCTTGTTTAGTGTAGACACTTGACACACACACTCACCTGTGCACAAATTTTTGAATTACCCTGTTTGCTCCCTGTGTTCGAACTCTCTGCATACTTGTCACTATACACCATTTGTGCAGAGTTAAAAATAAATTTGACTCCACACTTGTTTTTCATTGTTTGATACTTGATTGTGGGTTCATTGTTGATTAATTACATTTTATTGTGGATCGCCACAGCGACGTATTTAGACCCTCGATAAAGTGTGATTATCAAATGGCGCCGTTGCCGGGGAGCAACAGCGAGTAGTTTACATTTGTGTTTGCTTGTGTTTGTTGTCTACCATAGCTTCAGATATCTCTCTTACACTTTAGACACATATATTGATTAAGTTGTTCTGACCATCCTTTCTTGTCTTCTTGCGAGGGACCGCGGAGCAAGGCGGATCACCTAGGTGAACCGAAGCAACCTTGGGAAGCGGAGCCGGCCTTCTTAGGTCAAGCCGACAGGAGAGAGCAGGAGGAGTGAGAGAGTGCTTAGATTAGTTGCATTTTATTTTCGTGAGAGAGTAACTTTGATAATTTGTAATAATACAGGTACTTGGACTCTTGGACATTCGGGCCTATTTTCCGGGTGTTTGTTCACTCGGGGGCTCACCACGGTTTTGTGTTTTTCGTGGTTTTCTCGCCTTCATTTCTATTTGTTTCACGAGGATTTAGCCCCTAGACATAGGAATTTTTGTTGACTGTGACGAACTAAGAAGCTAAGGCCCAATCCCTAATATCTTGCCTGCACCTATAGAACGTAATTGGACTTGGCTAAAATTCACTTGAAAAAGCTATTTGACTTGGACTAGAGGCCATGTGCCGCGAGCCCACCCTGTTAAGCGCTACTCCTGAACTCGATGTGTCGAGAAGAGGAGGGGTGAGCCTAGACCGGACTCCGGACTCTTTTCTTTGTCTTAGCTACTTGTTCTTCACGTTAATAGAAGTTGCTCATCTTAGGACGATTTCCTCGTGCATGCATATAGGTAGTTTAAATTATTGTCTTTAAATTATGTGCGGATCACTTTGCATGTAGAGTACTGGCGACAAGGTACGTATTTCTATCCCCGCTCGGCTTTTCCGCTTTCCTCCCCCAGTTTTATTGGACTTTTTAATAACAAGGAAATTGGAAAATTCGTTAGACAATGTTTGCTCAGAAAAATACATAAAAAGTGAAAACAATAAAAATTGAGACTGTTAATGCAAACTTGACCTTAAAACTCATCCCACCAAAAATTTTGTCTTGGGAGAGTAACCCCCTCTTTGTTTGATTTATCTGCTGCGAGAGAGTGACTCGACACTAGGATAGAGCCACATCTGAAATTTTGGTTGACTACTGGTCGTGGTTAGTCGTTCTCCAGTGAGGATCTCTCCGGTAGCCGGTAAAGCGGACCGCGATGTCCTTAACAGATTGAATTAGCGGGAACAAACGGGTTACGGTCCGCAATTCATACTGGCTGGGAAAGATCTGACGTGGATTGGGACAGTCTGCTAGGAAAGTAGGATACCTAACAGCTCGCTCTAATGCTCTGATAGATTGACTGATCACCTAATAAAATTGACAAGATAAAAGACCGAACTCTCACGGTCATCAGCTCAAGAGTTGTGTAGGTGAATTTGGGGTTTTTGATTTATCATCCTGTTTGCATTCCAGATCTCATCCGCCTTTCTCTAGATCAAGATGATGGGACGGAGATCTCTTAGGGCCGACCCTGTCGGCACCGCTATCCAGCACTCCTCCTCATTCATCTAGGAATACCTCGGAGAGTCCGCTCTCCGAGCCTGAGTTCACATCCACCCTGTTCCCCCTCGACCACCATTCCCATTCTCCTTCTCTCAGTCCAATCGTTTCAAAGTACAGTGCATCACAGAGTTCAGCTCATTCGATAGCACCTGAGATGGCCTCTTTTGCTTTTTCAGAAAATCCAGACATGGCAGACAGAGGCAAGCATGAAGATGATCATGAGCACCCTCCGTTTCTATTTGATCAGGCAGACATCAATAATTCCTTGTTAGCATCCCTGGAAACTATGCAGAGGCAGATCCGTGACCAGGGTACATTCATGGGTGATCTGATGAGAGAGATAGCACAGATGAGAGAGAATCGACCCGGTGGCGGTGGAGGAGGAGGAGGACCAGATGCAGGAGGAGGCGATCCAGACGCTGAGCGACCGCCGCAGACCATCATGAGGGAGTTGCACAACCCAGCTGCATCCCTTACTCACCGTTGGATCAGACTCCCGCCAATTCACGGAGATTTCGAGCTTCGACCCCACACTATCCAGCTTCTACCCAAGTTCCATGGGTTGCCGACCGAAGAGCCGCACCTCCACCTCCAGGAATTTGAGATAATTTGCAACACCATCCATGATCGGTTGATGACCGAGGACACCATAAAGATGATCGCCTTCCCATTCTCTTTGGTTGACAGAGCCGCATATTGGCTCAAACACCTTGGGCGATTCGTCGACACATGGGCAGAACTCCGGACCGCATATCTGAAGAAATATTACCCTCTCGGCCGGACCAACGCAGCTAGAGCCATGATCAGTAACTTCGTCATGATCCCAAATGAACAATTCCATGAAGCTTGGGATCGCTTCCGAGAGCTCATCGACCGGTGTCCACATCATGACATTTCCAAGCCCAATCTCGTGTAGAGTTTCTTCTGTGGCCTGACACCGGAGCTGCAGGGGCTTGTCAATGCCTCCTGCGGTGGATCATATTTCTCCAAGGGTGAAGACGACGTCTGGGCCATCTATGAAGGCATGGCAGAAAATTCAACTGTGATGACCCTAGCCAGAGTCTACACACAACAAAAACCACCGCAGGGAGCAGGATCATTTCAGAGGATCGCCCGCATCGATGCCGGTCCTAACACACTGTCGGTAGCCGCAGCCCAAGCCGAATCAGCCGCAGCCGACATGGGCATTATTAGTGAGAAGTTGGACCGCATGGAGATCCTCGAGAAGAAGCAGAATCAAGGTCTTGCTCAGATGGACCTTCTCACCAAAACTATGAGTGACCTGAAGACTCAAATTCTATGCATTCAGGAGGCACAAACTCATTCTCAACAGCCTCCCAGGTCACGGGCTGACCCCAGCAGTAGCAATACCAACCAGACCTCTACCTCATACCTCCAGGTGAACCATATCCAGTCAGAGCCGGTTCCATTGCTACAGTACCATCCAGAGCGACCGCCATCTCAGGAGACTCAGATGGTGGTCTATCAGCCGGAGCAGCCACTGGCCGTTCTTCCTTCACCCTCCTTTGAGCAGGAACCATTGATGGAAGTCAATGGGATTTGGTACGATCGGTACCTTAGCCCGGGATTCGTCGTGATCATCTCGGAGTCCGTTGGGGCAACGGTGGCTCCCCTTCCCAGCAGCAGAACCCTGCTCAAGGACATCAGAACAACCAGCAACAACAACACCAGCAGCAACAACCCCAGTATGCCAATCAACAGCAATACCAGAGTGGTCCTCGTCCCACCTATCAGGGACAGCAGTGGAGGCAGCGACAGCAGCCTCAGCAGTCTTATTCCCAGCACCCCCCGTATCAGCCACAACAGCAGCAGCAGCCCCATTTCCAGCAGGGACAGCCATCCGGTTCTCAGGGTCCTGCCTTTGAGAACCCAGCCCTTAATGATCTTTCCCGCTTGCTATCTGAACAGCGAGCCTCTTTCAGGCAAGAAATGGATGAATTCCGGCAGGAGATGAGGGACATCATGAAAGGCAAGGCCGCCATACCCGCTCAGATTGAACCTAGCCCGAACAATCTGAAAAGGAAGTCTGAGCAGGTAGAGTTTACAGAGGATACCTCTCCTAGTGATTATTTGAGTGACATGTCTTACTCCTATCATGATGCTGATTTTGTTACTACTAGGAGCGGTAGGATGCCAGCCGGCGGTGCCTCTTCTGAGCGACAACCATACGCAGGATCAGGAGCGCCAGAGGAGCAGAGGAGCGGTGCTGATGCCGCTCATGATGATGTTGACGGTGGTGCTGATGCCACCCATGATGAAGTCCAGGACGACGGTGCTGATGCCGTCGTGATAACAGTTGCAGACGGTGGTGCTGATGCCACCATTTTGGATGATGAACCAGAGCGCGGTACTGATGCCGCGAAGACCGGTGCTAGTGGTGGTGCTGAGGCCACGACATCCACTTTTGTTAAACCACCATCTGTGATGTTGCCACATTTTGTACCCAAGGACTGTGGGAACAAAAAGAAAAACAAAAATATGAATAAAGGAAAGGTTTCTGTTCAAATTACGGATCCATATGTGGTGAATGATGATTATTGTATGGATTCTCCTTCTTCACCGGCACAGGGACCGATTCCTAGTCCTCCATCTGAGGAGGCCCCTACCATCCCCTTCCCTGAGGCGCTCCGCCGTGCGAAGGGGAATAAAAAAGAAAATCCCAAAAAAGATCAGCAGGTAGAGTTCGGCAACCAAATGATTGATAGATTTCACATTCAGCTGACTCTACGGGAAGCATTTGAGCATATCCCCTTCTTCAAAAAGAACCTGAAAGAGAAAACTACTGTCCGAAGGAAGAAGAGGCACAGAGATCAAATCCATATGCTCACTCATGACAGTTGCTGTGCCATTCAGAACACATTGCCAGCTAAGAGACCCGATACAGGAGCTTCCTATGTCAGATGCAAGATCCAGGAGCAGCAGTTCGATCGTACTCTATTAGACAGCGGGTCTTCGATCAACCTCCTTCCGGCAGCCTTACTCAAGCGATTCGAGTTTGGCCCTCTTCTTCGAAGCAGAACAGTCCTTCAGTTTGCTGACAGGTCGATTAAGAGGCCGAAGGAGTTGTTGAAGGACGTGGTCGTTACCATTCAGGGCCTGAAATTCCCCGTGGACTTTGTTGTATTGGATATGGAGATCCCTGAGTCGGTAACCGATGCCCCCATCATACTTGGACGCCCATTCTTGGCCACTGCCAAGGCGGTATCCGATCATGACAGTGGGACGGTATGTTTTCGCGTAGAGGGCGAAAGCATACAAATAGATACGATCGACCAGACCAGAGCCAGAGAGTTGGCATGCTCAGAGCAATCCAGCGAAGCCGAGCAGATGACAGAAGAGGAGCTAGACATCCACCAGGTTTGTGATTTCGAGATGACTGATGATGAATCCAACTAGAAAGATCCCGTAGCACCGACCCTCGCCTTGCCTACAGATTCACTATATCTCAAGCTCATGGCAATCGAGAGCCGGGAGAGCACATCCCTAGATGAGGATACACATGAGGCTGACAGTGTTGTGATGAGTGGTGCTGATGATTTCCATTCTTGCTCATCTTCTTCTGATCCCTCGGATTCAGACATTGACTCGGATGATTTCAATGATTATTTACCGTGTCTGATTCCTTCTGAGCCAATGACCATGACAGAGTGCGAGCCAGTACAGTTTATTGATGATTCAGTGGGCCGCCTTTCGTCAGAGATTCATGTAGAGCGAGAGTTCTCCTATGCAGACCTGGTCGCCTTCACACAGACATACCAGAAGCCAGATCTGACACCTCCTAGTTGTACAGAACTGAAACCTCTTCCGCAGTCAATGAAGTATAGATTCCTTGCGGGTGAGCCAGAAATGCACCCAGTCATCATCTCAGCAGATTTGACTGGAGAACAAGAATCTCGTCTGATGGAGGTTCTTAAAAGGAACCGCAAGGCAATCGGTTGGAGTATAGCAGATCTCCAAGGGCTGAGCCCAAATCTTTGCTCCCACCACATTTATCTCGAGGATGACGCTAAGCCGTCGCATGAGTTCCAACGACGGCTGAACCCAAATCTTCGAGACGTAGTCATGAAAGAAATTTCAAGGTGGTGGAGCGCCGATTTCATCTATCCTATCTCCGACTCCAAATGGTAAGTCCTTTACATGTGATACCCAAGAAGACGGGTATCACTACAGTTGTCAATGAGTCTGGAGAGGAGATCGCTACCAGAGTACCAACTTCTTGGAGGGTCTGTGTGGACTACAGACGATTGAATGAGGCCACCAAGAAGGATCACTTCCCGCTGCCCTTCATTGATCAGATTATCGAGCGGCTAGCTGGGAAGAGTCATTACTGTTTCCTTGACGGGCACTCTGGATATAATCAAGTGCCCATTGCGCCCGAAGACCATGAGAAAACGACATTCACCTGTCCGTTTGGGACGTATGCTTTCCGACGGATGCCCTTTGGTCTATGTAACGCTCCAGCGACATTCCAAAGGTGCATGTTGTCCATCTTCTCGGACATGGTGGGTGACTGTTTAGAGGTCTTCATGGATGACTTCTCGGTCTATGGCGATGGGTTCGATGCTTGTCTTGACTGCCTAGACCGTGTGCTGAAGCGCTGCATTGAGATCAATCTTGTATTATCCTGGGAGAAGAGTCATTTCATGATAACTCAAGGGACGGTGCTTGGTCACATCGTCTCCAACAGGGGCATGGAGGTCGATCCCGCCAAGGTGGATATTATCAGAAAACTCAATCCGCCGTCTAATTTGCGTCAGTTACGGTCTTTTCTGGGGCATGTCGATTTCTACCGATGGTTCATTCAGGACTTCAATCGAATTGCCCGACCGCTCACTGACTTGCTGACAAAAGAGACCGAGTTTATTGTCAATGATAAGTGTCTGGCGTCATTTGAGACTCTCAAAGAGATGGTTGTTTCAGCTCCTGTCCTTCAGCCACCCGACTGGTCTCTCCCATTCGAGATCATGACGGATGCTTCAGATTTTGCCGTTGAGGCTGTTCTTGGACAGAGGAGGGATGGGTTACCCTTTGCTATTCACTACGCCAGCCGGACTTTGGATGCCGCTCAGCGGAATTACACTGTGACTGAGAAAGAGATGCTGGCCGTAGTCTTCGCTCTTGATAAGTATCGATCGTATATTCTCGGATCTAGAGTGACTATCTACACTGATCACACCGCCATCCGGTATTTAATGGCTAAGAAGGATGCCAAAGCATGTCTCATCAGATGGATCCTTCTACTCCAGGAATTTGATATTGAGATTAAGGATAAGCCTTGAGTCAAGAATGTTGTGGCGGATCATCTCTCCAGATTGGAGAATCTTGAGGAATCTGAGCCCAGTGCACCTATCACATAAACATTTCCAGATGAGGCGATCTTGGCTGTCACCTCACTCCCGTGGTATGCTAACTTTGTAAACTATCTTGTTGCCAAGACAGTCCCTCAGGGTTGGCCCAAACAGAAACTTGAGACCTTCCTAGCTAAGGCCAAGTTTTATCATTGGGAGGATCCCGTCCTTTATCATGAAGGAGGGGATAGTATCTGGAGGAGGTGCATTCCTCAAGAAGAGCAACAAAGCGTCCTCACATATTGCCACAAGCTTGAGGCAGGAGGACATCATTCTGAAAAAAGGACAGCACAGAAGGTGCTTCAATCCGGCCTATGGTGGCCTACTCTCTTCAAGGATTCTGATGAGTTCGTGAAGAGATGTACTGACTGTCAGAAGATGGGAACCTGCGGACAGAGAGACATGATGCCCATGCATCCCATTCACTTTTGTGAGGTTTTTGATGCATGGGGATTGATTTCATGGGCCCATTTCCCAAGAGTCAGGGATTCGAGCATATTTTGCTCGCTGTGGATTATGTCAGCCGATGGGTTGAGGCTATCCCCGCCCGAGCCGCAGATGCGAAAACCGTGTGTAAATTCTTGAGGAAAAATATCATTTCATGGTTCGGGGTACCTAGAGTCTTGATTTTAGACGGGGGGTCTCATTTCATCAATGATAAGGATAGGGCCCTTGCAGACGAGTTCGGCATTGACCATCGGGTTGCCACTCCTTATCACCCTCAGACTAATGGTCTTGTCGAAGTTTCGAATCGGGAGATAAAGACAATCTTGCAGAAAGTAGTCCGCCCAGACCGAAAGGATTGGTCACAGCTTTTGGACTCGGACTTGTGGGCCTATCGGACCTCTTTCAAGAATCCATTGGGGACATCTCCCATTCGTCTCGTCTATGGCAAGCGTGCCATTTGCCAGTGGAAATCAAGCACAAATCTTTTTGGGCAGTCACTGAGTTGCTTTTAGATCCTGAGAGCATAGGAGAGCAGAGAAGAGCTGAATTGGCAGCCCTGGAAGAACTGAGAGATACAGCCTTTTCCAACAGCCTACAGTACAAAGAAAAAGTGAAGACATGGCACGATTCGCATATCAGCCATAAACAGTTTGAGCCAGATCAGAGAGTTTGGTTGTTCAATTCCAGGCTGAAATTATTTCCAGGGAAATTGCAGAGCAAGTGGAAAGGTCCGTATGTGGTCAGGAAGGTACATGACAATGGCAGCATCGACATATCCGAACCGTCATCTTCCTCTCCCTTCCGCGTCAATGGTCAACGCCTGAAGTTATATCTAGATCATGACCCGCCGACCATTGACGTTGCCCCCATTCTTCTGGTATGAGAGGTGTCCTTTGACTCATATCATCTGCATCTCATACATGGTGATCACTTCTATCTTCCGCTGTACAGATCATCTGTCCATATCACTCTTTCATCGGTTGATCTATTTTATTCTTTTCTTCTTTTCTTCTTTTCCTCTTCTACCATCTTCATCTATCAAAAAGGTGCCGCCCTTGTAGACAGTTTTCCATACTTAGGACGTACTTTGTCCTAAGTATAGGGGGGTGTGCACCCCGAGTGTTTCCAGTCCTTGATCCTCTCCATTGTCTCCTCTTCTTGTCTATACTTAGGGATATCTTACCCTAAGTATAGGGGGAGACAATTGGAGTACGATATGTTCATTCCCACCCTTGACCCTCCGTGCGTTGTGTACAGTCTGCTATACTTAGGATTATTTGATCCTAAGTATAGGGGGGACGGTCAACTTCTTATTCATTCATTCATTCCTTATTTGTTTATTCTTTAGATTTTCCTATACTCAGTACGAGTTATGTCTTCACTTTTTCTTTCTGATCTATGAGGACATAGCTCAAGCTAAGTATAGGGGGTCGTATATACTACGTATATACTTTAGTCATAACTCGTACTTTCGTATTTTCTTAATAATATGGCTAATAATTCTTTAAACTTCATTAAAAATCTCTAATAAAAAGGTGTCTGGTTCCTCAAATTCTGTTTGTATATACTGATTAATAAATCAGGTGAAAATGTTTTTTGCAAAATGTATGAAAAATAGTTTGAAAATCTTTGTGAACATCTATTGAAAACTATTTTGAAAATATTTTGTTACATGTTTTCAACCTTTGTAAAAATATTTTGATTATTTTCTTTGTGTGAAATAAAATGTTTGAAAAATGATTTGCAATGGGTTTGAAAAATGGTTGCAAAAATATTTTGAAAAATCTATACATACTGTTTTGAAAGCCTTTGCAAAATGATTTTCAAATGTGTGTACATGTTTGTAAAATGTTTGTAAAAATTAATTTGAACTAAAGTTTTCAAAAAAATTATTTGAAAAACCTTGTGTCAAATAAGTTTGAGGAATACCTACATCACACCAAAATCCACTATATGTACTTATAAAATTGATCACTTACCCTTGTAAATTCTTAAAATCCACTTCTTGTGTATATAAGAAGCACTCCCGTGTACATAGTTTTCACCTAGTTTTCAGCCAAAACTTTTTGTTTTCAAAAATCCCAAAAACATTTGAAAAATCTTTCTGAAAAATATAAAAAATTGCATATGCATATGCATCATGCATCATCTTTTCAAAAATCCATAAAAAGTTCAAAATCTTTGAAAATTGCATCACAAAAATATTTTCTGCATTGCATTGTATAGCATTCGCATTTTTCGGATTGAGTTTGATAGTTGAACAAGTCTAAGTAAAATCCGGAGATTGGAGCTTGATTGGACCTTAAAATCTACCTAATAACAGGAACCTTATAGGAACTGGGTTTGAGGTACTTCAGGTCTAGTTGACTTAATTCTTTGAGGATCACGGGACTTGGTTCAATGGATTCTTGACTGCCTAAGTAGAGCATTTCGGAGCACACGCACGACTCTTGTTGATAATGACCTAACTTGGACACCTGCACCTTTCACATAGCTCTCCACGGATGAGGTAGTGAGGAGGCAGTTTCCTTTGGCTTGGGGTAGCATATGAGGGTAGTACTTCTAGGCGGAACCTCTCTTCTTCTTATAGTGAAGGAAGTGCACCTCAACTTGGTCTAGTGGTGATGAAGGCTAAAGACAGAAGCTGTGGGTTGCAATAAAGCTTCAAAAGAGGGATAGTCTACTGGCTCAAGAGGAAAATTTCTTGTATATATGCTGCACCATGTAGATATGTTGTACAGATGCAATTGAAAAAAAAAGAGAACTCCAAAAAAGTGGTGGGTCGGATTGAAAATTTAATAACCCCACCGGAGTGTATATAGTCCAATAAAGCAAAAGTTTATGGTATCCATGTTACATCTCATGAAGCTTGCAGCGGGAGACTTAGTTACACTGGTTGAGCTCCCAAAATTCTATACCTCTTATTCCCCCTCTTCTTGAGCCGGTTGCACTTGAACTTAGAAGGGAATACCCCGCTTCTCGAGGAAAGAGTTGCTAGACCAAGGCATTAGAGTTATCAGGTTGGGGGAGGTTGTTTCCTTGTTACTTCTGAGGTGATGAGCTACATATCACTTACACTGTACGAGTCAGATTCATAGTCGTAAGAGTTTGCGTATGAGTTGAAGTATTTCTGACCTAGCTATTGAGGAAACTTGGATAGAGTTTTGGGATTCTCAAGGACTGTTGGATTTCAAATTTGGTTCTCATTAAGGTTCCGACCGCACTAAAATTCCTAAGGTCCGACTTAAGCTCCAAACTTTGATTTTGTAAAGACAAGTTTGATGATTGAACTAAATCCAAGTTCTTCTTTTTCTTTTCTTTCTTTTTCTTTTTGCACTTATTGCATAAGTGTTTGCTAGGGACTAGCAAAGGTAAAGTATAGGGGGATGATGAATCCACATTTCATCATCTTTATTCTATCATTTTGGTACCAAAAACCCTAGCAAATACCTGTAAATAGCCTTTATTTCATCATATTAGCATCCATGCATGAGCATCTAATTAGTGTATAAATTATTGTAATTAAAGCCAAAATTATAGAATAAATAAAGAAAAGAAAAAGAATAAAATATTGTAAATATTTTATGACTCAAAACCCCCGAGACCTAGGCATCCTGATGAATAGGTCGACAAGGAATAAAGTAGGGGGAGATAAGGGCCAAATACATATATTTATTAATTCATTCTTTATTCAGTTTGGGACCTATTTTTAGTTCCACTTTTTACACATCACATAAAGAAACTTTGTACATAAAAGTTGTAGATAATTTAATAAAGAAAATTACAAAATTGATTTCACTGAAAAATAATGTACAGATAAAAAGTTATGGTCTGAATAAAAATCCAGAATGCCAACTTCCCATACCTGTAACTCACAAATAAAAACTCCAAATGCAGCCTATTCACCTTTAATTGTATATAGAATAAAATAAGCTATTTAATGGCAGTGGTTTCGCATTTGGCGGAGCTACGGTTTGAAAGTTGACTTTTGGACCCTCATTGTATATTTGTACAGATTAAAATATTCAATTTATTATTTTTATAATTTTACATTTTTTATAATATTGTAAATATTACTTATAATAATTGTGAATATTAAAATCAGAATAAAAATGTAAATAAAATTCAAAATAAAATACATGTATGTATAATACATAGGTATTATACCTATACTTATATCTATACAAAATATACCTCTATTTTATTAAATGTACAAAGCATATCAGAAAAATAAAATAAAAATATCTGTATGTATATAAAAGTATTTTATAATTTTAGAAAATAACAGATAAAAATAATAAAATCAAAATACACAAAATAAAAATAAAATACTAAAATATATAGATATTATACCTATATGGGGTATAAATGCAAACTTGTAAAAACATAATTCATAAAAATAATTAAAAATCATAATAAAATACTACATAAAATAACGAATATTTTTCATTTTATAATCATAATTTAATTCGGTTATTTCTATTTTTAAATGAATTGATAAAACATTTTTTTAAATCTTTCCCTGGTTGGTCCACGTGGACCAACCAGGAGCCCCCGACTGTTGACCGGCGGGTCAACAGTCCGTCCTTGCCCCTTAGGTCTGCGAATGGCCTCGTTTTTCGCCCACTTTCCCCCTTTTTTCGAGGCCACGCCATGCATCCTTTGCCGCCGCTTCCTTCTTGAGAATTGTTCACTGTTCATCCATCTCCATCGCCGACCTCCTAGATTCACCCAGATCTGCTCATCTCGCCCGTGACTTCATCTCGAAAACGCGCGCCCTACCCTCTTCAAATACGAACCCCTCACTTCCACCCTCGGTCGGACTGCCTTCGGACCACCCCTCTCCACCTTCCTGCGCTTCAGAGCTTCGTGGAGGTGACAGCTCCAGCTCCAAGCCTTCAGCCGAGGTGATCGAGGTCGGAGGAGCTCCCAAAACCTCCGCCAAACGCCGACGTCGAGGTACCCTTCTTCCTCTGGCTCCGGCCATTGAGGGCTTCACCCCGCCTTTTTATTTACGCCATCTTGTTCCTGTCAGCTTATGCATGAAAAACCCTAAAAAAATTTGAAGTTTCATCGATCCTCTCGCCCAATCGAGCACCTTGGCCGGAGTGCACCTCCGGCCGTGCACCCCCATCTCGCTCCACGCATCCCCGCGACCATCCAAGGGTCCAGGCAGTTTGCCCTGGACCCTTTGACTCTTTTTGCAGGTCAAAGCCAACTTGAAAGCGCTTGGAGGCGAGTTTTTGAGCTCGCCGGAGCCCAACGAAGCCTCACAGCTCCGCCAGGCCCCAGCGAGCACCACGACCACCGCCGTGGCCTTTTGACGACTCCAGGAGATAGAGGAGGACCTGAGGAGGCCTCACCCCAATTTTGAAGCTCAAAAGTCACCGGAGCCGGCCGGAGGAGCTCGGAGAATTTCGCCCAGCCGGAGCTCCGCCGTGTTCTTCCAGCCACCTTCGCCACCGTTGAATCAGGGTGTCCCCTCCAGATCAAGCAGCAGCCGTCCGATCTCCAGCGTTCTCCATCGTCAGATCACCTGTGGAGATCTAATCGCCGCCATCCACGCGAAGCGTCATCGGCCGTCCTCAATGCGCCACGTGTCAAGTGGCATCTTCCCCGCCGTTCGATCCGCGCGCCGAGGGTATTTTGCACCTACACCCTCGCGCATTTTGTATTTACTCTTTAGTATTTAAACTTTCATCTGTAGTTGAAAAACTCTGGGTTATTTGCCTGTAAGCCCATGCACTTAGTTTTAATTACACTTAGGTCCTCCGCCACGTCACCTCACGTGACCTGTACACGTGAGGTGGTGGGCTTTTTGCAAGGACCTCCCTGGGGTTTAGTTATTTCAGTTTAGTCCCAGGATTTTGTAATATAGTGTAAAACTTTGGGATATTTTGCATCAACCTCCCGGATCTTTTTGGATATTTCTCTTAGATCCCTGCCAGGCGCGTGTGTAGCACGTGCTTGGCTTGGACATTTTGCAGTAAGGCCCTGCTGAGTTTTGTAATTGCTGTTTGGCCCTAAAAGTTGCATATCTAGTATAAACTTTTGTGGAAATTTGCATGTATGCCCCTGGATGTTTTGAAAATTGCGTTTATACCCATGCCACGACTGTTTAATGTTTGGATGTTTGTTGTAATTATTTGAAGTATCATTTTAAATCCAAAAATTCCACAAAAATAGGCTTAAGCTCCTGGTAACTTGTACTTGCACGCCATATTTTCACATTGCATTTTTATTGCATTTTCACATTTATTAAAAATCAAAAACATGCATTTATTTCACCGTTTGCATTAGAAAACCCCTAAAAATTATAAAAACGTTTTGAAAAATTCCAAAAAAAATTACCTAGTGTCTATTTTATCCTATTTTAGTGTCACTCCAAAAACCACTAAAAATCTCAAAAGAAAAACCTTAAAAATTCGAAAAGACTCAAAAAATTCAAAAAAATCTAAAAAAATCAAGGAAAACTCCAAAAAATACAAACTCAGCTCCTATTTGTTGTATATTTCAGTAGCTTTATTTGAAAATTAGTGTGAAAAATTTTGAGTACTGGTTGCTAATTTTAAATCCCATTTTACTCACAGCCAGCACATATTTCACTGTTTTGCCTTGTTTTTCTATTTAAAAATATCAAAAATACCTTGAAAAATCCCCAAAAATCACAAAAACAGTAGAAAACCACAAAAATACCAAAAAGATTTTATTTCTGAATTTTTGGATATTTTTGTACTTTTTTATAAATATTTTATCTTGTCTTGTATTACATTGTTTATAAATTCCAATATTGAAAAAAAATATAAAATATAAAATATAATAATCAAAAAATTAAAAATCAAAATACAAAATTAAAAAAAATATAAAAATTTAAAAATTAAAAATTAAAAACCCACAAAAATTTCCTTTGATTGCTTGCTTAGTGTAGACACTTGACACACACACTCACCTGTGCACAAATTTTTGAAATACCATGTTTGCTCCCTGTGTTCGAACTCTCTGCATACTTGTCACTATACACCATTTGTGCAGAGTTAAAAATAAATTTGACTCCACACTTGTTTTTCATTGTTTGATACTTGATTGTGGGTTCATTGTTGATTAATTACATTTTATTGTGGGTCGCCACAGCGACGTATTTAGACCCTCGATAAAGTGTGATTATCACTAACCCAAGACAAACTTCTAAAAAATAATTTCAATTCGGTTTGATAATGAGTTCGATAATGATGTATATAAATAAGAAATTATTCAAATAAAAAAGAAGGCTCGTCCTCTTTTTCATTGGTTAAATCAAAGTTGAAATAAGCTTATTAGACCTATTTTTTCATTCTAGTCCATGAATATGCAATTTCAACTCTAACGTTAACTATACAATTATCAATTCTGCCCCTCTGAGATATTGCAATTTCAGTTATGTCCTTCCTTTTTGGGAATATCAGTTGTGCCCATAACTTCTTTCTTTGTTATCACTTCTTCTCGTCTGTCAGATTGGTCGTCAAAGAATTAAAATAACCATGATTTATTCAAAACCATGGTGCGGTTAAGAGGGGCATTATGGTCAAAACAAAATCTCCACCTCCTTTCCCCCTATCCCCCAAAGCTCGACTTCCTCTCCTCCCGCTGCCATAAACAATCGTCTCTTCCTCAAGGACTTTCTTGAGTACGGGGCTCCTGATGCTAAACGACCTCCAAGACAACATCAGAAGCGCAAGGGACACGATATTGGGTCAGTCCTCGCCAAGACCACTAAGAGGGGGTGATGTGGAGCTAGATGAGGTGGGGTTGGGAAGGAGGAGGATGAGCTTGAGGTGTGGATTGGGAAGGATGGGCGGGATTAGGATTAGGTGATCGGTAGAGGGCTAGAGGGGACGGGTTGGGGAGGAGGGGCATATGGAGTGGAGGAGGAGGGGTTGGAGGGGGCGGGTTGGGGGGGGGGGTGATGATGCGGAGGCGGAGGTGGCAGGACTGGGAGGAGGTGGTGGCCGGTGGAAATGGGGATAGAGGGGGAGGTGTGTGAGCGGAGGGAGGAGCAGGGGGTAGTGGGGGTAAGGGGAAGGAGCTCGAGGCGAAGGAGGCAGGAATCGACAGAGGAGGAGAGAGGGCAGAGGGGGAGGCGGGGGGCAAAGGGGTAGGAGCTGGGTGTGGAGTGGGGAGCTAGGGGTGAGGGGAGGACTCGGTGGAGCAGGAGACTAGGGAGGAGGAAGATAAAGGGAGGAAGAGGAAGAAGATGGGGGTGAGGCTGGGGGTGGGGGAAAGAGGACATGGATGATTTTCTAGTACTCTTTCTTAAAATTAATTCCTCTTGTGTCTTCAAAGATAACATCCATTTGTGTTGGGTATGGACGACCACTAACTTGAGGGGCACAAGTGATAGAATGATAAGAAGTTATGGGCACAACTAATATTCCCCAAAAGGGAGGGACAAGAAATCATGTGCATAACTAATATTCTCCAAAAGGGAGGGGCATATCTTGAAGGGCACAATCAATAAAAATCCTTTATTATATATATATTATCAAATTCGAACAATTTTCAAACTATTATAGATTGAACTCTAATCAAAATATGCATTGCATATATTAAATTTGATTAGCAACCTTAGCAAACGACGTTGTTATGCCCTCTTGTCCGCTGTTGCTTTCAATTAATATGCAAAAGATGCTCTAAACCACTCACCACCGTTGTAAAGGGCATAAGAGGACAACGGGAGATCAGACAACCAATTTAAAGGGCTCACGAGATTAAAGCATCACTTGTAAACATGTTACTAACAAATCTCCGAAAGATCCGTCAACACCAATCTCGAACTTGTAAAAATCCGGAACTTCGTCCTTCTCCCTCTTCCTGTGTCGCAAATGAAAAACACTTAAAATTTTATGCCATTTTGCAAGCAAGATTCAAATGTTATATGCACTTCATTTTCCAAGTAAACACTTAATTCATCTTCTCTTGTGTGTGAAGAGAGAAGTGGATCTCTTTCGTTATATTTCAAAAATAAGAACCTTACTTGTTAATAAATGTAATCTACCCAAATATAAAACTCTAATAAAAACATGATGTATAGTGACAAGAAATTCCATCATCCCCCTTCTCGTCCCCCTTCTCACTCCCGCGACCATTATCCCCAGAAAGAGGAGAGTTGAAGCACAGTGCATGGCTTCCCTCCGCCTCCTCCCCCTCCCCAACTCCCAAATCTCCCACCCTAGTGCCAACCCTAAACCCTTCCTCTCCGCCCTCAGATCCACCCGATTCCAACTCTGCGCCTCCCTCAATCGCCTCAGGCGGCCTCGATCACGCGGCAGGATCTGCGCCTCGGAGGGTGATGGCGGAAAGGCGAGGTCTTTGCTCGAGAGGAGAAGTGGAGGCGGCGGGAGCGGCGATGGAGGCGGTGACGGAGGCGGGGACGAGGAAGGGAATGAGAAAGACGGGATCTTGCCGGAGTGGGCGACCGTGACCCCCGAAGACGCGAAGACCGTGCTGGCGGCGGTGGCAATAGCTCTGGCCTTCAGGTCGTTCGTGGCGGAGCCGAGATTCATACCTTCACTGTCGATGTACCCGACTTTTGACGTCGGGGATCGGCTGGTAGCGGAGAAGGTGAGGCACTGGGCTGCATTAAGTTTAAAACCTTGGCATTAACTCGTCGATGCTTAAGAGGAAATCGTTATTGCAAGAACTAAGTAAATACATCGTTTTCAGCTTACCATTTGTGGTGTGAAGTATCTACTGTGAAAAGTTTGAATGAAGCCTATGCCTGGATAGAAGGGGTTAGCTGGGATGGGGAAGGGAAGCGAAGGAGAGGAATGAGAAGTGAAAAAGGATATTTTGGTAGTTCGGATAAAAGGATTAAAAGTTAGTGTACGCGTGCCAGTAAATGGAAAGAAAATTATATAACCTCAAGATCACATATTCAGACTAATTCGGAAATGATGAGGACATAAGAGATATCAGTAATTTATAGATTACTTTCCTATATCAGCACCAAGTGCTTGTGGTGCGCAGCGTTCAAAAGCTTACTAGCATAACATGGAAACACTGTCTTTAAATGGCGATCTTAAAAAAAAACCTCTTTTTGAAAAAAAAAGCACTAGTAATCTTGTTGGGAGAAAAATCTTTATCAGGGTCCATGTTAAAGGATAAAAACGTGTTCATACTTATTAAAAGGTTCTCCGTTACCAAATCTTGTTTTGTCATTGAAACATGTGATGGAAAAACATAGCATGTCTTCCACCTTTGTATCTCTGAACCATGTTTTCTTGTAGGTTTGTTCTTCTAAATGTATATGGAGCAAAAGCTAACTATATAATTCTGGTGGCCTCTAGTTCTTAGTATGTTTCAGATCCAAACATTCCCGAGATTTAAGGTTAAGTGGCTTACCTGTGTCAACCCTTGTTTCCTTACAATTATTATACTCTCGTGAATCTTTCTTGAAAGCCAAAGGATGAATATTTAATTCTTCATCCAAGCATCCCTGAAGGATAAAAAAGATGATCCACGATGTTTATCTTCAGGCTTATTTTGTTGACATCATCTTCATTGCATCTGTTTTGGTGTATATCACAATTAGGGGTGTCTATCGAACTCAACGAGTCGAGTCGACCCCAACTCGGACTCGATCTCGATAAGAAATGCTTGGTCTCATGCTCAGGCTTGATAAGGTTCGAACCCTGGATAGCTGGCTCAAGCTCGAACTCATCGAGTTCGAGCTGGCTCTCGATCCTCTTATCGAGTCATGATCCTAATGAGTCGGCTTGCGAGCCTTTTAATGAGCTGGCTCCCGAGCCTACATGCAACTCAAGGCACAATTGCTCAAAATACCAGGAAAAAAGCCCAACAAACAAAGCTCAGTCAAATAATAGTGAAGAAAGAGCATGCGCCATAGCATCTCTGAACAAAAAAATACCACTATGGCACTATGTATGATGCACCCATGAATAATAATAGGAATAACTCAATATGGACTTAAGTTTGACATCGACTACCAACGCCATTTGCTATGCAAATAAAAAAGAAACTGACACATGATTTTATACGAATATAAGCATATCTGGATCTGTGAATCAAGAAGAGACAACGGTACAGTATTTAAACTCAGGCACCACGAGATTCTAGTAAGAGTTGCTCCTCTGGGCATGATCTTATATCAACGATAGCGCTATACATGTCACCAGATGAAGTGTTCTCAACATCAGATACAAATATCAATGTAGATCTGAAAGCATCCCTTAATTGCAATGACAATGACTGCAACCAGGAATCCATAAGCTAATCGAAGTATGTCTTACCTTGGCGAGCAAACATATTCCATCATCAAATCCATTGCGTCATGTCAAGCTGAGAGGGAGGAGCGAAGATGGAGGCCTCAACCCTTGATCGACAATGAAGGCGACGAAGGGAGGTCACCCTCAGTGAGAGGGATGTAAAGTAGGAGAAGTCGGAGGTTCTTGTCGGGCTCACGATCGAAGAGGGCAGATGCATGCGAAGGGGGAGAGATCGAAGGAGAGGGGCTTAGGGTTGGTGAGGAGGGGGAGAGGGCAGACTTGCTCAATCTCTCGTGCGTGAGTATAGGGGTGGACAGGGGTGGACGCCCGTCATGGGTGGTTCCCTCGACTCGGGTTGGACTTTTGTGGCATTATAGTCTACCGAGTTATCGAATCGAGTTCTCAAGTTGAGCACGACCTGACTTGAGCTTGACTCAATAACCTTAGCGAGCCAGGAATCCAACTCGAACTCGGGCGCGTTAAGCTTTCGAGTTGGGTTCACAAGGTCTTAACGAGTTGAGCTCATCGAGCTCGAGCTTTCTCGACAGTCTTAATCACAATATGACCAGTCCACTGCTGCTATGCTTTTTGGAGTTTTGATGTGAATGTTCGAGATCCACCATTATTGATATGTACCATTTCAGATTTAATATACGAACAAAAATAAGGCCAGGATGAAACTCTTTTTATATTTGCATGTGTTTTGTTACTTTCGATCCATTTTTAAAAGGGATTTTCCACCCACAATCCTACATATTTTCATTATTAAACACATAACCCTCGATAATCATGAATTACACTTAGAACCACGAACAATTGCTCCGTCTTACACACAACCCTCCGTAAAGTTGATTCCACTAACATAACCATCATCTCTGGTTGATCAAACTAGATAAGGATCGAACGGTTGGTATTTATTATTATTATCTCCTCCCCTTTCCCTCTGTTCTCTGTTCTCTCTTCCTCCCAATCCTTTCCTGTGTCCATCTCCGCCATCACCTCCTCATCCTCCAACCATATCCACCGTAGCAACCGATTGCAAAACTTAAGCAGCAATGTCTGCTCTCTTATGATGGCGACATCCAAGAAAAACTGTAACTGTCCCGACCCGCATACTCACCATCGATGGAGGCCTCGAACCAGAAGTGTTAGTGGTAGTACTCACCCTCGCCCGCCTTGAAACCCACCTCAAGATCATCACCTACAACCTCTTTGTGCGTATCCCCTACTTCTTCAACCTCATCGCCAGCACCGACGTCGACGACATTCTCATTGCCTCCTCCGACGGTCCGACCCCTCCTCTCACTGCCCTCTCCTCTCTGCTGCCAAAGCCTCCATCGAAGTAGCGACGAAAGCGAGTGTGGAGCAGATTTGAGCTTGAAGCATCGAATGGGTGTTTTTTTCTTTAATGGGCTCTTCCAAGGTTTCAGAAGTCGGTCGTTGGTACTCGGTGGCAGGGTCACTGACTAAGGATTAATTAACAGTCGAGGGACGATCGAAATTAGCCGAGCTTTAGTTAGTTTTGGATTTTTTAATTATTTTAAACATAAATCAATTTTGATACATATATTCTTATATATGTACATATATTTAGACATTTTCAGAATTATAAGAATTAAATAAAAAAAACATTTGAATACTAACCAACATTGAATACTAACTAACATTTGCTAAAATTTCCATTAACAAGGCTGATATCATAACAAATTCCACAAAGAAGATGCAAATTAACCTAATTTGTAGCATGACCAATATAAAAAGGACACAAATGAACATGTAAATGAACCATAGGAATTGTAGCATGTAGGGTGGAAACAATCTAAATATAACATGTAAATAATTTAAATATAACATGTACACAGTATGCTTTAAAAAAACATGTACACAGTATCATATAATATAAGGTCCTCAGATTGATTCAGTTTTACATTGCTTCCCTTTGATTGATTCAGGTTGAAACTAGTCATTTCTTGTTTACAGGACTATTATAACCTATTTTCCCTCAAAGTAATCTTGATTTTTTGGAGTAATTCATGAATCAATTTGAGTAGTTTCGTCGTTGGATACTCACAGACAATTTAACATCGTAGCAGAATCAATCATCTAGCAGAATCAATTATCTATGTAGAGTGATTCATCCATGTAGCTTTGTGCAAGTATATCCCTAAGCCGGTGCATACATGTTTCATTCGTTGACATGAATGACTAGAGCTTTATTTCATCTTATCACATAATCTATTGTATTGTTATCTATGAACTCTAAGGGTGTATGATTCATCGATTCCACGCACCCAAATTGGAAAAATACAAAAAAAAACATGAGAGTGCAGAGGGGAGATATGCTTCGTAGCATCTTGCTGACACGTTGCAGTTGTGGGAGCATACCAGTGGAGGAGTAGCGGTGATGAGGTAGCTTCAGGAGTAGTGCTGGTGACGATTGGGGTTGGAGAGCTTTGGCAGGGGTAAGGGTTTTTTATGGGAGATGAAATGTCGGGGGCGCTACTGTTGGACAATAAGTCCTAACTTGAAACCAATCACGTAATCAGGTTGGGTATATGGAACTTTGAACTCTTATTCTAGGGCCAAAAGCTTCACGAAAAAAATGGTCGAATAGTCGGTCAACTAGTTGGCATGACCGACTATAGGCCGATTGCCCCCAGTCAAGTCGGGCACATGGCCGAGTCGACTAATTGGACCGATTAGTTGGCCTAGTTGGTCGATTTTTGCAACAATAGTTGCTAACTTGCTGCCATTCATGGAGTGAGGGAGGCAAAATGACATTGAAACAATTGACGAAAGGGGAGAAGAAGAGGAGATCCCTCATGCCTGTTACGCAAGCAGCCTTTGGCAGACGTTGAAAAGACATGTTTGACGGGTTCTTTGCGAGATGGAGCAGATGTCAAAGAAGAAGGTGAATGCTTGTGGTGGGGCCCTTGTATACCTGCGTAAAGTATGATGTTTTATTCTTACATTGGAAAGGAAAGTTATATGAGAGCTAAATGCGTGTGGGACCACATAAATTTTGTTGGAATAAAAAATGCAACAAAGCTTACTTTTGTTTCAGGCCTCATGTCTGCGCAATCGATCTTGTCCCTTTTGCAACACATGCCAACATGGTTTTAAAAAATGTGAGGCAGATCAAGGTGATTTTCCCTTGACGAGGTGATGCATGAACCTTGATTCAATATACATAAAATACAATTAAGCATAATTATATATATTTATAAACTCATAAATTTATATATTCACCGACATATTCACAATATATGTTATGAACATGAAAATATATAATATTCTTTGCATGATTTGCTTTGATCCCAACTCATATTGTCATCCATTTACAATGCAAAGTTTATTATTACATCCACTAATGTTGACGGTGTGAAGTTATTTTTGATATAGAACACCTCCCTTTCTGCATATGAGTAAAGCAAAATTATGTGACTAACATATATTATTAGTATACACAACATACAATATGTTTAGATTGTATTATAACACCTCCCTTTCTGCGTATGAGTGAAGCAAAATTATGTGACTAACATATATTATTAGTATACACAACATACAATATGTTTAGATTGTATTATATGTTATATGACTAACATATATATTGATATGCTTTGAACCCAAATCACTTGATTTGCTGAACCCAGTTGAAGAACCGTTCTATGCACCCCCTGTCGCACCATACCCTACCAACGCAGGGGTCTTGTTGCTCAGTCAATGAGATTGGGGGCTCGAGGGGAGCAATGCGCTCCCCCCTTGGAGGGGTTGCAGGCATGGACTCAAATTTCAGTGAAATTCGGTCGAATTTCTGTCAAACATCGATATCCTGTCGAAATCAAAATTCGACTGAAATGACCGAAATGATCGATATATGGGGGCCCTAGTACAAAAAATGACCGAAATTTAGGTCCAGTTTCGACTGAAATTCGACCGAAATCCCGTTTCGATCAGCCACCGAAATGGTGATCGAAATCGACATTTAGGGCCATGGTTGCAGGGGGACAGCATGGCCTTAAATTTCGCCGAAATTCGGCCGAATTTCGGTCGAATTTCGGTTTCGGTAGGTGACCGAAATTCGGCCGAAATGGCTATATCGGTCGAGATTTGGGGGTGTCTAGTTCAAAAAACCACCGAAATGACCGAAATTTCGGTCGAATTTCGACCGAAATTCGGCCGAAATTTCGTTTCGGTCCCTCACCGAAACGAAACCGAAATCCGACTTTTAAGGCCTTGGGGGACAGTGCCCTTATCATGAAATGAATTTTTTTATATGACTAACACACAAATTTTTAGATATAGAATAAATATATACTAGTATATAACAAATTAAATTATTAATAATTAATATTATACTTAAGATATCATAAAAAGTAATATATATATATATATATATATATATATAATCGAGTACCAAACATGTGCAACTCGTGGTGGCACCTCGGGAGCATCTTAACGCCTTGGCTCCTCGAGAACCACCTCAGTGTCTCGAGGCACACACCTCACCGGGGCTTCTTAAGGTGGGTGCCTCGAGGTGTACACCTCAGTTCCTCGAGTTGTGCTTTGTAAAACCATGCGTACCAAAGCTCCAACACTCCACCATCAGTAGCTTCACCCTCAGACGAAACCCCTCCCTCTGCTTCCTCCCCATCATTGCACACCCTTCCCCTTTGCCTCCCTTGATGACTCCCTCGCTCGCGACGATGATTCCATGGTGAGCTCCACCTTCGGGCAGAGCCCCTTCATCCGTTGTCCCCTCTCTCTGCCTCCTCCCCGCATTACAAGCCCTTTCTCGCCATCGCTTTCTACAATTGGAACAACACATACCTCGCCCTCTGATTTAGAAATACATGACATTATTTGATGGAAATCGTCAAACATGACAACAAGAATAAACGGAAGTTAATACATGGTTATGTCATTTGATAGTTAACAACTATTCGGGATTGTGGGTATAATTGCATGATTATGCAGGGTTATGCGCATAATGTTTAATACTAAGCCTGATAATTTGGGGAGTCGGGCAGCCCCTTCTATTTCATCAAAAAGATAAGTACATGAAGCACAAAAAGTGAGATCATGTGTGGCCAGCATGGCCTTTAACAAAGACAAGATTAATAATGTTGGGCCAACATGGCCTTGAAAATGAGAAAATCATAAGTATGTAAGGCCAAAAGTGGCTTTGAAGAAAGTGAAAACTATTTCAAGGAACTTATTCTATGAAATGGAAGTAGTTCCTATTGTGATAGGTGGAGGAGCGACCCTCGTTCCACCTTTTTCTTGGCTAAAAAATACACCTTGATATCCAAATGCATGCCTTCCTAGTACGCACGATTTGGATTCCTTCTTGAAAATGAGAAAATCATAAGTGTGTGAGGTCAAAAGTGGCTTTGAAGAAAGTGAAAATTATATAGTGGAACTTACTCTATGAAATGGAAGTAGCTCCTATTGTGATAGGTGGAGGAGCGATGCCTCATTCCACCTCTCTTTTCTTGGCTAAAAATACACCTTGGTATCCAAATGCATGCCTTCCTAGTACGCATAATTTGGATTCCTTCTTGAAAGCCTCCTTTTGAATTCAGCTTGTTCTTCTCTCGTCCATCCACTTTAAAATATATTTGTGATTGTTGAGATATTTCCTTGTCTTATGCACTGTTTCTGTTCTTTTTATTTCTTTTGTTTGTCTTATGTAATTTACCCATAGGCCTCTCCTCTATATAAGGGAGCCTAGGGTTTCAGGAATAAATATATCATTTGTTTTCTCCTAACATGGTATCAGAGCGGCGGTCCTAGACCAGAGCTCTCGTGCCCCAGCCCTAACCCTACCTCCAAGCCCCCGCCCCTTCTCTCTCTCCTCTTGGGTCGGCGCCGCTGTCAACCCATATTTTTTCCCCCGTAGCGCCGCCCAGCGCCGCTTCCAACTCGTCCAGCGACGCCGCCAGGGCACCCAACAAGCCCAGCGCATCGTCGCCCATAAAAAGGGGCTGTGATAGCCCAGCCTCGCAGCGCTGACCTCCGGCACACACTTCCCGTTGCCTTAGGCGTGCGCCGCTAGCACCATTGGGGCACGTTCAGCCCACTATAGCGGGCCTTCATGATTCATCTCTTTGATGGATTTGGTTGTGGCTTAAGTCTACACGCGCAACCAAATCCGCTCATGACTGTGTAGACACTTGTCTCTACAAGTACTCATTTGGTTTCGTCTTTCTCCATCGGCATCATGTCAAAGAACAAGATTGATGTTCCCTCTACTGGCGCATTTAGAGGTCCGACGTCTATTGTTAAAATGGACGGAACAAATTATGAGCTCTGAGCTATGCAGTTCATGAAGTCAAGTGGTAAGTAGCATATTCTTACCGAAGAAGAACCGTTGGAGAAGACTGGAGTGAATGCCTCTTGGGAGGTAGACGATGCTTATGCCAAAGTATGGCTCTCTGGTACATTGACGACTGATATCGCCAATGATATGTTAGATCAATCTACGACGAAGGCGATGTGGGATATCCTTGCGACGACGTATTCCCAAGCAAGGAACGAGACGAAGATTCTCCAGCTACAACATGATATTTTTACAGTGAAGCAGAACGACCACCCCCTCCATTCTTTGTATACATCCCTACGAGGGATGTTTGAGAAACTTCACAGTTTCATGCCTCTTACTGCGACTTCGGAGCACCACAAGACATACAGGAATGCTACTATGGTGATGCGGTTCTTACTGCATGCTACTTGGTCAATCGTATGCCTTCGTCCGTCTTGGGTGAGAAAATTCCTTTCTCTACCGCTTTCCCGGATAAAGAATTGCTCTCACTTCCTCATAGAGTGTTCGGTTCTGTAGCCTTTGTTCATCAGTTGCTTCCAGGTCTTGACAAGCTCTCTCCTAGAGCTGTCAAATGTGTGTTTGTGGGTTACTCAAGGACTCAAAAGGGCTATCGGTGTTATGATCCGTTGCGTTGAAAATACTATATTAGTGCCGATGTCACCTTCTTTGAATCTGTGATGTATTTCTCTCCTTCAGGTGACAGGTTGGCTTCGTCCAGTTCTGATGAGGGAGTATTTGTGCCTCCTCCTCCTATGAGTCTGCCACCTATATCACCATCTTCACCTCCACCACCACCTCCACCTCCACCACCTCCTCCTATTGTACCACTGTTGTCTAAATTCTACACCCGTCGGAATGTATCTGCTCCTGACACACATCCATCTGTCACTGCGCCCCAGGTTTGTTCTGATACTCATATTTCTAATGATGGGTCTGAAGATGTGTCTGTGCAACATTCATTACATGGGGATAACTCCGGGTTACAGGAAGTTGCCAATGATCTGGATTTACTTGTTGCTCTTCGAAAGCAGAAGCGGTCTTACGCCTCCTACCCTATTACTTCTCAGGTTTTGTTTCACCGACTCACAGGGGACTTCCAGTGGTTCACTATTGCTCTATCTACTGTGGACATTCCACGGAATTACCAGGAAGCATTGAGGGCCGATTGTTGGCGTCTAGATATGGAGGAAGAGATGGCTGCACTGCGATCGCGTGGTACCTGGACCTTAGTATCTCCACCGCCTAGCGCATCTATTATCAGTTGCAAATGGGTCTTTACTGTCAAATATCATGAAGATGGTACTCTGGATCGATACAAAGCCAGATTAGTGGCACGGGGGTTCACACAGACTTATGGTGTGGATTACTTGGATACCTTTTCTCCAGTAGCTCGACACTCAACCCTATGCATCCTTCTTTCAGTGGTTGTGGTACGTTATTGGCCCCTGTTTGATGCGGATTGAAAATTACGTGTCGACGAAAAAAATAAGATAATTTGAACGGTGGATTTTTGTGGAGGAAATAGAGGGGTTGAGAAAAGAACTCGTCGGGAACACGAGGGATTAGGGGAGAAACGTGAAGATCACGTGAGGGGAGAGAGACGGAGAAGGGAGAAGAGAGATAAAATCTCAATTTTTATAAATACTGAACTGACTACGACAATGGACCATCATCCCTTTATATAGGAGGGATGAGATTACAAAAATAGAAATCAAATTCAAATTGAAAACTAATTATCCTAATTTGACTCTAACCAATTAACCGACTAATTTCGAAATTCAAATCTATAACTAATTATTTGAGATCACGTGCGTTTATTTAATTAAAAATACAACTCAAATAAACGTAAATAAAATTGACGGATATAAATTTAAATAATTGCAGCCCTATATTTCTTTTTTACGTTGCATCAACTCTCCTCCGCTTTTAAAAATTCGTCTCCCGACGAATTGTTGGATCTTCGAAGCTTGCCGATTTGATGTCAATTTTCTTGTTCGCCTCGTGGAAGAATAGATGTGGAGCGAACGGTGGAACCCAGATGGCGTTGGTGCGGTGGCCGGAATCGTCCCCTTCATGTTGGAAGAACATGTGTGGCGCAAATGACGACGTCTTCATGAACCTTGTCTTCTCATTGCGGTGATTGAAAAATTGATGAGGCATGAACAACATAGCCTTTGGAGAATCCATAGTAAAGCAATAGCACAAGGAGAGTAGAGGAGGAGATGTGTCCAAGAAATGAAGCCATGGGGTCTTTAAATAGGTGAAACTCATGGTCCTAGTCCTAATAGGATAAGGAAGTCTCCCAAATTTCCTTCTTTCAGCACTACTTTTAAAATATTTCCGCTCCAGGGGGTTGAAGTGCCAATTTCGTACCCCTTTATTTAAAAACATTTTGTAAGAGGAGCCTTTGAGCTTTCCCTTTGAATAAAAACCTTTGCCTGGGGGGGCCTTCATGTAATTCTTCCCACTTAACTCCAAATCCCACTTTTTATGGGATTCGGCTACCGTGAGGAGGGAGCCCCCTGTTAGGGTTCCCTTCAATTGACGGCGATGGCGGCGACCAGGACTCGGCAGCGGCACGCGTGCCTGGAGCGGTGGAGCGACGGCGTCGGGACGCGCGGTGCTGGGGCACGGCGTGGAGTGGACGAGCTCACGCACGGAGGCGGGTCGCGACAGTGGGGGGTGTTTGCGACGATGAGGGGGGAAAGTTGAGGTGCGGGGATTCGCGCGGATGAGGGGTACGGGACTGTGATGGGGTACGAGACTGTGATGGGGTGCTGGCAAAGGCAATAGTGGGGAAGGGGACTCAGTGGATTTGGGAGGTGGGGGGTGGTGGAGCGGTGGGTAGAAAAGGACGTGTGCCGTGGTGCATGGTTGAGGGAATCCACGGGAGGGGTGGGGTTGTGGGAGAGGGCGATGAGGTTGGGGGGTCTTCTGGCAGTGCGGGGCTGACATGAGGTTTGTAGGCGAGGGGTTTAGGGATCTGGGATGACGGTTCCGGGAGGAGGTAGAGGATGTCGGGAGAGTGCCGAAGGAAGGGGGGAAGGGGGCCGATGGTGTTGGCGAGGGCGTATGGGGTGGTGGTGATGGGGTTGGAATCGCCATTGCAGGGGGTGCGTCGGTAGCAAGGAGAGAGAAGGGCGGTGGCGGTGGGGCAGGGGGGCTCGTAGGTGCAGGGGATGGCGGTGTGGGTGTAGCAGGAGGGGGGAGGGGGGCCGATGGTGTTGGCGAGGGCGTATGGGGTGGTGGTGATGGGGTTGGAATCGCCATTGCAGGGGGTGCGTCGGTGGCAAGGAGAGAGAAGGGCGGTGGCGGTGGGGCAGGGGGGCTCGTAGGTGCAGGGAATGGCGGTGTGGGTGTAACAGGAGGAGGTACGGGTGCGGTGGGTGGGGCGTAGCTCGATTCTGGGGGGTTCTGCAGGTCTGAAAATACATGGACAATAGGCGTTTCGGTTTTTTTCTTCCAGAACGGGCTGGACAGCGAATAACTCCTTGGCAATGGCATCTTTTCCCTCTGAGATGGGCTGGACAGCGAGCAGATCGTCGTTTTTCTTCTCTGAAACGGCCTGGACAGCGATCGAATCTTCCTCCACAGTGAGGTTTTCTTCGTCAAAACTCGGGACAGCAGCTTCGGTGGTTGGAGGATTTGATTGGGCGGCGAGTAGAGTCGTGAAATCGGCCATAAGATCTCGAAAATGGGAGTGGAATGTGGTTTGTAATTCAAGTAGCATGCGCTTCGTCTCCTTGTTGTAGGCGTCGTTGGCTCACCGTTTTTGTTCGGACGAACGATAGTCCCTCGATGCATGTCGGTGCGAACGTCTGGACGGATCGTCAGATCGTGAGGACGATCTGTAGGCCATACTCTGATACCAATTGATGCAGATTGAAAATTACGCGTCGACGAAAAAAATAAGATAATTTGAATGGTGGATTTTTGTGGAGAAAATAGAGGGGTTGAGAAAAGAACTCGTCGGGAACACGAGGGATTAGGGGAGAAACGTGAAGATCACGTGATGGGAGAGAGACAGAGAAGGGAGAGGAGAGATAAAATCTCAATTTTTATAAATACTGAACTGACTACAACAATGGACCATCATCCCTTTATATAGGAGGGATGAGATTACAAAAATAGAAATCAAATTCAAATTGAAAACTAATTATCCTAATTTGACTCTAACCAATTAACCGACTAATTTCGAAATTCAAATCTATAACTAATTATTTGAGATCACAGGCGATTTCGTTTATTTAATTAAAAATACGACAACTCAAATAAACGTAAATAAAATTGACGGATATAAATTTAAATAAATGCAACCCTATATTTCTTTTTTACGTTGCATCACTGTTTCAGCTCGACGTCAAAAATGCTTTTTTGTATGGTGATCTATAGGAGGAAGTCTACATGCAGCAACCACTTGGGTTTGCTGCTGAGGGGGAGTGTCAGCAGGTATGTAGACTTCATAAGGCAATATACGGCCTTAAATAAAGTCTGAGGGCGTGGTTTCAGAAGCTGTCAGATCTAATTGAGAAAGAAGGGTTCAAGAGGTCAAATTCAGACCATTCACTCTTCGTGCAGAAAACAACTAGAGGTACTGTTGTCATTATGGTACATGTAGATGACATACTTGTTACATGAGAAGATATGCAAGGGGTCAAGATGACAAAAGAATTTTCTGGGCCATCACTTTGTTACCAAAGACCTTGGTACTCTAAGGTATTTCTTGGGACTGGAATTTGCCAGGAATGCTCAGGTTCTTATAATGACCCAAAGGAAATATGTTAATGTTACAGACATGCTTGTTGAGACAAGCATGGTTGGATGCTGACCATCTAGTACTCGAATGGACCCTAGTATGAAGCTATATGATGATGATACAAAGGAGGTTGACAAAAGAAGATATAGAGAAATAGTTGGAAAGCTACTCTACATTACTATTACTAGACCCGATATCGCCTTTGCAGTAAGTCGGGTGAGTCAGTTCATGGAGCAACCTCGACAGGTCCATATGGATGCTATATACATGATCTTGAGATATTAAAAATCTTCTCCAGGTGCAGGATTATTATTTAAGAAGGGAGAAACTCTTTCAGTATCTGCGTGTGCTGATGCGGATTATGCAGGATGCCCAAAGGACAGAAAGTCCACTTCTGACTTTGTCGTGTTTGTGGGAAGTTCTCTTGTTTCTTGGAAAAGCAAGAAGCAAACGGTGGTGGCTAGGTCAAGTGCTGAATCTGAATACAGGGCTATGGCTCAAGCAAGCACATGAATGATGTGGGTACGAGCAGTGCTTGCAGATTTATACATCGATGTACCACTTCCCATGCAGCTACAGTGTGATAATCATGCAGCCTTGTTTATTGCAAATAATCCGGCATTCCATGAAAGAACCAAACATATTGAAGTGGATTGTCACTATACTAGAGATATGATCCAGAAGGGTTTGATTTCTACCTCTCATATTAGTTCAGGTGAACAAACAACAAACATCTTCACCAACGCATTGCTCAGAGCACCATTTCAGAAGTGTTCGTCCAAGTTGGGCATGATTGATATCTATGCTCCAACTTGAGGGGGAGTGTTGAGATATTTCCTTGTCTTATGCACTGTTTCCGTTATTTTTATTTCTTTTGTCTGTCTTATGTAATTTACCCATAGGCCTCTCCTCTATATAAGAGAGCCTAGGGTTCCAGGAATAACTATATCATTTGTTTTCTCCTAACAGTGATCATACCCAAATGGGATTTAGTAAACGCAGCCTCACTGCTCTAAACATGAGAGCATTTTTTATGTTTTTCTTCTCTTCTCTTTCCATTTTGAGATGGTAAGATTTGAATTATGGATTTCCTGTGAAGGATAAGCTTTGTGGATTTAACTCGTTAGAAATGTGAATATTGTAACTTTCTGTTCAATATCTCCATGTCTTTTCAAACATACAAGGCCGTTTTACAAAGAATTGTGAAGCCAGTAATAGGTATCTTCCCCACTTCCTAGAAATAAACCTTATTCGAAAGTTATTATTCTGGAATTAGCACAATTTAACCTGAATTTCTTGCACAACTTCGCAGTGCCTGCTCCTCTAAGAAACTGCATGACATTTTACATTGAATTTACCTTTATAATAAAAGCATCCTTCATGCTTAGAAAGATGCACGCTCTAATTTACTGGCTACCTTGAAAAGTTGTCTCTGGGAAGCAATCTGACTTTAATGCTTTGGAGGTATGGTTTGCGTGCCTCAGATGTAGAAGCAGACTATACTTTGAGCGTTCTTCCTCGATCTCTACATCTTTCTTTATCTTTCCTCAGTGGTTACACACTTGCACGATATAGGCTTTTTTGTAAAGCATGATTCAGGAATCAGGATATACTGCTTCAAAATTCTGCTAAGCTCTCTGCTGATTACATTAATCTTTGTTGGTGTTTCATTCTTATTCTTAAGCATTTGCTTCATTTGTAAAATCATCGTAATTATGGTTACAATTATGTTAATTTCCTAAACTGGAATTCCAATTTTGTCATAACCTACATACTTCAGTTCCTTTATAAAGAATGAAAATTAAATGGAAATATTTTTAAGGCATAACTAGATGATACATTGAAATAGTTATTATTATTCTCTTTTTTACTATATTTCTAAGCTTTTGTAGGTACCTACATTGTAAGTGAGGACCTTGAAATTCATAATAACATGTATTTGATCATCTTGTTAGGTCTCTTACTACTTTAGAAAACCATGTGTGAATGACATTGTGATCTTCAAGAGTCCGCCTATCTTGCAGGTACATTGTCTACTGCTTTCAGTTTTCCTAACATGGTTTGTACTCGGATATAATCAGGTGTGAACATGCAGGAGTCTGGGTATACAGATGATGACGTTTTCATCAAGCGAATTGTTGCCACGGAAGGTGATCTCGTCGAGGTGGGAATAAGTTATTAGATTTCTCTTTTTTAATTTGTTTTATTCTTTGCAAGTTGAAACAGTCTAGTCTTGAAAATCGTATCAATTATTTATAGAGTACAATTAGACTAATATATCTTTATTTGTTTTTTATTACGTCTATGGGATATGTCATGAGACATAAAGATTTGGTTTGTAGTTTTCTTAAATATGATTGATCTCGGCTGTCATACATGCTACCAAACGAAAAGGGACGAGCGGGAGACTGGGAGTTCCACAGTGTGCATATGGGGACAAGCAAATGAGGATGCGACCCAGTGTGAAGGAGCGTCTTTCTGTGTATAGTTGAAAGAGCGCAATGTCTTAATTTGATACCTGTTAGGTTGTGGGGTTGGTCATTGTTGGATCTTCTGCGGGATGCGTGCAAGAGTGGTGCCCGTGAATGCTCAAATTGGTCGAAATCGGAGGGCGCGCATATGAGGAGCCTTGGAGGTTGCTTAGGTTAGCTAGAAGGCTTGGTGTGGGAGGCGGTGGAAGTGTCATCATCGTTGTTACTGTAGAAACTCTAGCAGGGTTTGTCTGAATTCCTTGCGGCTTTGAGAGAGGGAGTTCAATTTCACCCCATTTTGCCGCATGTGTTGTTGCTAAGGAGATTTTGTCGATGAAGCATTAAGAGGGGATGTCATATCCTTCTCGGGTTGGGGGGAGGGGGCATGGTCAGGTGATTATTAGCAGATGAGTAAACATTCCACGAAGGGGACGAATAAAAGCAATATGAGCTACCGACCTACAACACTGGAGATAATAACATGGCTAGCCATAACATCTTCAGTAGTGAAGGAGATGGTATTTAGAAGTTGCATCATCGTCCTTAGTCAATTGAGAGTTGGATAGTTCAAGGAGACTTACTAGGCTCTATGGTGAACTCATGATGGTAGTATAGTAGTTGAAATCTAGAATAGCGGAAGCGAATCGATAAACAGAGCAAGAAAATAAAGAAATATGAAACATTGAACATGTGGCCTCACGAAGAACAAAGATTAAGTTGCCTCACGAAGAACATGTTATTCCATGGAAATATTTGTCTGGATAGTACATCGTCCTTCGTGAGGCAACTTCATTTCAGTGGAAACCAAAGGAGGGCTTAAATACTAAAAAATGTAATCACATATATTGTTTAAACTCGGGTATTTACTACTAAAAAATGTAGTCACTGACCGGTAGGCATGACTTGGATGTAGACGTCTTCGATTGACCCGGACCCATATACGAGCCGAGGTTTCATAGAAAACTACATGTGTGTAGTATTGGAATTTTGTTTTTGAAAGATCAGTAGATGTTAAGATGAATAGGGTCAAAGGATTTTCCTATTGTGGCGAACAACTAATGTGTTGATTATGTAGTGCATACGTGATATTGGAATTAGACTTGGATATTTCTATGTGATAATCCCGATGAAACTCGAAAATATGCTCATTCGAATATCTTTAGATCTTGTTCGGAACATGCATTTTTATGACTTCGGAAGTCTGTTGATCGTCAAAAAATTGTAATGTAATTTGCAAGAATCTCTCGTCTCAGTCTACTATCTGACTTTAGTTTCTAATTCGTATTGATTACACATTCAGCATGGTTAAACATATGCATTTTTATTATCAAGTATGCAGTTTGCTGCTAGAGAGTGGCTGATACTAAAAAAAGAGAGGTGGAAACATAATCTATCAAGGTAGCAAATTAATCGCAGGGTGCAAATCCCATACAAAAACCTTCACATGAATATATGGCGGGTCAGGTCAGGTTTAAGTGGGCTATCTCGGGTTTGGGCTAGGCCCGACCCGATTTTGAAATTTTAAGAAAATTAAAACCCGGGCCCAACTCACAAGTATGGCGGGTTCGGGCTGGGTCTGGGCTTTTGCGGGTCGGGTCAGGGTCGGGTCCGGGCTGGCCCGGTCCAATGCTCCACCCTAATTGTAGGGCTCCGTATATAACCCCAAAGATAAACCAGAATCCCACAGATAGTAGACGTGGGACTAAACGTGAGTGGGTGGTAGTTGGATCCTGGAGAGATCCAGTTACCACTCTATTACATACTCCAACACCCCCCTCAAATTGAAGTTGAGAAAGCTGCAACTTGCAACAAAAAGAAAAAAAGTATACAACGCATTTTTACACTATACATTACAAGAAGAATATATATTCACTGCTGGTAGAAGACCTCGTTCGAGGATGAGTCTGCAACTTTTAGGTCATCGGAATGTATCTCTGCCATGTCTGTAGAGTCGCTGCGATATCAGGACACCAGAACATATCTCTGTCGTGCCAGTAGGTTACCGGAACGTATCCCTGTCGTGCCTGGAGAAGAATCGCAGTAGAAGAAGTCCAACACGGAGTAGTGGTCGAGGATAGAGACCCGACAAAGTAGTCAATTCTTGGTGAAGACAGATGGTCGTAGTAGCAATCTGGAGTGTTGGTCTCTCAGTCATGGTCGGGCAGAAGTCCTGTGGATACATCTCAAGTAGAAGAATATGCCCTCTCTTACCCCCCTTTCTCCGCAATTGATATAATAAAAGCATGGTTCATCAAGTTGGGAGAAACAAAACATGCATCTTTTTGCGCTTCTCTTTCTTTCTTTTTCTTTCTCTTTTTGTACAAATCAATATATATACATATGTATGTTTGCTAAGCCGTTCCTTTTTTCTCAGTATTCTTTTCTTCTTCTTTTTATACGTATGACTTTTTTTTGTACGTAGACTTTTTTTTTAAAAAATCTCTCTTTTTCGTACGACTACTTTTTTTGTACGATCGTCTTTTTTGCAAATCATCCCCTTTTTTCACATGCTCCTTCCTTTTTTCTTGGGTTCTCCCCCCTTTTTTTCTTCTAGCATCTCTCTTTTTTAAATAATGAAACACACAGCCCACTTGGGCCGTTACAATAGCAGCTCTCCTTTTTTTAATTACAGTAGTGAAAACAACCCAAACTTGGGCCCAACAGAGAACAACCCACACTCGGCTTTCATCTCTTCTGCTTCTCTCATGTATAATCACACCTTTTGCTTCTCTCAAGTATCAAAACGACATTTGCCTCCATGTGCATGTCTTGACAGCTATTGGAGGCTAGTGCAAAAATCTTTGTCGAAGGTAATAAATCAAGTAGAGTAGCATCAATCTGCTGAAATTGGAGAAGATGACATGCATAGAAGTAATATTTTCAAGAGATAAATTCGGTCCATAATCAGATAGTAATTTTTTTCGAAATGGAATGGCTTTACTCAGAATTGTCTAGCGAGAAACATGCTTTCACATCTTAACTTGAACTGGTCGAGGAAGGGAAATGTTGCCTTTATTTCGAGGGTACTTCCGGAACAGATCTGGTGGAGAAGGGGCTAAGTCTGTCACTCAACACACTCCTTTACATATTTCATAAAACATGAGGGTTGAAAAATAGTTAACTCTTCGCAGAGCCTTGTTTATTTATAAAAGTTAATCCCACTTAAATGGTTTGTTGGTAGTGCAGTGTGCCTACCACTTAAAAGTCCAAGTTCAAATCTTAGGGTGGGCACTTGTGCGTGTTTCCTCTTCTTGTTAATTACACATACACTTACATGTATACATACACATATACACACAGATAATGACATACACATACACATACACATACACACAAACATACACATACACACATACACATACCTTAGAATGCCGAGCACATCCTTATATAGATTTTCAGCAAGATGTGATTTGGTGTTGGTTGGGAGAATGTATGGGTAAAACACGATTTGGTGTTCGGTTGGGAGAATGTTTGGGTAAGACGTGATTTGGTGTTTGGTTGGGAGAATGTTTGGGGTAAGACGTGAGCACCTTAAACATCCATGACCAAAAACATAATTTTTAGCCTTTAATTTGACACACACGCACCGTGAACAACTATGGCAGAGGTAGAGATAAGCGTTCGTCTTTGGAGGAGTTAATTCAGCCATAATATGTTGTGTATCAAAGAGAATTCTGATCTTAGAAGAAGAATGCATGTAGACATGCTCAAGATGCTAAGCATGCTGATTGGGAGGATGCGAGTCGGTTGTGCAATGGTGCACGAGAAGTTGCACGAGTTTGGGTGGGGGTGGGGGTGGGGTAAAGGGTGCATTGTGGTGCACAACGGTGTACACGAGGGCTTAGGATGGCACACATGAGTGCTCAAGTGGCCTGGGAAACATGGGCACAACGGATGGCTAGGAGCATGCTTGGCAACATCGGGATTGGGGCTCGATGTCGTGGGCCCCTTGAAGGTGGTAATGTCAGCCGAGGGTTGTGTTGACTGTTGAGGGAGGGGGCAGCAATGGTGGAGTAAGAGTTTTGGTGGAATGGATGCTTGCTTATTTTGGTGAGGTATATTAGCATGCCAGTTTAAAACCGTTTGTTCAAATACCATGTTATGAAAAACAAGCAAGACATTTATTATGATATTCTAGGCTTCTATTATATGGAGGACAAGGAATCTAGGGCTCATGGCAGGATTATTTAACTACTTCAAAAAAAAAGAAAATTCAAACGAATAATTTATTTCTCACATAGTGCATAATACGAGTCCACTTTTGGTGTGACGCCTTGCAGATATCTCTTGTGTGTATTGCATGAGTCGCACCTTGAAAAAAATAGTGCATAATACAAGTGTTTTATGCATATGCATGACTTTACATCGATGAGAGCCGTAATTGTGTCTACCTTTTATTTTAAAATCTGGATGAGGTCCCAAGCTGGACAATCATGCTTGGCCATTCAACTTGAAGTTCTCAATAAAATAAGAACATGTGGATTCCAACTCCAAATTCCTGTATCTTTCAATATTTATCCCCTTTTATATGGTGGTTTAGTAACTGTGTTGGGTCCTTGATATCGTAACCAACCAAAATGAAGCTTATCCTTCCTGAACAACATAGAGAGCATTTGAGACCTCAAAAAAAAAACATAGAGAGCATTTGATATATTTTTTTTTGAAAGGAAAAAAGGGGTTCCACCGTATAAGTGTGTGCCCAAAAAAACTTCACAATTAATCACCATTGGAAATTACACGCCTGCAATCAGGTATCGGAATAAGCATTACAAAATAGTCCAATATGTTGCTAAGGCCCTAGCGTGTGCTACAACATTTTCTGCGTAGAACCTCTCCTGACACTGTTTCTTGCCAACCAAATTGCCCAGACAAGCGTGATGCACTCCACCCTCTCGCGCTCCATGCTGTGCCAACCACTTCCAATAGATGCCCAGAAGTCCGCAACACCTCCAAAAGATATGTTCCTGCTACCAAACATGGTCCATGCCTCCTTAGAGCCCTCACAACCGTAAAAAGGTGATCCGCCTCCTCGATGATCCACATTTGACATAATTGATCACGGATTTAGTTAAAGACGCATGTGACAATAATCAGGGAGCAACTATACATCAATCACTGTTTTGCTTTTCTTCTCATTGATATAGTAGTGGGGTTTTCTGTATTTAACTGTGTGTCAACGATTGTTTACCCTAGTTTGTTTCATTGGGATGCCTGTGTTTTAATAGCACAGTTGTCTTTTTCTTATTAATTCTTGATATTGTATATTTACTGCTAGGTGAATGGTGGAAAGCTCATAGTCAATGGTGTTATCAGGAACGAAGATTTCATTCTTGAGTCTCCAGCTTATAACATGAGCAAAATTGTAAGATTCCTCTTCGTCTGCCTTGTAATTGACTGTTATTCGCACTTATTGTGCTCCTTATGCAATGAACAAATTTCCATATATTATGCTGGGTACACCATCACTTAAATTTCAGTTATTTCGTACCATGATACTTCTATACGGTCTGTCTACATGGAATTTTTGCTTAAAACAGATGTAATTTGGGTCATAACTCAAACGTTGATAAAAAAGCTGTAATTTTTTTGGATCATAGTTTAGGCATGTTCCAAATTATTTTTTAAGGAGCTTTTGCTAAATGTTGGAAAATGTTATAGCAAACTCTTATTAAAGAGATTGGACATTGCGTGAACTCTTAAAATCAGTGGATATTGGTTTTGGTATGCTAAGGTCGTACTAGGTTTCTCTATCCCATGCAAGTTGGTTTCAAGTTGGAGATTACCATAAGCTCCATCCCCTCACTCATCGATTATAGTGGGAAGATGGTTGACGAACATATGGAGGTAGCCAACACAGCTGTGAATTACTACGAGGCTCTTCTCGGTCCAAAGCTTCCGCACCCAGAAAGAATGGATCCTCCTGCCCCTAGATTCCTACTTTCGGTCGAGGCTAGAGATTGCTCATTCGACCTTTTGGGGAGGAGGAAATCCGGGTGCCCTCCGCTCCATATCCTCCTCCAAGGCCCCTAAGCCCGATGGTCTCAATGCTGGAATCTTTAAGAGGCACTGGGCTTTAATCAAGGTCGACATGTTCTCAACGATGGCCTTCCTCCACTGGGGAGGTAGCATGGTACGCGAGGCCAACCACACCTTCCTTACCCTTGTGCCTAAAGCACCCACTTCTGTGGGATTGGGGGCCTTTATGCCCATTTTGTGGTATAATGTCTCCTACAAAATCTTTGCCAAGCTCTTGGCATCGTGCCTAGCCACATGTTTGCCGCACCTAATTTCCCTCAACCAATCTGCTTTTATTAAAAGAAGGTCCATTGGGGATAGCCTACGACTGGCGTAGGAGCTTGTTGTGTGCTTTGAACGAGGGCTAGCCTCCATCGGGTTTCCGTGAAGATTGACCTTACCAAGGTATTTAATTCCGTTGAGCACTCTTTAATTATGAGAAGCTTAGAATTAATGAGATTTGACCCTATTTGGATTGGTTGGATATCCAACTGCATTACCACTCCTTCCTTCTCCGTCCTGATGAACGACTCCCTGGCTAGTCTCTTCACAGGCACGTACGGGTTGAGGCAAGGGGATCCTCTTAGCCCCTTACTGTTTGCAATAGGCCTGGAATCCCTATTATCCCCTTGCTGAGATTTTTGTTGCCAGGGTGATCTCAAGGCTTTGGGGCGTGGGCGCTTGCTGCCCCTACTCACCTGATCTATGCGGATGACCTTCTGTTTTTCTGCAGAGGTTCCTCGCTTGAAAATGAATGCTAGCAAAATCAAGTTATTTAGACCCATGTGATCCCCTAATTATTTTTGCTTGACTTTGCAGTTAGGTATGCTGAGGCACTCACCGCCGACAACATATTTGGGGCTACCTCTTACTTCGTCCTACGGGAGGGGCAATTTGGTGCGTTCGTTGGAGGATAGGGTAAGGGCCTTGCTTTGTGGCTGGAAAGCAAAAGTCCTATCCTTAGCCACTTGTCTCCAACTTCTAAAGATATTCGTTACATGCGTGCTCCTTTATTGAGAAGCCGGGACCCTCATCCCACTTGACACAACATGACGGGTGGACATGCAGTGTGCAGATCTCCTTTGGTGCTATGGGCGTCATGATGTGAGCTGACACACTGTTTACCTTCCTAAAGAGGAGGGAGGCTTGGGATTGAGATCTCTGACTACAATACATGGCACCATGATTGTAGCTTGGTCCTGGAGGATTCTTACCGTCAAGCCCTCTATTTGGGCCCTCTACATGCAAAGGAAATATCTATATGCCCTCCCTTTTCTGGGAGGTGTCACCTTCTAAAACTGATTCCTTGCTTTGGAAGACTATGTTAGCTGGGCATGACATCCTACGTGGAGCAGTTTCTTGCACTGGCACATGCCACCATTGTCCCATCCCCCCAAGGGATTCTCTTTTTAGGGAAGCCCTTAACTTAGTTTGGCCTCGTGCATGTGTAGTACCCTAAATGGGTGTGGTGTGGAACAAGTGTTCGACCCAAAAGTATTCGTGTATGCTCTTCTATGCCACTCTCAGCCATCTTCCGACCACCGATAGGCTTGCGAAGCATGGAATATGCCATCCGAGTCCATGCTATCTTTGCTGGGTGCCCTTGAGTCGTGCGATCATATCTTCTTCGAGTGTGTCTTCTCCTTCGATGTATGGGCATTGATGTGTGCGGATTTGGGACTTCTACAACCGTCATGCGTCTCTTTGATTGAAACTTTGGAGTGGATCTCGTGCATTGCTGATGGTGATTTGCGCCGACTTTGTTGCATCGCAATTGCTGCTACTTCTTGGGAGATTTAGAGAGAAAGAAATCAAAGATGGACCTCTGATTGCTCCTCCACGTTACATTATGTGGCCCGTTCTATCGTGTCCTCGGTCCAATGTTTGGGGAGTTAATATGGGACCTGGATTTTTGCCTCCTCCAGTTCCTGACCTAACTCAGCGTAATCATTGTCTTGCATGTGCTATTTTCTTTAGTCAAATATGTATGTAACTTCTCAATTTTGGGTGGTAGCCCCTGAGTTGGGTTTGCCTCTTGTATACTCTTTTATTTCACATTAATACAATGGAAAGTCTTACACATCAAAAAAAGTATTCAGTTGCCAGCCTGATCTCTGCTATAACTAGGTACTGTACTACTGTTTGTGATTTTGAGACCCAGATAGTACATTGTGTTCTATATAGGCTGTTCTTTTTAATAGAGAACGGACATGAAGCCTTTTAAATTAAGCCCCTTTTGCAGTCTCAGAAATATTGACAAGTTTGAAAAATGGTTCAACATTTACAAGGGCAGCTCAGTATAGAGATCCCTCTTATCTGGGTTGTCTGGGAAAGACTTTGGCAACATTTAAAGATGCAACAAGTTAATAGTTAATCGTGGGTATTGCTTTTCAAGTTATTTCTATTCTTTTCATTCAAACTGCTGTTTTTTGTTTAACCAAAATGATGATTCTTAACCAGGAAGTCCCCAAGGATTCGGTTTTTGTCATGGGTGACAACCGCAACAATAGCTACGATTCTCATGTCTGGTATGGTTCCCGTCATTACTCTCTTCCATAAGAGGACACTATGACCAAGTATTCAGAAATCTGATTACAAGGTGGTGTCATTTTCTTTCAGGGGGCCTCTTCCTTTGAAGAACATACTGGGAAGGTCGGTGTTCAGATATTGGCCATTAACAAGGCTCGGCAGCACGGTCCTTGGTGATGGCTGCCCCGTGGCCCCAGATGTCAAATCTCCAACTCCCGATCCCCAACCGACAGCGACGACAGTAGTATCATCATCCTAGTATCACGGTAAAGATTGTTTCGAGGGGCTTTCTACAATTAACTTCACCATCGAACTTATTTGGGGTGCGTTGTACTTTTTGTTAGAAGAAAAATACATGCTGGAGGCTTAGGAGAGCTTTGTAACATTATTCAAACATTCAAGTTAATGGTTTAGATGATTATGATTTGGGAGCCAAAGGCAACATAGCTTACACCAAACACTATCAGTTTTGTCCATGTCAAACACCAAACAGTATCAGTTTTGACTATGACAAATGTACTGCTAAACCTGTATGTGGTCAGAATTTTATTCCAGTAGGATGTTCCAATATTTACCATTGAAAGGGGTCAGTTTTTGCATTTTTCACGAAAGGCCTTCACCATTGAGGGAAGCTTTTGCGAGTTCCTTAGCGCTTTGTGCGGAATGATTTTTCCTTAGGCTCTTGCATTGGTTCCTGAGATTCCCAAGCTCTACTCTTTCCTTTATACCTAAATCTAGGGTTTTTACCCTTGTGCTCCTCCAAGTTTCTGCAAGTACACATGCTCCTACCTTTTTGCATACTCTGTTATGTTCTACCATAGACAGTTGCGCCTCATTGTTAATTTGGCTGTCTATCAGATGGACCAAACCATGGTTTTTAAAAACTATGGTCTAGTTTAGAAATATTTTATGAAATCTGTGTCCTCCATCTTTTTCTTCCTTCATTGGTGATGTCTAGGAGGGCTGCCTTGGGTCGGTGGCCGAGGAGACAGGACACAGATAGCATGCCATTGACGGCCTACCGAGAAGGCTGAAGGCAGGGCCTGCATGGGGTGGGGCGGAGGGGGGCGATGGGAATTGAGTGGTGGGGGCTGGGGGATTTGGGGCAACAAACTGGAAGGCTTAACTGATTGTTCAAATTTATGATATTGGATGTAAGATGTGGAATCTAATGTGCATACGTGGGACCCTTAACTGCAAGAATAAGAAAACATTCATGGCTAATTTGATAGCCATGATCTAGCCTTCACTCCAATCTAGTGAATATTTGAGACTAGATCATGGCTAGATCATGTCGATAATTTCTTATTCTTGCAGTTAAGAATATTGGAGTGAAGGCTAAATCAGATTGAAATTATTTGACATCAGATCTGCTAGAACAGCTTTCACTTGGAGTAACAAGAAAGCTTGCACACTACATATCAAAGAAAGATTGGACAGTTTATACCACCGATTAGTTCAGTGCTAAAAAACTTACAGCCAGTGTCTTTTACCTATCTGTTATTGATGGAAACTGTGCTTCCATTTGGCTCAAGCAGGAGAGAGCCGCCGTAAACAAAATCGTTTCCGATCTTAGTGGACCGATGAACGATAATTCTGCATTAATCTTTTAGGAGTTATGAGCAAGCAAGCTTTGAAGGAGGTCAGACAGACATTAGATCTAAAATTTTTGAAGTTGAATTGGTCATTCAACTTCTTTCATCTGCAACCCTTTGATCAACCTCTTAAGCATAATCGCCTTTCTTTGGTAAGAAGACGGAAGAGTTGAATGAAACCTTCATGCTCATGTTGTCCTACACGTTTTTGGTAATGGTGCGTCTGATATTGTTCCAAAATATTTCAGGCTCGAGATTTCACAAATTACCCAAAATCTGTGAGCCAACCTTTCAGTATTTGAAGTCCTCATCTGGAAGTCTCTCTCCAAGGGTTTCTTCTCATTAAAAATCTCCAAGGATTTTTATTTATTTATAATAAAGTTAAATAAAATAACACATGCAATGATATACGAAAGAAAATAATTTTGGTTTTCTGCATTCTTATAGTTTTATTCTTTTATAATTAGTTACAATATAAATCAGATAAAATAAATAAAAAAGAAATATATTAAAAATAATTAGTTATGTACATAATATAATAGATGCGAGTTAGTTGATGGTCTCAAAACTTAAGTATCACATATAAACTCTGATTACTTTGAACTTGATCTTATTTTTAGATATTTGATGTGCATTAATTAATGACGAGTATAATTAACCGAACACTCAATATTAGAGATATTCAACCTTATGATTTTTTTCGTCAAATTAAAGTTTGTGATTATTCGCTATATTCACATTTCCTCCTTACATGATGAAGAGATGTAAATCAAGGAGGAACATCCTCTCTTGTGCTCATGTATTGAATGAATATTGGTGGATCATGTTGCTCCTCCAATCGAATGGCTTCCCACAAGGGGAGTCACAGACTCACGGTGGTCTCAAGCAGACGAGCACGGATAAAGTCGATGAGATGGGTGATGAAATCGTGTTTCATACACCTAAGAGCCTGAAATTGAGCTAAATTCTACAACAAGCATGTTCATGCATGCTTTAATATTAGTTTTTCCTTATAAATTCATGCCTATAAACAACATCCTTCTATCACTTAAAAACCACTAAAAATATGCAAAAAAAATCCAAAAATAAATAAGGAGATGGGAAGTTAATAGAAATATAAGTGCACTCAAACTTCAAATAATTTTATTATTTTTTGTACAACTTTACGTTTTCTAATATGTGCGCAATTCAGTTTTTTTATCTAGAGCATATGAACTCCAATTCACCCAAACTCACTTTTAAAGTTCATTATTTAAAATACTTTAAATTCTAAAAATACTTTGAAAGTGATTATGGCTCATTTGTGAAAAGTTAGATCTGGAACCCATTTGTACAATGTTTTACGATTTTTATTTCTTTTGTACAGAGCTAGTTTTTGCTCCTTTTATTCTGATTTCAATTTTATTTTTTTCTTTTATACATTCTATTTTGTTATAGAAATATAAAATCAACTAAAAAATATACAATGAAAAAGAAACAAAAATATGCCTTTTCGATAAAGGTCAATATGACAAGTATTCTTTCTTTCTTTATTTTTATTTATAAAATGATTGAATTATTATATTTGGTACACTCCACTTTTATCTTTCTATTCTATAAATAAAAATTAACAAACATATCCTCAAACTTATATTATTATTATAATAATAAATCATAATATTGTAATACCATTAACAAGGAAAAAAGAAAACATCATAGAACTTAAAATTTTGTATTTATACCCAAAAGTAGGTTTTAAATTTGTATCTTTTGTTGTAAATACTTTGTTGGAAAATTTTTCTTTGCAATGTTTAGATAAAACTATTTTGATAAAATTTTACGTTTGAGTTTTTTATTTCGATGCTTTCTACTATAGATTCAATGTCCATTTTCATTATGTTGGTCCTTTTTTTGTGATTAGTCCACGAGGACCATGTTTGCTTTATCTACTACATTAGAAACATTTTAAATGCACTCCTCCATTGGCCACTTATGATCCACATCAGCCATTTCTCCCACCTCGAATCACCATCATAATAAGGACATGGATCATCTGTTGTGGGTGCTGTGCCTGCTGTAGGCGTCGGGGCCGCTCAATCTTGATCGAGCGATTCACACGATTTTGCATGGTACGGACCTACAAAAGTGCCAAATCGTGCGAACCGCTCGATCAATATCGAGCGGCGCACATGCCTGCAGCAGAGTCTGCTGCACTCCCTCCTGCAGCAGCAGACGATCCTCTCTATCACAATAAACCACCTTGAACTTCAATTTTCAAACCTATCTATCATAACGAGGGAGATAGCTCTAGATTCTTTCAGCTCTGTGACAGGGGGCGATTGGACGAGGCTACGGTGAGACTCTGATCACCTCCTTGTTTGGGCCCATGCAGTTGCAACCTGCCTGCAACGAAGCTTTCAAGCTCCATTAGAGCTTGAGGAGAAATGCCATCTCCTTCGAGGCAAAGACTGAAGCGAAAGCTTCAAACCATCACAGGCATTGTAAACGCATCATATACCACAATTATGTTTCCTTTCTTTGTGTTCTTCCATATCTACAACAGAACCCACAATCATGATGCCATTTTCAAGGCACCATCACCTTCCTTTTCTTCTTCCTTTGCTTCTCTGCCTTCGCTCCATTAACTCCGACAAAGATCGTGGCAGGAGGAGCACCTTCTATCCCCCACATGCGTCGCCTTGTTTTTGTGCGCCCTAACACTGGCCGAGATTCAACCTCGAGCCTTATTTCTTTAACTCGCAGTTGCACCGGAGTACGGTCGCATCCACGTTCAACACCACCTCTCCAGCTTCATTAGAGCCACATCATTTCTCCCATCGCCTCTGCCTGGGCATCCCTGCCGTGTGCAACAGTCAAGGGAATAGGAAGGAAATGGGGTGGGCAACAACCACTGTCCGACCCCTCCTCCCTTCGATTTTATCCATCCAAGTGCATGGAGCCACAATCACTCGACCGAGGGAACCCGATGTAGGGTCTGCAGCAGTAGAGGTGTGGGTTGTTCGATCTTGATCGAGCGGCCCACGCCTCTACTGCAGCGTCTGCCACAGCAGACCCTACAACAGAGGATCCTCCCTCCAAACTCATCTAAGCCATCAAATCATCTGCTAATGTCACGCTCGCCTCAACCTGACGTCACCGGGAGATTTTCGCCCATGTACCCTAGGGATTAGATATTAACAGGAAGTTTTCTTTTGAGATTTTAATTTTTGCATATATTTCTCATATTTTTGCATATGTACCCTTGAACTTAAATGCTTGCTAAACTTTCATTTAAACTCGGATTTTAATAAAACTTGTTCCTTGGAAAGATAACTTCATGCTTTACATTGTATCAAGTTTCATACGATTTTGGTATAATGCTTATTAATGGTGAATTTTAGAATACGGGTGTCATTTTAGCTTATTTTTTTAATAACTCTTTACATGCTTATTATCTGCTTAATTTTTTATTGTTGTAGATTTTACTTAGGACTAGACTCACACCATGTTATACTACAAAATAATATAAATTGCCGTATGTAGAACTACAATATTATGAATGATTGATTTGTTCCATGAATATCTTCTATCCATTCAAAAATCTAAAAATATGTTGGAGCGTCTCGAACTTTGTTAATAGTAAGATATTTTTGTTGGAATACTTAAATAACCTAAAATTTTTTAAAAAATATGTCCATCCTTCTTGTAGTTTTTTATTTTTATTTCTTTCATTTATTTTCATAAAATATAAAAAATATCGTACCTTATTCTCATCTATATCTACCCCATATCCAAAGGGCATTCAATGTTATTTTGTTTAGAGTCCAAAACTCCCAAAACACTTTAAAACTAGCTAAACCACTAAGAATTGATGTAGCATTTTTTCTAGTGTCCTAGCCTTATTTTCCTAACTGTAGTATTATCCATTGTATTGTATCTCTTGTGTTTTCTAATTCTTAAAAATTTCAAAAATAGTTGAAATATCCAATATTTTTGTCTATGTTCCCTTATTTTCTTGAGTTGATTACTTGTGTTTGTGTATTTTATTCCCTTTCTCTCTCCTCTACTTGCAATGTTCTATTGTGATGAATATATACATGTGATTTTCTTATTTGTTTATCTCTTGATTCTCTTCTCATTGTCTGTTATCGATAAAAAAGAATGCTTCTCATGTAGTGATCTTTGTGTTCGATCCAAGATTACTTCATCCTGGTTAATAAAAAAGAAGTTGAAATAAAAATGGTTTGATCAGTCACCTAAGTTAGGTACTACGATTCGAGATTATTAGCATATTGATTTAGGTGGTTATCAAAATTTCATCATATTGGAGGGGCACAACTTGGGATGGATTTTCCACACTTAGTTTTTTTTTCTTTTGTTTGCTTGTTTATTTATCTGCATTATTTTTTCATATGCATTTATTTTGTACTTCTTGCATTTGGCACATATGGGAGAGGTAAGCAGATCTCCTCGATCGCTTGCCCAAATAGCTGTCAATCCAGAAGTATATGAGAAAGATGTCATACACGACATCATTAGCGATTAGATGATTCCAATAGAAATGATCGCAAAACATCTACAAGAGTTACTGACATACACAGATCTTGAGAGTTTGAAGCTTTTGCCCATTAGGATAGGTGAGTTTAAAGCCTGGACTGAGAGCTTGCAGCGTACCATCTGGGAGCCATTAAACCTATTTGAGCCGTAGCAGGAGTTCTTGGAGTCCTCAAGTATTATGCCGCCTTTCTCACTAATTGCACCATACCAGTTCCATTGAGATCACCAGCTAGGATGCTCGAGCATAATGATTATCTTTGGAGATAGCAGGCACAGACAGAACAACCAGCTTCAGCCTCAACAACATTATCTTGAGTCACCTATTCTACATATCCAACACATCTCTCCTGAGCAACATTTCTTCCCACCATCACCACACCCTCTTCAGTTCTAGAGTTTGGGATAGTACAACCAGTATACCAACTACAGAGTACATTTGACAACCTCAACAATAGCATAGTGGATCATATTTTTAACCTCCTGAGCAAATGCAGGCTGATCACCAGGACAACATGGATTGGATGCACATGTACATCGATGAGTCGTTCACATTTGGCCCATGCAACAGCACAAAGCAGTGGTTGTCTTCAAATCACTTCTAAGGAGAGACACACATCACATCATACTTGCCACATGGTCTCTCTCAAGTGTGGAAGGATCACATTTCAGAGGTCAACGAGCAGAGAAGCACAACGAGCTGAGCCAACTCATGTCCACAACATTTAAGGGAGATGCAAGATCGCTTCACACTCACTTGACAATACCTTACTAGAAAATAGATCGTCCATCAATCTTATGCCATTCTCACTTCTCGATGGCCTCGAATTGGAGTCGCTTCACAAAGCTCGCATGATCCTACAGTTTGTTGACTAATCTGTGAAGCAATCGAGGGACATCCTCAAAATGCTATGATAACCGTAAAAGGATCGCAATTCCATGTGGACTTTGTTGTACTGGACACAGATTGCCCGCCATAATTGCCCCGCTCATAAATCATTCTCAAGAGTCCCCCTTCCTTTAGATGGCTTGGACCTTGTTCGATTATGGTCTGGAAAAGGTATAACTTCGAATGCATAAAGAGAGAGAGGGTATAGCTTGATATGGTGAGATGAGAGAACAACCAACAACTGATGAGAGTGTTGATGGGTATAGAGATCAGCTGAATGATGAAAGTTGTGCTTTCAGCCTTTCCTCCAATCTCAATCTCACCTAGAGAACACATTGATATCTTGATTTCCCTCTCATACATAGAGTAGGTTGTCATGATTCCAACACAAACTGCTTCTTTAGATACACTAGCACATTCATACAGAGGATGATGGTTGTAATGCTTCACATTTGAGTTCAGAAGGCTACAAGGTTGACGCTTACCATTCTAATCCGACTAAACCCAAACCAATATGATATAAGGAGACCACAAGCAACATATCTAGAGCACATGAATTTCTTCACAATAGCCATGAGAAACCTTACTTTGCATATTAACCACCTTAATGTATGCAGATTCTTCACACAATTCTTTGATATTGAGATTTTGTACTCATGATCTTTTCAATTTTTTATAAATACCATTGTTGATATTCCAATTCAGCATGTCATTATATTTAAAATGACTTGATCCTAAGTATAGAGGAGAAAACAAGACAAGTTTCTAAATTCATTTATTTATTGACTTCAATATTTTAATTTTATAAAGATAATTAAATCCAAAGTATAGGGGGATCAATGACCCCATTTCTTTGATTTATTTTTCGTGATGAACCTCCTTTGTACTTAATCAAACCCTAAGTATAGGGGGGCAGTGGCCCCCATTGCGTATTCTTTACACTTAATCTATGCTTAGTACAAGAGGGCTTTTCTCCCATTGATCTACAAGGACATAAGTAAGACTAAGTATAGAAGGTTAACGTTTATATTTGATTTATACTTCATCCATAATCGTACTTTCACTATTTTTGAGAGTACAAAATGCACAAACTGATGTCATTTATTCATGAGCCAATAAAAACCCTAAGGTATAATTATTTTTCAAAAAAACCCAAAATTACAAATATTCAAAAACCATAAAAAGATGCATGCATTCAAAAAATTCTAAATTACATATTTTCAACTTTTCATGAGTTTAAAAATTGCATCTTTCTAAAAAAATGCATAATTTCAAATTTTCAAATTTACATTCTTAAAAATCGAATTTCCAAACTTACATCAACTATATCAAAATATCATTATCAAAACTCGATAAAAATGAAAAATGTTAAAGAAAATTATTATAAAAATATTCAAAATTTAAAAAATCTCTTTCAAAAAGACTTTGTATTTGCATTTCCCATTCCGTTCTCTTGCATTCGCATTTTTTGAAGTATTAGAGTTTGAACAGAGTCATGCGTGGAAACTAAGAAACAAACTTGAAATGAGCAACAGAATTAAGAGATTCTTAGCCCAAACATTCTGAACAGTTTTCCAATTATCCTAAGGACATATTTGGTAATTGAATAGAAATATCCTTTTGTGAACAGTAGATAAAAATTGTTAAGAGAATTAGTATGATAAATGTAAAATGATATTGATTATGCATTACATTGTCTTTTCAACAATTATAAAATATTTTTTACTAATTATTTTGTTTGAACAAAGTTAAAAAATATAATGAAAAAATGTGTCATAAGTTTCTTCTCTTTGTTTTTTAGTGACTTAGACATTTCATATCAAAATTGATCAAATTTGTTAATAGATGATGCTCAGTGGTTCAAGAAAATTCTACTGGCTATGTACCTAAATTAAGCATTAGGCGCAAGCTGATTCAAAATCATGCCCTGAATGATATATGACCGTTTACAGATGGATGGAAGGGCAGGTAAGAGGAGGTTGAGAGTAAGGATTTCCATGCACAGTCAGATATGCAACAATGTAGCCACCCAACAATATTACATGCTTATCACATTCACTTATAAAACTACTGTCAAATCAATTAAACAAGAGGATAATAATTACGCCACCACTTGTCTAACAATGTAGCCATTTCTTTGACACAGGACATTTGACAAGAATACAAGCAGACCTTCAAAGGCTCCTATTCGTTATTTTTGGAAGGATATGGATCATATTTTTTAAAAACAGACAAATACAAATATGATGATTTGAAATGACTTTTTTGCAGATACAAATATGAAAGCTTAGTTAACAAACACAAATACAAAAAGATAACAACCCCTACCAACCCTCCCACCTAACACGACAGTGCAAACTCATGCAGCACCATCCCTGCAGCACTAACCGGATGCCTCCCGATCCACCCCGGCAGTTCTGCCTCCTTGCGTTATGCCACTGTCACACTCTACCTCCTTTTGCAACCGATCTGATAACAAACCTTAAATTCATATTCCTGTAAGGTATTTTGTGTATGAAATGTTTTGTTAGAAAGAATTTAATTATAGTTGAACTTATTAAAATATTTTTAGAATTTCAATATATTTGTGTCATTCTAAGTTAAATTTCAGATTCTTCAAGTACATAAATAATGCGAAAGTGACTGCCAAATAATCAGATATGCTTTTATATATAATTTGTATTACAATATTCATTTAATATTCACATTCATTCATAAAAGATTTGTATCTGTATCCATATTTATATTTTGAAGCATATTTATATTATAACATAACATTCGCATTCGTTTGCATCCTACTTCTGTAGAAAAGCATTGGGGCAAACGTCATAAGGAATCGCATCAGAGCTACCCGGGGTGCAACAAGCTATTTCAATTGCAAATAGACAAAAGGAAAACGAATGAGAACATTTTTAATTCTGTGGAAATTATATACATTTCGCTGCAAGGTGCACGAGAACATAAAAACCATAATTCATGTAACAAAGAGCAGTATGTCATTTCAAAAATCATATAAAAGTTAATAACAGAGAGGAAATCGGGAAATACTATGTTACAATTTTTGAAAAGTAAGAGATCGGAATATAACATAGCATAGGAATCGTCAAGGCAATTCACCATTACACCGAACAGACCTTATCTGTAAGCTGTCATCATTGCCAATTGCAAATATTATATAGGTTTTATAATACATAGACATGTGACCTAACGCTAAGCATGAGTAGAAACACAAACAAACGAGGCACTCAGATTTGCAACTTGAATGGATATTACATGTATCCTCATAAATGAGAAAGTCGGATTAACGAGATTAAGAGATAATCATCACCGCACCTCAGAAGTAGAGTGCTTCATAATATTGCCATCGAGTTTTGTTTCATTATATTGTTTTAAAACTGCTCAAATATTCTCAAATTGATAGTAAAACGTCCGTAAGAAATTTTCCAAAAGACAAAGCCAGCAATAAAAAACAATACCGCAAGAAAAATTAAGTATTTTGGTCATCAGATAGGAGCGAAAGACTATAAAATGACAATAATCAGGACCCCATGTAGAGGTCGGTCATTTGAACTATGCAAAGCATCACATGACCAAATTAATCGAATCAAATAATTTACGAGTGGAACCGGCAATCAAAATTAACAAAACTACAATAAAAGGAAAACCAAAAGAAAGGTTTGGAACCAAGTATAATCGAAGAGTCTCAGAAGGAAGGCAGTAGTGTGAGTATAATCACAAAGATCATGCATTTGAAACATCACTGATTTCATCACAGACTTCAACAATACACGCAAAAAAAAGGAAAAAAATAATTATTTCGAGTAAGTAGGGGCCTCAGAGAGAAGATTAGAACTTTTCCACACGAGTAATTTCAGACATATGCTTGTCATCGAAAACTATAATCATTGGCCCTGAACTGAACGGAGAGAGTAAAAACAACTAAACAGTAAAATATAACTAACCCTAATTGATGTTCAAGAGGGATCGGGCTCGGAATATGGGTGGTGATATAGCAGAGTGGTCGTCAAGGCGAGATGCCATTACGACGAACGAGACCTTATCTACCAGTGATCGTCATGGCCCGAAGGAAAATACGAAGATCGGAATCGACATACCTACAGGCGATGGCGAAATTCGTCGACGGAAGAGGGAGGAATAGAGGCGGGAACCTTTTACCGGTTAGGGCAGGCGTTAGTGGGTATAAATAGGGGGGAGAATTAGGGTTTTGAATAGGACAGCATGGACTCTGTCCACCGTCCATTTCCACCTCATCCGCCGTCCATTTCTCGGGTTTGAGGACCGTGTCTATATGCGCTTCCACCCCGCCCCTCCTTTCTCTCTCTCTCTCTCTCAATAATTTAGGAAATTGCTATTGTACATATTAACGGGTGGTGAATTTTAAAGGGCAGAAATCTAAGAATGCAAATATTCATGCATATATATGGTGAGGTTTAGGGAATGTTGGATATTAACATGACTAAATTACAATATGGGTTTCGATCTATGGGTCAGATCTTAGAATGGGTCTCGATGTTTAAATTGTAACGATTCGGGTCCCAGGATCATTTAGGAAATAGAAATTTTGGGGTTCATGACGAATATGCACATGTTAGGAAGAGAATGGGGGTTGAGTTCCAGCTTTTAAACAAGGGCATACTCGTCATTAGCCCCAAAAAATTCCTTATATTAGTGACTGGGACCCGAATCGTTATAATTTAAAGATCGGGACCCATTCTGAGATCGGACCCATAGAAGAGGACCTAAATTGTAATTTACCCTATTAATATTTAAGAGAATTTTTAAATAATTATTAATTAAGTCGTAACTAATTAAATAAGTAGCAAAGTTGATATATTGAAAATTTTGTGTGTCAATCTGTTTTTCTAAGGTGTCAATTTGGATTTGACTCCTTTATACATTTTACGAGAATTACCTGGTACACTTTAAATTTGCATTGGGTGTCCCTCTAAATTATAGAAATGATCCTAGTATATTTAAAATTACTAATAATCCATATTTCAACCTGTCCAAATTATTCCTTCCATGCTGATTGCAAAATTTTCTCAATAAGTTGACGATAATATATGTTTATCAACATCTTAAGATACCTGTATTTTCTAATGTGAATGTTCTAACACAGACGGAATATGTAATTTTAAATTTTATTTGGATTATCTCAAGCAGAACTATATTTCTTATTCCCCATATACTTTTTTCCATAATTTTATGACTCTCTTCTAATATATGAACATTGATAAGATATGGACACGCGAATTTCAGAAAAAAAAATCCATATCAACGTAATTATCCATGGAAATATATAGATCAACATTTCAAATAATAAGTTCATCACGCGACAGAAAAAAAAATCGGTTAAATATCACATAAGAATGATTTTACAATATTCTACTATATAGCGTAAAAGATTTTTCAATCACATATAGTTGTGATTATGTTAATAACCATTAATTATGATCAAAATCAATACATCTACATTTACTAAGTAATTATGTTAATAGCCATTAATTACTATCAAAATCAATGATATGATTGGTAAACCAAATGCTATTTTCATAATTCTATTGAAACTTTTCGGCAAATTCATGATCATGTGTCCATATAGATGCACATTGTCTCATGTAGGGATGATGGAGGATGGATACCCGACCATGGGTTTGGGTTGGGCTTAAATAGGGAGGAGAGAGAGGAGAGTTGTATGGCTCTATGGCTATAGATGGAGGATATAAGGGATAAGAGTCGTGCTTTGTTGGGTTGTGTTACAGAAGATCAAAAGGATTTGATTTTATGAAAGGTGTTAAGAGTAGGGATGAAAACGGATACGGATATACCGGATATGTATATTTGTATCTGAATATTATCGAATATAGATATGAATTGTAAAAGTTTTTTGGATGAATATACGGATATGGTAATGGCTTGACCAACCGAATCCGGATCCCTATATCCGAATACAATATTTAATATTATTTTTATATTAGTTAATATAATATAAGCTACAATCTATTATTATATTAGTATTATACATTATAAAATATGATATATTAATGATATTAATAAGCTTCCACTTGTTTGAGGATGGACATGAATAAAAGTTACGAAATCATATCCCCTTTTTGCTTCTGGTCAAGGACGCACGCCACTTTGATGCTTCCTTTTGTCATGATGCAATTTATTTTTCATTACCATTTTCTAAAATCATTATGAACTTTGATAAAAATCCAATTCGCATCCGTATGTAGTCGTTATTCGATCGGTATTCGTATTCCATGTTTATTAGATCCATATTTGGATTTCACTCTTTATTCGATTCATATTTGGATTAGCTCTTTATTCAATCCGTATTCGGATTTGCTTGTTCGATCCGTATTCAGATTCAATAAATATCCGATTCTAATTCATATCCATAATTTTAAGGATATAGTTTTCTTAATGCATATCTGAATCATATCCGTATCCGTATCCGTATTCGATAGAGATGAAGCGAATATGGATATGGAAACAGACATATCTGATCCATATATGATCTATTTTCATCCCTATGTTAGAGTTGTTGGACTTATTTGGGGCTCTGTATGTACGAAAGATATAAAGCAATTGCTTAAATATAAGCGTGGGTTTTTGGTCAGATTGGAGATGGGTTATTTGTGAGGGTGACAAAGAGGATATATGCAACTGCAGGTCGTTTCCATCTATTCAGGTCTTTGATTTGTAGATATGGGATTTAGTTAGGTTTGCTGGGTCTTCTCGAGGGAGAAGATATATAGTAGGCTTGGGTTGTTAGGGGACGAGAGGCGCGCGGGTTTGGAGAGGGGGTGCACCATACAGAAGAGGGATTCTGGTAGGTTTCGGATAAAGAGGAGGGAGGAGGAGTTGGCAGAGGGAGAGTTGACCAACAGGGTCAACGCTCGAGCGCGCGTGATTGGTGGAGAGGGTTTTTGGGCACGCTAATGGGAGTGCGATAAGTGCAGTCAGGGTGTGCGCCAATGAGGGGCTACTACGTGTACAACTAAAGATTGACTTTGCATGGAAATGCAATAAACAATGAAAATAAATTAGGAGATGGATGCAAATGTAAAAATGCATAAATGAAAACTTGTAAACCTTTGAGAGATCTACGAAGTTCATGAAGGACTCAAATGCATATGAAATCAATACGCGAAGGATATATAGTAAAATATCATTTTGTGTGTGTTTGTAGTATTTATTCGGTTTTATTTAAATGAATAATGCATTGTAAAATCAAACATGGTGTAAAATAATGAAATGGACACAAATGTATTTTTTTTGGATTTTTCTGAATGAGAGGAAATTTTAAAGTATGAGATATGTACAGATGAATTATTTGGTGTTTCAGAATATGTCTTTTTCTTTATTGTTTTATTGTTTTATTTTTATTTTTATGAAATTAGTTAAAATATGTCATAAAATAAAGAAGATATAAATAAATAAATAAATAAATAAGAGTTAGATATGTAAATGAAATAATAACTCAAAAATTAGTAAGTATGTACAATATACAATTTGGTCCCAAAATACAAGTTTCACATATATAGTCTGATGCTTTTGAATTTAATCTTGATTTGTAGATAATTGTGTGTACATTAATTCAAAAGTGAGTAGAGTGAAATCATACATTGTAAATAAGAGATATCATATGTTAATGCTTTTCGATTTCAAAGCATATATACAAGTTAGTTTTTTTTAGGATTTTTCATTGATTAATATTAGTGATATGTATACGTTGGAGCTGGAGCTAGTATGAATTAATTAAAAGATGAAGTTAGGTGAATATATACAAGTGAATATGAATGCAATATGAAATGCTATTTTATGTGAATTATTTACAGATGCATGAATGCTGACTATGAGTTATAAACACCTAAATACACTTAATTACTCGAGATGAAGCTTTATCAGCTAATTAGAGTGATGAATTATAGTTCATCACTAGGCAAGTGGGCAAGTTACATATACTCCAATGTGATTAATTTGCTCATAAAACGAAGCCACTGAGCACTCCCCCTCAAGTTTAGCATAGAGATTGCACATGCCTAACTTGCCCCACATTATTCTGAAAATAATCATGGGAAGCCCTTAGAGAAGACATCAACCACTTGATCCTCAATTCTTATGTATGTTAGGACAAGCTCTGTAGAGTTAATTCCTTCTATGATAAAGTAGCGATCAATTTCCACATGCTTAGTTTTATCATGAAGGACATGATTTTTTTGAAAGATCTACAGAAGCCTTGTTGTCACATATTACCTTTATAAACAGCTCGAGATTTATTCAGATGTCTGTCAAAATAGTCTTAAGCCAAGACATCTCAGCAATGCTCATAGCGACAATGCCATGTTCAACTTCAACACTAGACTTAATTCATACTGATTAACATTTGCTTCTCCAAATCAACATGTTGTCTCTCAAAATTATGCAATATCCAATCTAGATCTCATTGTATCATTGTACCCAACCTAATTTGCAATGATGTATCTTGCGATCTTAATTTTTCCATATTTGATAAATATGAATATTTTTCTAGGATCTTTTTTACGTAGTAGAGGATTCACTCTACAGCATTCATGTGATATCATCGAGTAAATTGACTCATTGTATTTTTAGCATAAGTAATGTCAAGTCTAGTCAACTTAAGATAAATCAACTTCCCACAAGTTTCTTGTACCGACTCTTGGAATCTCCATCAAGTTGCTTCCCATATTTGATGCGCAATTTATAATTTCCCTTGGTCGTATATGAGGAGGTTTACACCGAACTTTCTAATGATGTTTAATAGTTCCATATATGTTTTCTTTGGTAAAGAACAGAGGCAGACCCATATATGGTATATGTTCCATATATGGTATATGTTCCATATATGTATTCTATCATAATAGTTCCATATATGGTATATGTTCCATATATGTATTCTATCATAAACAAGAGAATATTTAGCTTAAATATTACATATGTGTAATACTTAATGTTGCATATGTTAAATTATTGTATACATAGATATTTGTGTTATGTATGCATTTTTAATAGCTATACGTAAAAGTATGCATATCTTATTTATTCATACGAGAGCCTCCCCCTTCACCGATTAGAAACTCCCCCACGGGGTTTATCTCCTTTGTGATTCCCCGCGGGCAAACCCGTGCGCGATGAGCAAAACCATAGCAGCGGAAGCATCGCAAGGGTTCACGACATGAAGACGCCCAATGCTGAAGAGATCCGCATCGGAAACACCCACGACCAAAAGGTTTCCCCTTCGGACCATGATGCTGCCCCATAGGAGGATCCATCTCTCCTCTTCGTCCCCTGAAGCGGTTGTCCTTCTTGCGCCGTTTGGAGCGTACAAGCACCCACGGCGCTCCTTCACCTCCGACCTCTCCCTCACCCCCGACACCTCTGCCCGACCTCTCCCTCACCTCCGACCTCTCCCTCACCCCCGACATTCTCCTTTTGTCGCTTAAAAAACCTTTTAGTAATGACATTTACATATATGTATTATAATTTAAGTATAATTACTATCTAAATTATAACTATTAATGACATCGTCTCTTTTAATAAAGGATAATGTGTTAAACACCTTAGAGTAATGATATATATTCATTTACTAAATTAAATCAGAGTTGTTACTGACTAATAAATATGTGTAATATGTTACAAACCGACATATTAAATACATATTGATTATCACATAATCATCATTGCACACTATTATCATGGGGGAAGTAGAATTTTTTGCTTATGTTGATAACATTTAGTGGTTGGCATCAATAATTATTACATTAAATGTAAATATTTTTTACATTGGTATTTTATATTTGTTTTTTTATGTTTTAACGCAACACAATCTATGGTAATATAAATAAGCATGTCTATAAAATCTTTACATATATGATTTTAAACACTTTTATGGTTTTATTTTTCCTACTTGTGATAATGAACGTGATATTAATTACATGTTTTTTATTTCTTTCTATATTCACCAAGTTTTTTTCCAAAGCTATACTTTTTCCTTTTAAAATCTTAAAAATTGAATCATTAAAATATCTGATATACGTTATATAATAATAACCCGAATCATATTGGAAATCTTAACAAATAATAACTTTTATTTCTTCATCTCTCAACTTACCATTAAAAATACTTGTATGAAACATTGTTTGTAATGCATGGCCTTTAGGAAGTAACATTTTATTATTCAAAAATCTAATATGATTTTGTTAAAAAATCTTTTAGTAAGTATATATTTGAATGAAATTAATAAAAGATACATTGGTGCTTTAAAAATTATTTTGATAAAGTAATATATTATAAATTTGTTTTTATTTTGTACTACAGATGATTAGAACATATTATCATATATATTAACAATAAAATTAAGATGCCATTATAAAATATAATATGCATGCAATGGAACAATCTATTTTTACTATTATCTTCGGAAGGATTCATTTAATAATACATCTTTATATGTAGATATCTTTCTCACTAATTTCATTTGTGTATATATTGATTGGGGAAAAAGTGTCACCTAAAACTTTATTTTGAAGAACGAAGTATAATCATTTGTTCGAAAAAATGGGAAAAAAGATATAAAAACTTCGTCAACATATTATACATGTAAAAAGACGTAAGTATAATATGAATTACATAATATAATTTTTTATATGATGTTCTCAACATTGATATAATTATATACGTAAAAAACCTCTTATAAATGTGCATCATTTGTGTAAATGTGTAAATGTAAGTATATAATATAAAATTGAACTTATATCATCTCATATGACAAAATATTTAAGGGATCATTTGCATTAAAAGCTAAAACACACTACACAGTGCTCAAATATAGTAGACCAAGTAAGTATTGGGTTACCTATGTAGAAGTCCCACATAAATAGAGTTATATATAGTTTAATATACATATACGCGTGCACACAAACACAGGCATATATTTATTTATTCTACCTAAAAATGTTCATATGCAAATATAGAAGTAGGTGTTTGTAAACTAACACTTAAATTATTGAATTATATACGTAAAATCCCATATAGAAACGCACATAAAGATATGGTACACAAAATATTTAAAATCATGTGAGTATGAAAAAATGTAGTAGGTAAAGTTTATTATAGAGTGGCATAAAAATATATAATGTAAACTATTTAAATGATCATATGGGTAAGAAATGATATACATGGAAAATTAAAAGCCAATGTATCATTTGTGTTGCATGTATGAAAGTAAATAAATGTAGCGTTGAATACTCATGAGTTTGTCAAGGTAATGTTGAATATCCATAGATCAACTACAAAAAGATATAAAAAAAAGTATATGATAAAATAAGATGTACATGTAAAATAGTTGATGTTTAAATGATATTTATTATGGGTCATATGATTAAATGATATTTATAATGCAATCAATTATGAAGGCAATCTATGAACCGCTAATTCCTTTTCATTACTTGCATCATATTATTTTTGTTATGTTAACATTTATAAATAATTTATAAATGAATTTCAAATAATAAGATGGATATCTAATAGATACAATGCTTACTTGGTCATATATATTAAAGTTTCACATGGAGGGTCATATATATATATATATATATATATATATATATATATATCACACACACACACACACACACACACACACACACACACACACACACACACACACTTGGTCATATATATATTAAAGTTTCACGTGGAGGGTCATATATATATATATATATATATAGTGATATAAGTCAAATTAAAAGGAGCATCCCTGTAGCATGAATTATCCATAACTTGACGTATGTAAAAAATGGAAGAACATGTTAGATATTGAAAAAATATACCGTGCATAAAAAAATCAAATGTATTATAATAATATAGGGTGAAGCTCCGAGAGTGAAACTATTAAACATGGAAATTAAACATATCAAACATTAGTGATATTTCAAAATTTGCCAAAATATATTAAAATGAGTTTGTTGAAAAGAAATTGATTGTTAGATGTAGTAGTTTTGCAATATGTAATATAAAAATGATGTAGATAGCTATGTAATACTTGTAAAAGTATATATTAAAAAAATTAAAAATACCAATTTTTGGTCTATTTTATAATGGAAATATGATCAATATTTTAAGAAATATTAAAATAAAATTACATGAATGTCCAAAAAAATAGTAATGGGTGATGTTGGGAAAGATGACATAAAGAAAAATGGAAAGAAGATGTCTGCAAAAGAAATGGGGGTGAGAGAGAAAGGAAAAGAGGGAGGGGTTGGGGAGAACAACAGAGGGAGTAGGAAAAGAGGGTGGACTTGGTAGGAGGAGGGAGAAATGGTGAGGGGGAAAAGCAATGGACAGAGTGGGAAGTGAGGGCAACTACGTGTCAAAGAAAGAGGGGGAAATGACATGGAGAGAGTAGGACATTTGGGAGAGAATAAAGAGCCAAGGAAGCACCACTTGTCAAGAGGAGGGATGAGTTGAGACGAACCCAAATTTAGTATATAGAATAGATATTTAGCATTTATTATCTGACTATCTTTATATATTTTCTTTATTCACATGAGTTTGTTATATATATATATATAGAGAGGATAGGGAGTATGCACCCGGGTGCATGTAATTTTACATGCACCCGGCCCTATAACTTTCATATTTTTTTATTTTTTTCAAAAAAATATCATCATGTATATTCATCTATATAACCATCCTATATGTCATTCCAATTTCATCAGAAACAGAGACTTCTACGCCATTCATCTAGAACATGTAATTTTAACGGTCTTAGAATTGCTGTAATCGACCAGTTCTGGACGGAGGGCGTAGGAGTCTCTTTTTCTGACGAAATTGGAAGAAACTTATATAAGGGATATATAGATGAATATACATGGCGGTATTTTTCAAAAAAATAAAAAACGTGGAAGTTATGGGGTCGGGTGCATGTAAAATTACATGCACCCGGGTGCATGTAATTTTACATGCACCCGACCCTATAACTTCCACGTTTTTTTTGAAAAATACCGTCATGTATATTTATCTATTCTATATGTCATTCTAATTTCGTCAGAAACAGAGACTCCTACGCCCTCTATCTAGAACATGTAATTTTAACGGTTTTAGAATTTCTGTAATCGATCATTTCTGGATGGAGGGCATAGGAGTCTCTGTTTCTAACGAAATTGGAATGACATATAGAAGGGATAGATAGATGAATATACATGGCGGTATTTTTCAAAAAAAAATAAAAAAACGTGGAAGTTATAGGGCCGGGTGCATGTTAAATTACATGCACCCGGGTGCATACTCCCTATCCTCATATATATATATATATATATATATATATATATATATATAGAGAGAGAGAGAGAGAGAGAGAGAGAGAGAGAGAGGGGGGGGGGTAAATGGGGCTGCCCCCAGGGAGTAGCCAACTTGGCTACTCCCACCCTTATTTTTCCCTCATTTTTTATTTTTTTTGGAAAATAAAAATTTGTATATTCATCATTATATCCCTCTCACATTCTATTAAAATTTCGTCAGAAACAGCGACTCGTACGACCTCCATCCAAACATGGTCGATTTAAAAAATCCTGCGACCGTTAAAAAAATGACATCTGGATGGAGGACTTAGGAGTCTTTGTTTCTGACGAAATTTTAATAGAATGTGAGAGGGATATAATGATGAATACACAAATTTTTATTTTTCAAAAAAATAACAAAATGAGGAAAAAATAGAGGTGGGAGTAGCCAAGTTGGGTACTCCCTGGGGGCAGCCCCATTTTACCCATATATATATATATATATATATATATATATATATATATATATATATATATATGGGATTAATGGGGCTGCCCCATTTGGGCAGCCAATTGGCTGCCCCCATCTTGTCTAAGCCGTTGGATTGCATCTACGGTTGTAATATTTCGCAGCTTCTCTGACTTCCCAGAATAGCGCATGTCTCCATATTTTTTGTTCTCTTCCACCACATCTCTGCAATCTTCATCATCGCACGAGCTCATCTCCCCGACGCTCCCCCCATCGACACCTCTCCCTCTCCGGCCCACCACCATTTTCTCCGGGTAAACCCTTCGTGATTCCTAGCCGTCGCGAGGCCCTCCCAATGCTGCAACTCTCTTGAGCAGGGCCCTCGCCGTCATAGCACCGGCCACCGCGTCCAGCTTCGCCAGCCCCTTATGAGCCCTAACCAGGAGGCTCTCGCGACGCTCAAACTCTATGGTGCAGGGCCTTCGATGTCACAACGCCAACTTCCCTCGCATCCAACTCCATCAACTCCTCTCAAGTGAGACCTCAATGTCGCAACTCCGGGCCATCCCCACTTTCCCTTGTCGCCCGCTTTTCCTGTCTGCAATATTCTTGTTAGCGCTTATTGTCACCGCCACGATTACCTCGTCTTCTCATCTTGGTAATGTATTCTTTGTTTCTGTATGGTTTAATCCGTAACATGCATTCGGAATTTGCATTACATCACACCAAAAGAAAATATTTTACCACGACGAGAAAATATTGTTCGCCTCTCAGATATTGCCTTACAACATATCACCCAAAGAAAATAATATATCCTGCGAGCTTGCGTCACAACAATCAAAATATAAGCTCGCAACAATAAAAATATGTTTTTTCAAATAAAAATTATATAGAATACGACCGATATTTTTATTTTCCATTTTGTATTTGAAACACATTCTACTCCAGATGATACATTATGAGTGTGCTTGATCAATATGCTTGGATTCAAATAAATTATTTTCATATTTTACATTGATTAAATAATTTTTTTCTTAGATTTCAAAGTTTCTTATTGATACAACTTTAAGTGTTCATAGAGATATTGTGTATGTAAAGTGTTGAACTTCGAGAATGGATTCTCGATGTACAAGTGACTTTAATGTTGCAGATATTCATAACATGGTCCATTATAAAGGGCTAGAAGGCCAAAAGTGACGAGAAGATAATAATTCTATGGAGTTGCTTCACTGAAAGCTGCTTTCTGATGCTGCTGAAGATGTTGGAGTCATGGTTATATACAAAATAAGATTTGGAAGTCTTGGAAACTGAAGCCTCTGGGAAATTTTTCATAAACCTCACACATTTGTAGTTGTATGTCTTAGTACAGTAAAAAATCTCGATGAGTTCATACTATCTTATCGTAGTTGTTATATTTCTTGTACTTACGTTAATTCCCCTGAAAGGGTAGATTTTGTAAGCTTGTGTTTTAAAATGAAGATGATTGTGATGTTGTGATGTTCAAGTTTTTATAAAACAAGCGTCATCGATAGTATCCTCATGTACTTGGAAATACACAAAACACTAGCATACTCGAAGATGGGAGCTGCAAACTTAGAGAGGTATTCACATTTCCACATGTAATCGCGGACACACTGCAACTAATTAATCGATATTATAAGTGACCATGATGTCACCAGTTTTGGTGAAAATCCTTTCATTGAAACAGGGGTAATGGCAGAAGCTTTGTGCGTTGGGCAGCCTAATTATCATCACCAAGTCATTTGATCTATTGACTTTGATATCTACATATCATCAGTTAACAATATCGAGACATTACATACAGATCGACAAGCTGTGTTAGAAAAGAATGACAAATAATGAAATTCAATAAATCGCCTTTAATTATATCATCTTTTACAACATGCAGATCTTGAAATTCTATGTTTATATCACCAACTTAGAATAAAAGGATGACAATAACGAAATGATAATTTGGCACGAATGAAAAAACATATGACAACGAATTTAGCCCAATATGTTCATATCTACCCTTAACTCTTAAGGGTTTACTCTACATTTTATCTCCAGATAATCGAGCAACTTAACTTCAGACAATCATGCATACAATGCATTTTTATAGCACAATTTGATTCCTAAGTGGGACTAAAAAATGATTACAAGACTGTATACAGTTCTTCCATTGTGCGATAGCCAAATTACACAAAATAGAATTATTTGATGCCTTGTGATTGAGAAGTATTTGGCATTCCTTCAGTAACGTTAAGATCTTGAGCAATGTTCTGACCTTTGTATGATTTCTGCACAATCATATGAGAACATATTAACTACCTCAAAATATAAAAATCAAACATGATAAATATACACGGAACTCTTGCTCTACTAGGAATGACATAATTGAAAGATAAATTAGTAAAAGCAAAGAAAGCATGTAACTTCTACTAGAATTCTGTAAATTTTAAGACATAAGATAATTTCTACTTGTATATTACATTGTCTGTCCGAAAGTGGAGGATCAACATTATGCGGATTCCGAGGTCCAGAGGATCAACACAAGTGTCTCCCAATCTGGTAGAGGAAACATGAGCTTTTTGTTGCAAGAAGAAAATTATCAAAACAAAATTCTAACTAACCTTCAGATAGGGAGGGTGCGAGAGGAAAATAGCACACCTGCAGAAGGGAGAGGAAATAGGAGGATGGGAGGGAGCAGATACGGTTCGTGAGAGGAAGAGGGACTATTCATTGCGATCATTCAGGGCCTGAGAGGGGAAAGGCAATGGAGGGAGGTGCACCTCTTTAGCCATCAGAAGCTATAGAGGTGATGTCTCGTGCGAGAGGTGTTGGACGCGGTGGAAGCCGGTGCTATGACGGCGAGGGCCCTGCTCAAGAGAGTTGCAGCATTGGGAGGGCCTCGCGACGGCTAGGAATCGCGAGGGGTTTACCCGGAGGAAGTGGTGGTGGGCCGGAGAGGGAGAGGTGTCGATGGGGGGAGCGTCGGGGAGATGAGCTCGTGCGGTGATGAAGATCGCAGTACTGTGGTGGAAGAGAACAAAAAATATGGGGACATAAGCTATTCTGGGAAGTCAGAGAAGCTGCGAAATATTACAACCGTAGATGCAATCCAACGGCTTAGACAAGATGGTGGCAGCCAATTGGCTGCCCAAAAGGGGAAGTCCCATTAATCCCTATATGCGTGCGTGTCTGTTATGTGTAACAGCCAACTTGGTTGTTACACGTAGCAGTTTCACCCATTTTTTAATTTTTTTTCAAAATTTTTTTCATGGATATTCATCTACATATCCCTCTTACATGTCATTCAAATTTCATGAGAAATAAAGACTCCTAAGCCCTCCATCTAGACCGGGTAATTTTTAACGGTCTGAAATTTGTTGTAATCTACCCATTCTAGATAAAGGGCTTATGAGTCTTTGTTTCTCACGAAATTTGAATGACATATAGGAGGGATATATAGATGAACACATATGAAAAAAATTTTGAAAAAAAATAAATAAGGGGGGGAAACTGCCTTGTGTAACAACCATGTTGGCTGTTACTCAAAACAGCCTCCCCGGCCTATATATATATATATACATACATATTTATTTATTTATATTTATATTTATATATACATATATATATATAAGTAAAATGGGGCTGCCCCCTGGGAGTAGCCAACTTGGCGACTCCCACCCCTATTTTTCCCTCATTTTTTATTTCTTGGAAAATAAAAATTTGTAAATTCATCATTATATCCCTCTAACATTCTGTTAAAATTTCATCAGAAACAGAGACTCCTACGACCTCCATCCAAACAGGGTCGATTTAAAAAATCATGCAACCGTTAGAAAAAATGATGTCTGGATGGAGGGCCTAGGAGTCTCTATTTCTGACGAAATTTTAATAGAATGTTAGAGGAATATAATAATGAATATACAAATTTTTATTTTCAAAAGAAATAAAAAATGAGGGAAAGTTAGGGGTGGGAGTAGCCAAGTTGGCTACTCCCAAGGGGCAGCCCCATTTTACCCTGTGTGTGTGTGTGTGTCTGTGTGTCTGTGTGTGTGTCTGTGTCTGTGTGTGTGTGTCTGTGTGTGTCTGTGTGTGTCTGTGTGTCTGTGTGTCTGTGTGTGTCTGTGTGTGTCTGTGTGTCTGTGTGTCTCTGTGTGTGTGCGTGCGCGCGCGCGTGCGCGTGCGCGTGCAGGTGCGGGTGCAGGTGCGTGTGCGTGCGCATGCGCGTGCGTGTCTGTAACTATCTTTATAAATTTTGTGTATTCGCATGCGTTTGTTTATATATCTAGTTGTATATGTATATGTATATATTAACAACATATGAATACATTATATTTTAAAAATACGATTCACATATGCACTTACAATTTTATAACTATGCCGATGATATTTAAATGTAGATTTTATACATTTACTATCTGATTTGCCAGTTCAACTACTTTTTCCATTTGTAACGTCCCGGGCTTAGGTCGTCGGTCCGTTATCGAGAAAAACTGGCTCTGACAACTTTTTGGATTC